>CM034711.1:2928890-2939257 GCA_020142125.1 Phrynosoma platyrhinos
CCAGGTGAGGCCTGACCAAAGCAGAGTGGCACTATTACTTCTATTGTAGTAATTGTAGTTTCTAAGACAAAGGAAATAATTGTCCCATTATATTCAAACAAAAGTCCATCAGTGATACCTTTATTGGCCAACCAAAATGCCCAATAAACTTGTTGCAAGCTCTCGTATGCTATAGTAGTCAGGCCTCATCTAGACTACTATGTTCAGTTTCAGGTGCATCGTTTTAAGAAGGATTTAGGCATGTTGGAGCAGGTTTAGAGAAGGACAATAAGGATGATAAGAGGTATGGAAAACAGAGCAAATAAAGAAAGGTTGAGGGAGTAGAGCATATTTAGACTGGTGAAGAGAAAACAGACAGGTGACAGGTCTAATGGTTTTTAGTTACAGGAAGGTAGATATCAGTTGAACATTAGAAGGAACTTGATGCTAAATGCAGTTTGGAAATGGAACAAATGGCCTAGAAACATAGTGGGATCTCCTTCTCTGGACATCTTCAAAAAGAGCCTGGGCTGGGGCTGTTCTACGTAGATTTTCTGGATTGAGATGGCCTACAGAGCTCCTTCCAGCTCAGTCTTCAACCAGGGAAATTTTAAAGTTTCTGAGTCATTAGGTTTTTAGGAATTTCAAGGAAAAACACATTAAGCACTTCCAGAACATCTTGATCTTGCTATTGACTACTTGACACTTTCTGTTAGTGGCTTGCTTGTTTAATTGATATGCCTCCACTTGTTCAACATCAGTTTTAAGGCAGCTTGCTATGGCTAAAAACAAGATTCACTTAAATAAAATCATATATATATATATATATATATATATATATATATATATATATATATATATATATATATATCACTGTTAAACAATCAACACACAGAAACACCATTATTTTTTAAAAAGTATAAAATAATGTTGAAATAAAAGCCTATAGCAATAAAGTTAATAATGTTTTAAAAAGATCTTTTTCAGAGAAAGGTGAACAGAGCAAAGGCTAGCCAGATTTCCTATGGAATGGAGTAGCCACTGAGAGTAGCCACTGAGAAGGCTGTCTCTTTCTGTTTAGAAAATAAGCTGCAATATAAAGGTTCAACATAGATGGATAAAGTCAATAGATTCAAGGGGAACTCACCGAGCTTTGCCTGAAATGCAAAGTTTGGAGATTCAGCTGGAAGACACTGAGATCTGTTGGAGGAATTGTGAGATGGTGAGTGCTTATATACAGTTTTGGGGTGTCACATGGAGGATGAGACAACACTCTTTTCTTCAGGTTGCCATAAGCAGTGATCTATGAATTACAATCCCCTCCTCCCAGAAAACCTACCTCCAACAACTGTTTAATAACCACTCATGCCTGTTTTGGGGATGGCATAACAAGGCGTCCAGATTAGACACTGTAAATTCCTTTCTTTTTTATATATATTTATGGGTATGGTCATTGCCAAGGCAAGCAACCAAATTACTTGCATGCTTTCATTTCAAAGTATAGTCCTAGATGAGCTAGCATCATTTGTTGATTCATGCTTGATATATGGTTTACTGTCCTAACTAACAGAGTCTAGATGCTTGGCAATGTCACACTCAGCAATGGAAGGAATCCCAAGCCATATAGGGCCTTAAGAGTGATGACCAGCACACTGAATTGAACTTGGAAAGAAATGGACAGTCACTGCAGCTGGTGTGTCAAAGGTGGTCACCAAGTCTTGACAGTTAGCACCAGCCAAGAATATTTAAAAAAAAACTTTTAAAAACCATGCTGTAAAGTGTCATTAACCTACACCTGCTACTTAGTTATGCCTGAATATCTAAGTAACATCTCCTGGCCTATCCTCCAAGCCCACCTTAAAAGGTAGCAGCCAGATCAGGTGAAGGAAGTCCATTCAGTTTCAGATCATGGCAGAAAAAGGAAGGTGTCCCTCCTATCTACAAACAAGATAGTGACAAGGACTTGCAGCAAAGGTCCTGCTTCTGATAGTTACTGCCTCATTGGTCAGTGAACCAAGGCTAGAAACATCCTCCTTCTTGTACTCTGATCAGACCCTCCTTTGCCCTGTCTAACAGTTGGCTCTTAAGGTGGGATGGAGTGGCATTTATGTAGGTTTCCATTAAGACTACATCCTTCTTCTGAATACAAGCCAGCTATGGATCCTGATGAGAGGGGTGCGGTGGCTCAGGTGGTCAAGACACTGATTCTGTTGACTGCAAGATTGGCAGGTTGGCATTTCGAGACCCAGGTGCTGCATGATTGGATGAGTTCCTGTCATTAGTCCCAGCTTCTGCCAATCTAATAATAATAATAATAATAATAATAATAATAATAATAAAAAATTGTATTTTTAACCTGCCCCTCTGCTAAGCAACCGGGGTGGTGTACAACAAGTTAAAATGATACAAAGTAAAACACATCAATCAAATTACTCCCCCCTAGCAGTTCAAAAGCATGCAAATGCAAGTAGATAAATAGGTATCACTTTGCTGGGTAGGTAAACAGTGTTCTGTGCAGCCATGCTGGCCCCATGATCACAGAGTAGTCTCTGACAACACTGGCTCTTTGGCTTAGTAATGGAGATGATCTGATCGGACACGACTTGACAACCTTGTCAACAGGTAATACCTTTACCTTTACCTTTACCTTGTATGGATCCATAACTTTAGAATGCCCAGGTTTCAGCAGGAAGTGTACAGTCATCCCTCCATTTTCATGGGGGATCCATTCTGAACTACCCCCCCACAAAGGTGGAAATTGACAAATATTTAAGCCCCATTGGCTTGAATGACCATAAGCCTCTGCACCCGACTCTGTGTATGCACCACGGCTGCGCACACCATTTTAACCCTCCCGTGAAGGACTGAGACTGTGAACTCAAAGTCCACGAAAATGGAAGGACACCTGTATTTGCACAACAAAAACTAGTATACCAGCTGGGGCCATTCCTTGAGAACTCAGACTTTCCTTTCATGACACATGACATGGGGCACATGCCTAGATACATTTTGGATGACTGTGATACACCCTAAGTGGGGCTACTTTGGAAAATGTTCTGAAATTTCATTGGGTGCTTGGCTGACTGGGGCCACTCATAGGGAGCATATAACTCCCTTGTTAAAACAGATTCAAGTCCACCCAATGGGTTTCCATGGCTAAATGGGGATTGGAACACTAGTCTCCTAGAGTCCCAGTCCAAAATTAAGGCCACTACATAATGCTGAGGCATTTTGCTTCTAGTATTGACTAGAAATGGAAAGAATATTTGAAAATATTTGAAAAATGATTGAATATTGTGTGTTTTATTTGAGGCATCAAGAGACCCTGATGAGACAGATCCTGGATTGATGAGAATCTTCACCGTTCAAGATTGCTTCTGCTCAAAATAGAAATGAGGATGCTTTGCACAGAAAATATCATTTACTGTGCAGAAAAGAGCATTATCTATGCAGAAAATAATATTACTGCCCAGAAATATTTCCTTTTTCCTGCACAGAAAATGCCCTTTATTGTGTAAATCAACCCCATGAAAATGTTGAGCAGCAGAAGTCCCTAATGCTGCATTTAATGACCTGGAAACAGGAATGCTGTTTTCTGCATAGAACAGCCACATGTGAATACTGTGCAGAATAAATACTGAATTCATTCATATCATAAGGACTTTGTGCATCCCCACCCATTGGCCATTTTTTTGGTTAGTCAAGAATTCTTATAATGTTGGCTCTAGATGATTAATTTTTCCCCTGGTCTGCAAAACCTAAGTTTCACTCAGTGGATTTCAGCTTTCCATAACCAGCTTCTGGTACAGCAACCAAATCAGGGCTGAGGGAGTTGACAAGTGTGCCCTCCACACACTTATGAGGTGTTAGCCTGCTTCACATCACTAGCAAACAACATCATATTGGAAAATACAACAAAGTTCTTGATAAGGGAAAGTTTGATTCAAGAGTCCCAAACAGAGAAGGCTTAGAACATGATCTCACTAACCTAGCCCATCCAGAAATAGTCAAAAAGGATGCTCATCATAAATAGACATTAGTTGTGTTTTATGGGTCTAAACAGGTTACAGAAAGTTGCCCTAAATACACTTCAGGACTCTGTCTTTGCTTCACGAGATTCTTAAAATAGTTTTTTTTTTTAACCACTGCAATGCTGTGCAGGATACATAGTTATTATACTTAACATTAATGGAATAATAATGCTGTTTATTCTAGCTTGGCTTCAGAGTTCTGCTCATAAGTTTACACAACCTGTAAAAAAGTGAATGGGATTAGCTGACGCTACAATAACCTTCCTTGGCTTATTGTGCTTATATTAAGAGAAGGCACAAACTAGTGCCTTGATGCTAGAGATTAACAAATGCACATTTCTAATTGATGCCACATTTTGCTTGTACACCTTCTTTAGAGTTAGATGAGGACTGGTAGTTAGTTTTAACTAGAGTAGATGCACTGCATCACTAGTTAAATGGTGAGTAGACACATAGGTAAATCCAGATGATTCATTCCTTATAAGATTTAGGCCAAGAGTTTAATTTAGTTTTAAAAATGTTGACATTTTCATTGTTTTTCATATTTGAGACAAGAAAAGTTGAGGTAATTGAAGTTCTTTTTATTGAATACAGAAGAAATAGAATGACAGCTTTGCTTCACCAGGTACACAATATGTTAGTGCATAACTCATAATGGTGTTGGGTGGAATTCATGTGCCTTCAATTTTGTATGTCCTGGTCTATAATCAAAATATAGCCATAATGGTTTCAGTGATGGACTAGGACACTGTGATAGGTAAAGGCAAAGGTATTCCCCATTGACAACGCTGTCAAGTCATGTCCAACCATAGGGGGCAGTGCTCATCTCCGTTACTAAGCCAAAAAGATTTTTCAGAACTACTCTGTGATCATGTGGCCAACATGATGGCACAGAACACTGTTTACCTTCCCACCAAAGTGGTATCTATTTATCTACTTGCATTTGCATGCTTTCAGACTGATAGGTTGACAGAAGATGTGACTAGTGATGGGAGCTCACCCTATCATGTGGTACCCGGGCCTTAAACTGCCAACCTTCCAACTTTATGATTGCCAGAATTGGTGTCTTAACCACTAAAGGTAAAAATAAAAGTATTCCCCATTGACAATGTTGTCAAGTCATGTCCGACCATAGAGGGTGTTACATCTCCGTTCCTAAGCCAAAGAACCAGTGTTGTCAGAGACTACTCTGTGATCATGGGGTCAGCATGACTGCACAGAATGCTGTTTACCTTCCCACTTAGAAGTGGTACCTATTTATCTACTTGCATTTGCATGTTTTCGAACTGCTAGATTGGCAGAAGCTGGGATTAGTGATGGGAGCCAATGTGCTGATCTTGCAATCAACAGAATCAGTGTCTTAACCACCTGAGCCACTGTATCCCTAGGACTCTGGGATACCAGCATTTAAATCCCTGCTCACTTATGAAAACCCACTGTCTGGCCTTAGGAAATCACATTCTCTCAGAATAAGAAGAAAGCAATGGTAAACCTCTTCTGCATAAATTTTGCCAATAAAACCCTAGGATAGGGTCATCATAAGTCAGAGTCCATAGCTATGCTGGGATTTGAACCCTAGCATTTGGAGTCCAAGTCAAACACTAAACCACAATACCAGATGGGTTCTCAACCTTACTCTATATTTACAAAATGCCTTTTATACTAAGAACAGCACTTTGTACTAAGGGCTGTGAAACTCAGTAGATAATTGTATTCTCATCCACACATTTGCCTCCAGTGCAGAAAAGTCAATTGATGTTTAAGTTTTCTACAATCAGATTACTCAAGCATCCCTACTGCTAGTTTGTGCACATGGATCCACCTCCAGATTTGCTAGTAATATGGAAACTAGTTTGAATATATCCACTCTGATGTAAATTTAATGTGTAGGCAATGGAGATGAACCCTGAAGAATGATGACATCAGGAGCATCTTGGTGCTAACCAAATGTTAGCAAGACATCAGCAGTGTCCAGTGATTTACAGGGAAAATGGGAAAGGAGTTATGAACACTCTCCAAAACACAGTACCACTGAGTATTAAAAGGAAAGGTTCTCTTAATATTCAATGGTCCTATGTTTTGGAGAATGTTCACAATTCCAGTGCTTTATCCTGAAGGCCACTGAAGAAGACCTTTTGTCATACAGGCCAAAATTTGTTGGGCTATATTAAAAGGAATAAACAGTTGACCATCTAAGAGCACATGGAGTTTTTAGATTCGCTCCTTACTGCTTTCTGCTTTTAACATGCTTTTCAGTACTCTACTACAAGAATATCATCCAACATCCAGTGGACTTTTAGAATTGTGTAAATATGCCCCAGTTTTGTTACACAGGGTCCAACAGTTGTGTGTTTAGCTGTGCTATGGGCAAGATGACTCTGAGCTAAACCATTGTGGGAGACTTGATTTGCTCCATACCCAACAAGTCAAAGGTGACAGTCAGGTTATATGTAGATTTGAAGAACAAGTTGTTGCACTAGGTGGTGTGCTTAACACAACCTCAAACAAAGGCCAGTCACCCTACACTAGCTTGCTTTACATGGGCTTTCCTTCCAGTTAGGGTTTTGCAAGTGGTTGTTGTTGCATATCATCAAATGGACTCCAATTTATGCTGGCCCTCTCCTAGGGTTTTCTTGGTAAAATTTAAAGGAAGGTTTGGCATTGCTCTTCTTTTAGGCAGATAAAATATCACTTATGCAGGGTTGCAGACTGAGTTCCCATGGCTGAGTAGGGATTCAGTCCTGGTCTCTGGGGCTCAAACCATTTTAGATGCTGTCTCCCATGTTAGGTACCTCCCAGTCAACTCATGGCAACCATCTAGGGTTTCTTGGCAAGATTTCTTCAGAGGAAGCTTGCCATTGCCTTCCTCTGAGGTTGAGAGAGTTGCTTGCCCAAGTTCATCCAGTAGGTTTCTATGGCTAAGTGGGGATTCAAATCCCAGGTCTTCCACAATGCTAGTAATAATAATAATAATAATAATAATAATAATAATAATAATAATAAAATGTATTTATATCCCACCCAATGGTAATCCAATCAGGGCGACTTACAACCATAAAACATACAATACCCAAGTATACAACCATAAAACATACAATACCATACAATCTTAAACAGTAACCACTACTTCCTGCTGGCTCCTTGCTTTTTGTAGGTAAGTCTTATAATTTGAAACTCATATTCAGGTTGGAAAGAAGCTGCTTGTTTTTAACATGCAATTTAGCATATTTATAAATTGTTGTTATCTGTCTTCAAACTGTTTTTGACTTATTGGGATCCACTCAGTGGGTTTCTATGGCGCAGTGGGGAATTGAACCATGATCGCCAGAGTCATAGTCCAATGCTCAAACCACTTCATCATGCTGTTTCTATATTGTAAATATTCCCTTGTCAGTGCTCAAACCACTACACCATGCTAGCTCTATATCTACACATTCATTCTTCTCTAGCCCCTCAAAACATAGTCTTATGGGGAACATCTCAGGGATGCTCTTACTATGCCCTCCAGTGGAGATCCATTTTATTTTTCATCTCCCATCTTATGATTTAAAGAGAAGCATCAGGATCTTGTAACATGCAATTTGTCATTGCTCTGTGTTTTCTGTGTGGTATATTTGAGTCTCAGCTCTTTATTTGATGGGGCTAGGAATATAGAGCACATTTTCACAAGCAATGAATCACATTCCTCTGTTATAGCTTGGAAAACAATTATACTGCCGAGTTCTGAGGCTGGCACCATCATGAGCACCTACCTATAATTAAAAAAAAGTTGGATGGAAGCTCTCTATAAAAGTGTTTTAAAACCCATCAGCGCTTTCAGTGTCTCTCTTTGACATCCATTCCAATCCACAGCCCAAAGAATCAGGTAAGCTTTGCTTAATTTATTCTGTTTGACCATTAACAAAGGAAAGTAGCCAGTTGCTATATTGGACTTTCAAGAACTTACTGAAAAAGAAGAACAGGATGGCAGGGTCCTTAGATGGAGATCATTTTACCATTGTTGTGTGCCTTCAAGTCATTTCTGACTTATGGTGACTCTAAAGCAAGCCTATCCTGAGGTTTTCTTGCAAGATTTGTGGGTGGGGAAAGGAGTTGCCATTGTTGCTGAGACAGTGTGACTGGCCCAAGATCAACCAGTGGGTTTTCATGTCAGAGAGGAGATTAGAAGCCTGATATGTAGGAGTATTAATCCAACACTCAAAACACAGCATCATGCTGACTTTCACATTACGTGTCCTTCAAAAGGTATGGCAATCCTCACCAGGAGTTTTCTTGACCAGATTTATCCAGAGGAGATTTGCCTTTGCCTTCCTCTGAGGCTGAGAGTGTGTGACTTCCCTTGAGGTCATCCAGTGAGTTTGTTTATTTGTTTGTATTTTTATTGAATTGATATTCCATCTTTCTCCTGAGTGAGACTGGACACAGATCAGTCATGAATTGAAAGATGGCACATGAAATTAAATAGTAGTAAAATAGTCAAAGCAAAATGAAATAAGATGCCATATAAAAATATAAAAATTGTAAAACATTATAGCGATGATGACAAACTTTTCATGTAGCAATGCAAAGTTAAACCTCTAATGAAATTAAATTATTTGTCAATGTCATTCCCCCTTTCCCTTATAACGCCAATGAATCAGACACACCAAAAAGCTTATCAATAACTATCTTAACATGTTGGACCTTTTCCTGTTCACTTACCTATTTCTGGCTATTAACCATGAAAGTTTTTTTAAAAAACATGTTCAGAGGGAGCATATATATGAGTACAGGTTGACTCTTCCTTATCTAGAATTCCAAAATCCTCCAAAATCCAAAACTTTTTTTCCAAAGGTAGCTGAGATAGTGAACCTGTGCTTTCCAATGGTTTGGTGCACACAATGTTTCGTGCATAAAATTATTAAAATGAGTGCATATAAAATTAGCTTCAGGCTATGTGTACAAAGTGTATGCAAAACATAAATGATTTTCCTGTTTGCATGTAATGTAATGATGAATCTCTGAGTATAAAGATGGGAAGCGAAAAAACACCTCTTGTTAAAATCTTGCTGGCACAGTGAATAAAGTGAGCACTTCAGGCAAGCCACAGAGACTTGTTTTACCATGCCTCCTTTCATAACAAGAAAACCACCATAATAGCTTAGCCAACATAGCATGGTGGTTTTAGCATAAAGTTGGAAAGGTTGGCAGACTAGGACTCTGGAGATCTGGGTTTGATTCCCCACTCAGCCATGGAAACCCAGTGGGTGACCTTGGATGAGTCACACACTCTCAGCCCCAGAAAACCCTTTGAAATGTTCTCCTTTGGGTCACCATAAGTCAGAAACAACTTGAAGGCACACAACAAGAACAAAATACAACTTAGAAGGTCATTGTGAAGTTTCGTGCAAACGATGTGTATAATATTTTATGAGTTTCCTTGTTTGCTATCTGCATGCTGTTTTAAATTTATTATTGTCATTGTAGTTTATTTGTTTGCATTTTACCTTAATTATTTTGAATTGGAATGGCTAATAGCTTTTAGTACTAAACACACTTGGAATATTGTGGTTATGAAAAAAATATTATATAATTAGCTTACACTTTGTTAACTGCTTAGTACACCAGTAAGCGGTGGTAGAAATGTACTTGCTATTGCTTTATAAAAGCTTGGCGTTGATATTTACTAAACAAAATTGCAGTCTTTTTTTAAAAAAAAATCCTAAGTTTGAGTCACTGACAACAAAATTAAATACATATGCACACCAATATAAATTCCATCGAGTCTTTAGGGATTTGCTGTTGCTGTTGTATGCCTTCAAGTCAACTTCAACCTAGGATGCTCCTCTTCTAAGGTTTGCTTGTTCAGGTTTATTCAGGGGCAATTTGCCATTGCTTTCCTCCAAGGCAGTGGGTTTCCATGGTTGAGCAAGATCACCCATGGTAGGTTTTCATTTTTGAGCAAGGGTTTAACCATGGTATTTTGTAATCCTAGTCCAACACTCAAACCAGTACATCACCCTGACTCCTAATGGGACTTAACATCCACATCAATGAAGGGTTGCAATAAAATAAATAAAATAAAATGTTGCAGCCAAGAATGTCCCTTAGCTAGGATTCCACCCAGCTAGGTCACCCTTGTCTTAGGGTATTCTATCCCCCATCTCAATACCTTTTCAGTTCTCCCCCATTCCAATGATCAACAACTGTTTGGGGCCCAATGGACTTCCTTAGTCCATACTAGGATGCCCTGTTCCTCCCCCAAATATTTATTTTTTTCTACTGCTGGTGGAGGATTTAAGTCCTCCCCCTCTCCCAGCAAAACACTGTGGCATTCCCTGATATGTATGTAACAGAACCTTTTGGCTTCCAAAAGAA
>CM034711.1:2974034-2985339 GCA_020142125.1 Phrynosoma platyrhinos
TTACTTCCCTTGATCTAGACCCTATACTTCTATTGATGCAGCCTAAAACCCTTCAGTTCTCAAAAGCCTTATATAAAGTTTTGCAGTGCCCTCTGGTGGTGAACCTACATCTTACACTTTCTCTAAGTCCTCCTAGCAATTGTTTTTATTTATTTATTAAAATACCTATATCCTGTCATTTATCCCAAGAGTCCAGGGAGACTTATGTACAATCAAAATAAAATGATTAAAAATTGCAAATTTAAAATAAGATTTTAAAAAATGCAATATATTTTTTAAATTACTGATGGATGGAAGGAAGGAGGGGAGAGGACAATGACAACCACCACAACTACACCCAGCCTAAGATATAAAAACTTCATAGAATCATAGAGTTGGAAGAGAGCACAAGAGCCATTTATTCCAGCCCAATAAAATGTCATTTAAGGGCTTTAAGGGCTCAGCACAAACACCTTGAATTCTATACAGAAGCATATCCACAGCCAGTGATGGTGCCTTTGTGCTAGTTTTGAAAGTTTCCACTAGAGGTCAGCAGTGATTTGTTTTTTTCAGGGAACTATATTGCCCAATCCAGGCCCATTGGAGAATACTGCCATCTGATGGCCAGAAGGAGAGTTGCTTTCTTTGGAAACCAACATATTAAGACTAGAATGCAAAGATATAATAGTCATGTTAGTACATAGAATCAGTCTGTAGAGAGATCTTGCAGCACCTTTGAGACTAACTGGAATAAAGAAATTGGCAGCAGGAGCTTTCCTAGACTTCAGTCTACTTCCTCAGATGCATTTTGGAAGTAGACTGAAGTCTCCAAAAGTTCATGCCGTCAACTTCTTTCTTCCAGTTAAGTCTCAAAGGTGCTACAAGATCTCTCTACAGACTGATTCTACAGACTAACATGGCTATATCTTTGAATTCTAGTCTTGAACAGAGGTGCTGCCCATAAAATCGGTTTGGGAAGCCATTTACACTTGTGACAATGCAGGTGTCTTGTGTATTATGCACGTTCTTATAACATGGTTTCACTTTCACACTTCAGGAAAAAAAGCCATGTTCCCTTTAGGCATTTTCTAGCTCCTGCTGCATGATTCTATGGTATGCTTCCATCACAGGTTGACCATAGAGCCTTGTAGAAAGAACACTTCTCTAGGGATTTGTAAGTCTTCCAGTATGAGACTATGGTCAACTGCTAGTGGAAGTATACCATAGAAAGGGTAGGAAAATGCATTTCATCTGCATTTTCCTGCCCTTTCTATGGGGTGCATAGTGCAGAGGGATGGCATCTCCACCTCCTTTTGAGCAAGGAGACAATTCATCATCATTAAAGTTAAAGGTATTCTCCACTGACAAGTTTATCATGTCATGTACGACCATAGGGGTGGTGCTCATCTCCGTTCCTAAGCCAAAGAGCCAGCGTTGTGTCAGAAACTACTCTGTGATCATGTGGCCAACATGATTGCACCGGATGCTGTTTACCTTCCCACCAAAGTGGTACCTATTTATGTACTTGCATTTCCATGCTTTTGAACTGTTAGGTTGGCAGAAGCTGGGACTAGTGAAGGGAGCTCATCCCATTATGCAGCACTTGAACTGCCAACCTGCCGATCTTGCAGTCAACAGAGTTGGCATCTTAACCATTTGAGCCACTGTGTCATCATCATCATTACTTAGTTACAATTGTGGCAGCATTGTCAAGATTGTAATTCCCTCCAGAACCCATTTTATTGAGCTTTATCTGTATGGGGAGAAGGGAGTCCATTCTGCCGGTCGTAGGAGCATGGTTCAATGATCAGGGGGCAATTGATATTCTTAACTAAGTAGTTGATGTAGAACACTCATCATTCATTCATTCATTAATTGAAGTTGCCCTGTAAGCCCCACAAATCTGCAAATGAGAAGGCAAAGTATACATTTTCTTGTAAAGATTCTCAGTGGGTGTGAAAACATTGTTTTCATTGAGCTTTTTAGGGCCAATGCATATTACTTACATCCCTTTTTATATATATCAAAGTGTGTACCCATGAGTGTGTTAATAGACAACACAATTCCTGCCACCAGTCTTTCAAGCAAAGAAGTCATGACAGAAAAGGAAAGGAGATGGAGGGGGGAAAGGAAGCAAGAAAGCTCAGGCACATGTTCATAATATTCCAGTGTTCCTCAGTTGGTGGTGTTGATGGTGATGACATTCTTGGGTGAGGAGAAGACTTAAGGACACACTTTGCCCACCCTTGGGTTATTGAAATGTTCCATGTGTTGTTGCTGTTGTTGTTGTTGTTTCTTTGATGAGGCCCGACTGTAGGTGTGAGAAGGCGTAAGGACAGAGGGAAGGTTCAAATTGTGGGTTGGGTTTAATTATAACATGCCATGAGGCCGTGGCACCAAGGAGGTGTTCGGATGTGTAGCAGCTTGCAACATTCCTGTATATTCCAGTGAAGGAGAAGAAGGTCGGTATGTGACATTATTATTAGCCAACCTTGGCTGGGTTCCATCACAACTTGTAAACAGCACCTGCAATTAAATGAGTGGAAAGAGGTCACTTTTAGACATGAAAGTAGCCACAATTCCCTTCCTAGTTAGGGTAACAATGAGAAGGTAGTAAGGAAACCACTGGGCTATGATAGGCTCCCTGCTTAAGTTTGTAGGTCTATCTCTTAGAGAGACCTGGAACACTGTTGGCTAGTCAGAACTAGAGTAGACCCAGTGAATCAATTATTGACTAGTTAGTCAACACAGAGATAAATACAATTGTTTTAGTGTGCCAGCTTTGGTCAAAATGAACAATGGGCATCCCATCCTATACCTCTGTGTGTAGGAAAGAACATGAAAAGAACCATGATGGATACCTGAATAGGGAAGCATGCACACAATAATTGGATACCACTCATTTGTTGTTGTTGTTGTCCCTGCTTTACTGTTGCCCTGTTGTAGGGTTTTCTTGGCAATTTTTCATGACTATTGTTGAAAAGGACTTCAAAAGTAATCTAGTCTGCCTCCATATCACTTCCAGTCTGGTCTTCTCTGGTTATACAGCCAATGAGATGTTTCCAAGAAGTCCACAGGCAAAGCCTGAAGGCAACAGATCTTCTTCAGTGTCACTTCCCAGAAGGGATAAAAAAAATCAGTAGGATGATATGTGGGGAGAGGACAATAGCAGAATACTTCCATCTCCCAAGAGAAGACCCCAACAATTTCAAAATAGCTACTTGGAAAGGCCAGTTATACTTCACAGAGAGGTTCAAGCCAAGATCCAGTAGGACTAGTGATGGAGTAACAATGGTGGCTCATGGGTCAATGGCTGCTTTTTTTCTAACCTTTTTTTCAAGTATTTGAGGACAGCCTAAAGCTTCTAGTTTCAGCTCCTGGCTACTGTCTGGCCATGAGAAAACTCCCAAGGTAATTTCCCTTTGAAACCCAGTGAAAACAGCTGTCCCCCCATCCAATAGGGATTATGGCTGCTGCTGCTTCCCCAAAAAAGACTATAACCCACCACCTTAAGGAAAGAACTAAAACCTTCTCAAATAAGAAGTTGAAGGCATAAAATGCTTTAGGTGGTTTCCCTCTTTGCCTACAGCCCTCTTAGGTCAGAATGTTATAGAGAACAAAAATATGATTTTAATTTCATGAGAGTAGGAGCAAAAAAGAGTGTTTGAGAGGGTGAGGAGGAATGAACACATAACACACTGAATCCGATCTCAAACACTAAGTAATATGACCTCTTTGATAGGGTTTGCCCAGCCTAGGTGAGTCTGATGAAACAGATACAGTCAAGTAAACATGGGGAGATGTCCCAGGAAATAGGTGTGATAAATCAGGTGAAGCAACAGTTACCCAGTTACACCTGGATCAGTCGGGTGGATGACTCAAACATTTGGTGCCTGGTTGTTGCTAGGGTTTACCAGGTGTGGAGATGATGATGAAGTATTTCCAGAAGAATGTCTTTTTAATTTTTCAGTCCACTTTGAGATGCTAATAGGAATGCTCATGCCAGGTAGTAGACAATATTTTTTTTTTCTGGAACCACTTCCTGTGCTACACCTGGAATAGGTTTTTGAAGAGGAGGAAGAGAAAGAGAAGGAGTGGAAGAGAAGGAAGAGGAAAAAGAGGAAGAGGCTTAAACTATCATCCAGTCTAATCATCCAGACTATCAGGGGTTGCAGACTGCCAGAAATAGTGCAAATTGAGTCCACTTTTAGGGTTAGGGTTAGTGCTAGGGAATCATGGGAATTGGGTTTTTTTCTGAGACATTGAGCCTTCTCTGTCAGAGAGCTCTGGTGCCACAATCAAATACAGTTCCCATGATTCCCTAAGCCTAAGCCTAACCCTAAAAGTGGACTCAATTTGCACTATTTCTAGCAGTCTGCAATCCCCCTATATCTTGTCATATGAGCCTAGCCAAGCATTAAGATCTTTATGGGAGGATATTTTCTCTACCCCACCTCCTTGGTGGGGTCATGACAGAAGGTCTTCTTGGGGCTGCCCTTGGACTTTGAAAGTCCCTTTCTAGGGGGAGTAGGATGGCTCCTCTTTGCTATCTTTTTTATCAAAGACCTTTCTTCCAGCAAGCCTTTGGGAGTTGATGGTTAACAAGAAAGAGGCTCTTTACAGATAAAGGCCAGTGTTGCTTACTGGTTTGAGTGTTGGACTAGGACACTGGAGATCAGAGTCTGATTCCCTGTTCAGCCACGAAACTCACTGGGCGGCCTTGGATAAGTCACACTCTCAGCATCAGAGGTTCACTATGGCAAGCCCCTTCTAAAGAGTTTTGCCAAGAAAAACCCTGTGACAGGTTCATTGTGGGGTCACCATAAGTTGGACATGACATGAAGGCACACAAAATGACAGCAATAAATAAAGAGATGGACGAACAGATGGAGGGATGGATCATAATAGCAGTAGCAGCTTCATTTATATAACACTTCATACCACTCTAAGCAGTTTACAACTGTAAGCTAATTGCCTCCAACAAGCTGGGTCCTCATTTTAGCAACCTTGGAAGGATGCAAGGCTGAGTCGACCCTGAGCCTCTGTCTGGGATGAACTCACAACCTTGCGGTTTGTGAGTGAATGGCTGCAATATAGGCATTTAACCATGTGCCACCAAGGCTTCTATGGATGGATAGATGGATGGATATCTTAACCCCCACACCAAAAAAAAAAAAAAAAAAAACATGGTTTGTTGTGATGTTCAAACCACGGTGTCCCATGATGCCCAAATACAGCCATACACTGAAGCAATCCCTTGTTAGGATTCTTAAGGGCACCTCAAGTACGAAGAATGATTCACCAGAATGCCCACAGATAACATAAGATATATTTAACTGGCATGCCTTCCACTTTTGATATGTAACAGCTATATCCTGCCCCGGCAATAGCTTCTTTCCATTTCTATGCAAATGCCATTTAAGGTCAATAAAAACCAGAGCCCTTATGTCTTTGCCATTTCATTTGGTTTGTAGGTAGTCAATTAGGTAAATACTAAATAGCATCTCAGTTATTTGGAACATTGTGGATAGGAGATAATTGATCTAGGATTACATTCCACATCGATTAAGGATTACATTCCTAGATTCTAGATAATGCTAGACAAACTTGACTGGATTGTTCTTTCGATTTAGAAAAAGCCTTCATCTCTCCACACCTATTTTCCATCTGATCATTTTCTCTCATGTCTTCATACACCTATTATTCATACAAGGGACAGATTTATTGGGCCAGATAGGAGAGATATCAAGGGGTGCTTGGGGTCAGAATTCGCATTTGGCATTATGAAAGATTATCATCTCAGACTACAGTTCAATGGTAGTCCATTTTTGTATGTACGGATTTCTTAACATCTTTGGGGTGGCTTACAATAAAATCAATTTATAACAATAAATAACAATAGAAGATTAAAAGCTGAGGCTGAGACTGTGTGACTTGCCTAAGGTCGCCCAGTAGGCCCACATGGCCAAGCCAGGATTTGAACCCTGGTCTCCCGTGTCATAGTCCAATCCTCAAAACACTACACTATGGCTCGATTTTCTCCAACATCCTTCTTCCATTGTGTTGACCAGAATTTGACACAATATTCCAGATGAAGTTTGGCCAAAGCAGAATGGAGTGGTACGTTTACATCTCTGGATCTAGACACTGCACTTCTATTGATGTTGATAATATAGTAAATCAGAAAAGCTACATACCAGACAATTTAAAATAATCCAAACCATAACATATATGCATATTGAATAAAATATTGTATTGCATTTTAACTCTTTGTATTCAAATTGCCTTTGGTACAAGTATTAATAAATGATTGATAATTGGGACAAAATCATGGCTGCGGAGTTTCTAAATGCATTCATTTTTATGCACATTTAGATTCATTTAGGTACCAGGTAAAAATATGACTGTTTACTGAACACTTTGGGCCAAAATGACTTATCCCAAAATGTTTAAGTGCATGGTTTTAAAATATTTTAACCTTTTAAATACTCTTCTAACTTGTTTGCATCTTTACTATATCTCATCTACTTACATTATTTTAATTGTGATGGATGGATGGATGGATAGATAGATAGATAGATAGATTTTATTTGTAATCTCATGGCATAGGGATCTTATGGTATAGGGCAGCTCATAAGTCCCCATATTAATTAAATCAATCAATTAACCAGTCTCATCCTTATTAATTTTCAGTATGATTCGAAGGCATCTGCCCGATGAAGATTTCCATAGAACTGAGTAAATAAACAGTATTGAATGTTGACACTTGCCGATCTAGCAGGTGTTAAGGGTTTACAAGGAAAATGTGTTTACAAGGTCTAGTGTACATTCAGGCTTAAAAGTCTGAAGGATTTTGCAAAAGGGGAATCTAGGCCATTGATGCTGAAAATAGAAGACATGTATTAGGAAATATGGAGAGGGATAATTAAGGAGAACCAACAAGGTAAGCCAAGGTTTTTCACAGCTGGTTTGGCTTGACTTCCTGCTCTAGAGTACAACAGGATTGCCCTTGGTAAGGATGCATACTTTTCTTGAGGCAGAACCTGTTTACAAGTACCAGAAAAATGAACTCTGCTTTAATTCCATTTATGGCTTTTTAATAAACAGATACTTCTCATGAATTGCTTTTAAAGGATAGACAGTCTGAACTGAACATTGGATGGAGTTGACTTGTGCTTGAAAATATGCAAAACTAAGTTTGAGGAAAAATGCCTGAATCCCATTGAGGTTCCCAATCTTGAGTGGACCCATTGAATCAATGGGATCTACATAAGGGTTGACTCACTCTATGACAATTGTGTCCGTGGATCTATCCGATCACAGATCTATACTGCCTGGGCTGCACAGAATATAATTTCCTGCGCTGAAAAATCCTGTTTTCTGTGCAAAACAACCACATGTGAATTTTGCACCGAATAAATTCTGTATTGTAAAGATTCTCATCAGTCCAGACTTCTTCTCACCAGGGTTTCTCAACACTGGAGAAACATGTTTTTCAACATTTTTGGCCATATTTCTGAGTGTCTTCCTAATCCTACAAAGCCCTGGGCCTGGATGGCCTTAAGCTCAAGGTAACCTTGTGTTTATCAAACTACTCTGATTTAAGATCTTTGAAAGCGAGCCAAACGGGTGGATCACTGTCTCAGTTCCTGAAAACAATAAAAACAAGGAAAGGCTGGGCTATTTCCTTTCAAATTGAGCCAAGTAACATGCCCGTGTGCGTCCATGTATATGTCAACCTACTAGGAATGGAACAAATGTTCAAAAACTTGAAAAAAGGGATTTCTCAAATGTCAGGAAACTCCAATGATGAAAATTTGGAAGCTCCCTTTCTCTCTCTTCATCAAATAGTATTTGAAGGCTGCTGCCACACTGCAGAATTAATGCAATTTGACACCACTTTAACTGTCATGTCTCCATCCTAAGGAATCCTAGGATCTGTAGTTTGACAGAGGAGGCCAAATACCCACTTTTGTGTTTTGCTCTGTGGGAGCAAAATTGTGGAGGTGTGCATGCAGGAACAAAATGAGCAAAGATCAACATCTTGGTTTGTGGGTACATCCCAACTGCTTGCTATGAAAAACTTATAATACCTTTGGTTTCATTGTCAGATTAAAGGTTTCCAGAAGAACAGAGATGGGTTGAGAAAGAATGCACATATGTGCTTACTCATGCACACAAACACACACACACCTTAAATTTATATTGTTTTGCGCAATACTACTATTTAATCTCCACCTCCATAATAACCAGTTTGGCCTCTGATTTTTTTAAAAAAATGGGAGAAAATAATGATCATCCTTATGAAAGTAAAGATTATGTGGCTCAATGTGTATAAGCCAAAAAGGGAGGGAAACTACATAACTGAGAGTGATTTAAATCAAAATAATCCACAAAGGGAAGTTTTCTGACTCACAAAATACAATTCTTTCATCTTCTCTTCATCTTGGGGAAAGGGAAGGTGACTCCGAGGTCATGCAGTATTTATTGCTACTGCAATGTGCTTTCAAGTCAATTCCAACTTATGCCAATCCTCTCCTAGGGTTTTCTTGGAGAAATTTCATCTGATGGAGGTTTGTCATTGCCTTCCTCTGATGCTGAGAGAGTGTGACTGGCCCAAAGGTCTCCAGCGATTATTCATGGCTGGATGAAGATTCAAACCCATGGTCCCATGGTCTTAGGGCATGTCTACATGGGCCAAATGAATGAGTTTCTCCCTACCCTTGCATTGAAGAGTCTAATGCCCAATTCAACTGCAGTCTGTCTTCAAGTGTGTGTGTGTGTACCTTTATGTTGCCTTATAGAGGCAACTTATAGAGACCCCGTGAAGTTCATGGGGTTTTCTTAAACAAGGAATCCTCAGAGGTGATTTGCCAGTTTCTTCCTCTGAAATACAGCCTACAGCATATGTTTTACATTGTTGATCCCCCATCCAACTACTAACCAGGGCTGACCCTGTTTAGATTGCAAGACCAGATGGGATGGGATACCTTTATACAGATTGCAAACCACTTTATATAGACTGTAAACCTCTGCTTGGCTTCCAAGAGCAGAGTATTTAGGCCTCATATTCTTTGTCCACCAGGCATAATTTTATAAACGTTATATCATGCGTCCCCTTATTTGTCTTATTTTTTCTCCATAAGCAACCCCAAACATTATAACTTTTCTTTGTAAGGGAGTAGATCCAGCCACTTGATCACGTTTCGATTGAAAATCCTTAATTTAATCCTGGACATCTCAAAATGAAAAAGGAACAGATGACCTTTTCCTAAGCATTTTTCATAGAATCATAGAATCATTTTTGACTGAAAGTTCTCAGCTCAATTCTAGACATCTCAAGTTGAAAAGGAGAACAAAAGGCCATTAAAGACCTCTGTCTGACCATTTTTGATTGAAAGTTCTCAGCCCAATTCTAGATATCTCAAATTTAAAAGGGGGACAGAAGACTATGAAAAAAATCTACCTGTCCTTTTTGGGTTGAAAATTCTCAGTTTGATCCTAGACATCTCAAGTATAATAATGGAACATATAAACAAATACTATGGCCTGACTAGTATAAGCTGGTTTCCTGTATTTTCTATATGAATGAAAGATGATGATCCCAGGTCTTACGGAACAATTTGCTCAATCTAAAAGGGCAAGATTTTTCTGGAAATTAGATTTTCTTCTGGAAGAAGAGCACACAAATACATTTTACCATCAAGTCTATTTCACAAGGTTAGCAGACACTTGAGCCATAACCATATATTTTTCATTGGGCTGGGTCTAATAATTTGCAGTAACTGTCTAATAAATGTCATAAAATAGGAAAGGGAGACATTTCCACTGAAGAAAAATAGAAGCTCATCTAAAGGTGCAATTAAATCTGGTTTCAATTGGTATTTTTAACCAAACTGTCCACACGCAAAGGGTGGTGGTATTTCATGGATGGGAGAGAGAGACTTTAAAAGCATTAGACTCTCTGACAAATTCTTGCATCTCATCTTTGGCCTCCTTGTGTGTTGTTCTCTTCCTTGCTGTGAGACCAGGTGAGTTGCAATTTGTTGATCTGTTTGATATATTATAAGAATAATAAAACAAGAATGGGAACTCTATATTAACAATACAGGGCTTCCAGAACTGCAGAAGAGGCCTGGAAATAACATTTGTTTTTATTCATTTCTCAGGTAAGTCAAATCCACCCACTTCAAACTTCACAAAAAGATCATTCATCTGTTATCAGATCACTGGTAGAATGGTCTTCCTTCTCTCCATGCAGCCGATGGCTGGTAAAGTGGGCTGGACGGGGAAGTTACAATCATGGCAATAGTGTCACAATCGTGACTAAATAGCAGTTGTGAATACAAAATAGCTAAAGGTAAAAGTATTCCCAGTTGACAAGGTTGTCAATTCATGTCCAACTGTAGGGATGGTGTTCATCTCCATTCCTAAGTCAAAGAGCCAGCATTGTCAGAGACTACTCTGTGATCCTGGGGCCAGCATGATTGCACAGAATGCTGTTTACCTTCCCACCAAAATGGTACCAATTTATCAACTTGCATTTGTATGCTTTTGAACTGATAGGCTGGCAGAAGCTGGGACTAGTGATGGCAGCTCACCCCATCTGCAGCACCCGGGCCTTGAAGTACCAACCAGCCCATCTTGCAATCAACAGAGTCAGTGTCTTCACACCACTTGAGCCACTGCATCATAAAATAGCTACAGATGAGTAAATTTAGGTAACTGTTCCATAGGTGCTGCAAAATGGGATGAACTCCCATCACTAGTCCCAGCTTCTGCCAACCTAGCAGTTTGGAAGCATGCAAATGTAAGTAGATAAATAGGTACCACTTTGGTGGGAAGGTAAACAGTGTTCTATGCCATCATGCTGGCCCCACGATCACAGAAGAGTCTCTGACAATGGATGGAAGCTACAGGAAAAGAGATTCCACCTAAATATTCAGAATACCTTCCTGATGGTAAAAGCTGTTTGACAGTGGAAAATGCTGTTTGGGAAAGTTGTGGAGTCTCTTTCTTTGGAGATGTTTAAACAGAGGGTGGATAGCCATCTGTCATGGGAATTTCGACTGTGAATTCCTGCATGGCAGGGGATTGGATTGGATTAACTTTGTGGTATCTTCCAACTCTGACTCTATGAGTCTGTGAATCTGATGCACCCAGGGTCAATCACATGACTGGGCATATCATTATGACTTCATTGGGAAAGGCTTGTGGCACTGGGTGGTACAATGGAACACATGTGTAAACAGCTATCTGACATTGTTCCAAAGTGCTTCTGATTTTCCTAGTTATTTTAAACCTGTTTACTGGATCAGCTCCAATC
>CM034711.1:2985349-3002058 GCA_020142125.1 Phrynosoma platyrhinos
GCAGAACTACCTGGTCTGCAGTCCCTTGGTCACTAACAGACCACACCTCCATCAGTCTGCCTTCAATAGTCTGCAGTTGAATCAGGGTGAAGACAGGGCAGAGAAAACTGATTTAAATGGTCCATGAAGATAAACCCTTTGATAGTGGAGTGTTAAGATGGTGTGAATAATCATGAGGCTTCCTATTTTTTTAACAGATGAATGACTCCTGTTTCACTTCCTACCTCATTCATATCTATTTCAGTTCTATGTTTGGTCCATTCTATTTCTACACCATTATGCATTAAAAAAAAAACACGCTTGAAATTTATTTTGCAGTGCACTGTATATATTTGTGTAGGCATGGATATTTTTCAATATTTTTGCATGCAGTCTCCCCAAGTTTCTTCCTCTGCATTCTTTCTTGTTCCATCCTGTTCCCCTCGGTTGCCAGGGACTAGAAGTGTCAATATGCAATGTTTAAAATAGAAATGTTAAAAATAGAGATATTTAAAATAGAATAAATTTTTAAATAGAAACACGCCATCTCTTTCAGAACATACTGAAGGATGTCCACCCAGCAGTCCCAGTGCTCAATGAAACTGCCACCATGCAAGGATAACCCTCAGCATTGCATATCAAAACAGGACCCCAGTCCAAGCCCACCGAAACCATGTGGAAAACCTCAGGAACAACAGAAGCAGGCAACTCCACCTTGTCCACAAGCCTCAAAATAGCATCTCCTCGAGGAAAAATAAGACTTGGCAAACCATGGGCCAATGTCAATCCTGAAGACATCTCATTCATTTTCTTATTACCAACATTCAGCTCTTCCTATCTGCATGCAGCCAAATTTGCTTTGATTTTATTTTAATTCTTTTCTGGCCTATAAGATATCTTTCTCTTGGTTTGTAAAATATTACAAACATATGATGTTAGAAACAACATGTACATCATAGAATATCCAGTTACTTAGAACCGTTCTCCTAGGAGGAGGTCAACTCAGGAAACTTTCTCAACATACGTGCCTTGGGAATTTAATAACACCTTAGCTCTGGAGTGTTTAACAATGGCATAATGACTATGTTATTTGGTTTAATTGTGAAAGCTTAACTGGGACATAACTTCCTTCAGTCAAAGAGTTACTTTTGAATTTGTCCACTTAGCTCATTAATATGTTGGGTTGGATATGCATTGTTTTCCATGTAACAATATGAGTAATTAAATGTTGATAGATGGGAATTAATGCTTTGAGCTGTTTTTCACTTGATCTGTCAAATTCGCTTCTTCCTGTTGCTTTAACACAGATATTTTAAAAAAGCATAATATGGTGTATGCTAATTCCATTAATGCTTATAGGCACAATGTTGTGATTGTGATTACCATCCAATATGATTACAATCCAATATGATTGTCCATCCCTGATATCATGCAAGTTTACTAAAGAGCACAAGACAGAGGACAACTCAAACATGGTAATGAGATTATCAACGCATGGAGAGATCTCTGGCACAACATCTCAACCCACCTTGAGCAGCTGATGATGCAAATAGATAAAAGAGGCATTGTTTCACTGGCCTTAGGACAAATCATATCTCCTCCACTTTGAAGAAATATATGGCATCATGGATGGTTGTCTGGCTTGAAGAAAATCATTTAACACCTAGATCTCCCTTTGGCTTTCACTATGCAATGGAGTAGTTTATGCTTTCAATATAAACACTACTAGCTCTTCTTTCTCTTTTCCAAACTCTTTGTCCAGGAAAGCATTAAATGTTGCATTTTATAACAGTGTCAATGTCTGTGGCTTTCATTAAATGAGAGGGTTTATGTAGAGCTCCTAAAATCTCTTCTCATAGGAGTCACAGACTGGAATCCTGTTGTCAGCAGACCTCTTGAACCAATGATATTGTTGACTCACAGCTGGAAAAAAAATCAGTAGACCTACTTTAGTTGGGATTAAGCAACACTAACTGTCCACAATTTGAGGGCCCATTCCACTACACAGTTATGAATTCCCTTTAACTGTCATGGTACCTCCCTCCCAGGGAATCTTGGAAGTCACAGGTTAGGAAGAGGTGCTCAGTTTCTCAGTCAGAAAGCTCTAGTGCCTCACCAAACAACAGATCTCAGGTTACTGTAAGTTGTTGTTGTTGTCGTGTGTCTTCAAGTCATTTTTGACTTACGTCAACCCCAAGGTAAACTATCATGAGGTTTTCTTGGCAAGATATAGCAATGAGAGTTAAAATGGAATCATAGTGTTATGACTGTATAGCAGGAAAGGCTCACTGGAATAATAATAATAATAATAATAATAATAATAATAATAAATTTTATTTTTATCCTGCCCCTCTGCTTGGCAATCCTTGAAATGTGTGGGATTCCAGCTCCTATCATCCTCAGCCAGAAAAGCTGTAAATCCTGGTGGGAAACAAGGATGTCAGCCTTAGCAAGATAGCAACTGATGAAGAAACCTGGGAGCTTCAGTCTCAAAACTGAGACATAGGCATCCCATTTCTGCCATAGATAATTTGCTCGGATATATTTAGAGTTCATTTAATGAAAAAGTCTCTATCACTTTTGATTTAGGAAAACAAAATAAAATACGTAGGTGATGTTTCTACATCATTTCTCCACAGGGTGCCAACTTGCTCCTATCTTCTAGTGAATACAAGGCTCTCAAGTGTCTCGGGCTACTTAGACTGTCTCTTGATGTCCTCCAGATAAATAAAATATAGGATTTTATTGTGCAGGTTTGGAAATTTCCTTGGGAGAAATATCTATGACAAGGTTGGACAACTGTGGTCTTTTGTATGTTGCTGGAGAGGAACTTCCATGATCCCTCACTACTGGAAGAAATGGTCAAGGAGATTATCCTAAACTGTTGCTAGATGTCGACAAGATGTCCAATCTGACCTACAATAAGAAATATATTCCATCTTATTGTTTGCTTTTGAACCATTCCTAGCTCCTGTTCATGGAAACTGATTTCTTTTTATTGGAAAACACCACCGTTCTCAACACCACCTTGGACAGTACAACAATGGGGGAAAAAAACTGAGGCACTCTCAAACAGGAAGTAGCACCCACATACAGGAAGTTCGGTGTGTTGCCAGGAATGCTTCAATATATGTTAAGCATCCAGCAACATGCCTAGAATAACATGCCATTTATTTACATTTTTCAATGCAACATCATACAGACATGGCTAAGGTGATCCCAATCACCAAAGCTTGACGTAAAATTACTGGCGGCATGGTTAGATGTTTGACAGTTTTATGTGGTTAAGCAAGTCAGTACAAATGGATTAAGCAAGAAAACATTTCACATGTGGGTAGACTGGAGCAATGAGCAATCCCTGTGTAGGTGTACCTTTAATGAGACAGATCAGCCAGTCTGGTGTCAATACCTGGCAAATGAAGATGATGAAGTGAAGGCAATGGCAACCCTCCTCAAAATAAACCTCTCCAAGAAGACCCTCAGATAGGGTCATCATAGGTCAGAGTCCAACAGAAAGCATATAAAAATAAAATGCAAAGAGTAAAAAAATCCCCCCTCTGTGTCCCATTCAAAAAGAGACTTACATACACATAGGCTGTTACTTACATTTCTGAATTGTGAATGGTCTCTGAAAACTGTCCAGATTTTGGACATGCTTGCTATGGAGAAGAGAAAAAAGTCAAATTATTTATTCTTTCCTTCAAGATCAAAATTTAAAAAGAGTTACATCTGTACCTTATGGTAAGACGCTAAGCTAATTGCATTCAGCTTACAGGAGAGGTGAGGAACCCTTAATTTTTGGAAACAGATGGAAAGCAATTTCATTAGAATCATCAGTCACAGACCTTGTTTCCATTGACCAGGATACTCCAAGGTCAGCCTGGAATAGCCTGCACTGCAGAGGCCCCAAACTACCCATTATCTTGGATTCCATTCTTGCTCCATGACAGCTATCTACGTGGACTTCCCTGGGCCAGCTAGCATGTCTGCTGTGACTTCAGGTTGCTTGCTTCTGGGGTCAGAACAAGGTGCCCAGCGATGGTCACATTTGGGTGCCTCCTTCTGATCTCAGGATGAGCGACCAGTGACAGTGGTGGACACACCAGGTGGCTCAGTGGGATGTCCATGCAGACAGTTGACATGGCATATAAATGGAGGGCTCCTGGAAGATCTACCTGGAAGATCCAGAGGAATAGGTATTTTTTTACAATATATATATTGTATATATATATATATATGTTAACCTTGTTATGGACAGTCCATACCAGAACTGGGGTTTGGCTCATGCATTGTCCAAATAGGACAGCACCAGAAACGGGGGGTGGTTGGGAGTTGGAGGAATAGGCCTTTTGGCCAGTGTAGACAAGACCTCAATGAAGGCAGTGTTTCTCCAACTTCTGAGACAGATTGTGAAAAAATACACATCTCACTTTGATCATACCCACACACACACACATTTTTGAGTGCAGGAAAACAACATTTTTGGACATAAAATAATATTTCTATGTGGAAATATATTTTGTGTTTGCAGGAAAAGCTGTTTTCTGTGCAAAATAAACACATGCAATTTTTGAACAGAATAAGTCCCAAATTGTGAAAAATCTCATGAGTCCAGGGTTCTTTTCATCACAGTTTCTTGATACTTGAAAAACATGTTTCCTTTTTTAAAAAAAAATGGAATACTTCTCAATAGTCTTTCTATCCCTATTGGGAATGTTTGTTTCAAACAAGAGTAAACATCAATGTGGAATCAAACCATATCAGCTTGAGTCCTATTGCAAAAAGAAGCCTTTCCTTCAATAACTATTGCAGGTGGAAGGTAAGACAATGTCTTGAGCTAAAGTAAACCCATTCAACCCATGAGATTAACCTATGTGCTAGTTAAAAAAAAGATTTCACAAATCTACTTAAGTGTGGAATAACTAATGGGATCTGGGTCAAATCTTACAACTAGGGGCCTTTCCAGACTACCAGAAATAGTGCAGCTTGAGGACACTTTAACTGTCCTGGCTCAGTGCTAAGGAATCATGGGAACTGTAGTTTATTATGGCACCAAAGCTCTGTGACAGAGAAGGCTCAATGTCCCAGAAAAAAATACTATTCCCATGATTCCCTAGCACTGAGCCAGGATAGTTAAAGTGGCCTCAAGTTGCATTATTTCTGGCAGTCTGTAAAGGCGCTAGGATGGGAATAAATACGGATGAGAATGAGATATTTTCAGATCCCTGGTTTTGGATTCCAACTTCTGATCTCCTTCACCATTGATAGTATTATCTAGATTTGATGGGAGCTATAGGCCTATATGGATGTTCTGATAAATTTTGAAAAATAAATAAATAAATAGTATGGACAAATAAAGGAATGGTTTTTAGATGGTGGACAAAATTTTCCAGTGTTCCAGGAAAGGAGTGTACTCTTATTAAAAGCAAAAATAGAGGGATTTCCATTTGCTTCACTGTAATACAAAAAAAGGTACATGTTACTATTTCAGGTGATAATGCAGAATTAATCAACAGGCCGTTTTCTACAGAATGATCTAATGGGAATGAGTCTCTTGTATGACATTATAATATTCTCATGTCATTTGTTGGATGGAAGAAAAGACGACCTCCTTCTCTACCTTTATGCTCACTGCCCAGAACGTAAGAAGATAGACAGAGCTTAGCTTCTTATGGAACAAACAGGTAGATCTATTGTCTTCATGCTTTCCTCTATATTTTGACAACTTTCACCTAAATGTAAATGTCACAACAATGTTCCATTTCTTTCTGATATGTAGGGAGAAAGAGTACAGCCTGATATGTAGGAGCCCTGGTGGCATAGTGGTTCAATGATGGTACTGTAACCCAAACATTGTGAATGTAATTCTGTAGGGCTCCAAGGTTGACTCAGCCTTCCATCCTTTCATAGGTTGGTAAAATCAGTACCCAGTTTGTTGGGGGCAATTGGCTTACAGATTGTAAACCGCTTAGAGAGAGCTTAGCACTCTAAAATGATGTAGAAATGTAAGCACTATATATATATATATATATATAGGTTCACCATTCAACAAATGATTTAATGGGTTTACTCCAATTGGGAATAACCAATAGGATTTAAGCCCACATATAAGTTGTGGAACCATGTTTCATCATCTCTCAATTGTTGTTCATGTGCCTGTCAGGTTCCTTCCCAAACACTGTGGAAAGATAAGAAGGCCAATCTTTAATGGGATATGATGACTGTTTTGATATTACAACCCATCTTGACTATATATATGAAGAGATACCATATAGAAGATGGAGAAAACATGGTTCCTGCTGCTCTAGAGATTAGAACATAAGCCAGTGAATTCAAATTAGAAGAAAAGAGAGTCCACCTAAACATTAGGAAGAAGTTTATTGTTGTTGTTTTTACTGTTAGACCTTTTCTCAGTGGAATAGACTACCTCAAAGGCTAGTGGAGTCTTCATTTTTGGAGGTGTTTCAATAGAGGTTGGAAGGGCATCTTATGTGAGTGCTTTTAGTTGTGTATTTTGCATGGCAAGGGTTAGAATACATGACCTTTGTGGACCCTTCAGGTCTGAGATTATATGATTCTATGAGGATTTAAAGAGGGCATTTGTCCATTGTTCTTTTTTAACAGTATTTTTGTGTCCACCTTTGTTTCATCCAGCTGGTTGCTCCCTCTGTTCTTACCTTATGCTGAGTCACTGCCACTATCTCCTGCTTTGTCAGGTATCTGTGGCCAAGTGCCAGAGACAAGATGTTTCCTGTCTCAACCTTTTGCCTGAAGGCAAATTGTGTTATATAATCACCCTACAATGGGAGAAGATGATGACCATTTCAAAATATAGCTCAGTAGTTGTGTCGGTATGGATTGCATTCTAGACCTTGGATGATAATGGATTAGTGTTCCTGCAGACATCTTTTCATAGAATCATAAAATCATATGGTTGGAAGAGACCCCAAGGGCCATCCAGTTCAACCCCCTGCCATGCAGGAACTCAAATTCAAAGCAGCCTTGACAGATGGCCATCCATCCTCTGTTTAAAGACTTCCAGAGAAGGAGACTCCATCACTCTCCAAGGGAGTGTGTTCCATTGTTGAACAGCTCTCACTGTCAGGAAGTTCTTCCTAATGTAGAGCTGGAATCTCTTTTCCTGTAGCTTTCATCCATTGCTCCATCCTATTTTCTGGAGCAGCAGAATACTACTTCATCTACACTGGGCAAATTCAAAATATATACCTATTCCTGCCATGGAGAGGAAGATGTTGTACCTGTCTTCCATATGGGTGCCAAAGATGAATAATGTCATGGGAGGAAATATAACTGAAGACATATGGTTTCAAACTAAAGAGATTATCAGACGGGGTGGAAATCGGGGAAGGAAAAGGCATGCTCCTGGCAAAGTTGTGCGATTGCACTGAATGTTACGCTCATTCAGGACTTAACCATGAAGATCCAGGAATGTTCCAGCAATAAGCCATTCCCAGGAATTCCCCATGAATGGTTTGTTGCTGGAGTAATCCTGGATCCTCATGGGTTAAGTCCTGGATAAATGTGATATGTTTGAAAATCTTCAGCGTTATTGTGTGACTTTTCCAG
Source organism: Phrynosoma platyrhinos (assembly GCA_020142125.1). Lineage (NCBI taxonomy): Eukaryota > Metazoa > Chordata > Lepidosauria > Squamata > Phrynosomatidae > Phrynosoma > Phrynosoma platyrhinos. The sequence continues at coordinate 2,992,916 of CM034711.1, forward strand.
GAGTATGCCTTTTACTCTCTGTTTTTCCCCCATCTGATAATCTTCTAAAAGTTGACTCAACCACTGATTTTGAACCCTTGGATATTGTGCTGTTTTAGTGATGAATTGAAAACTCCTGAGCCTTGATAGATGAAATGATGATGATGATGATGATGATGATGATGGCTAGTTTCATGGCCTATCAGGTGTTACAAATTGGAGTTTTAGACCACCAATGATTCAGATTCTATCCACCAATCTAGGAATCAGTGAGCTTTCATCACACAATGTGGCATGTTCCGAGCAGCATTGGTTCCTGTGATTCTACTGTCATGATCCTATCTATGGCAATTTCCTCCAAATGGTATGTCATTCTATTTGGAATTATTCCCAGAGCACATCTTACTACTGGAAACAACACAGTTGTCTCCTTTTCCCAGAGGTGCTGAATATCAATTTTTGATCTCAATATTTTAGAATCTTTTCCCTGTCTAGCATCAGTTTTGCTGTCCCTTGGGAATGCCACATCCATAATTCAACCACCTTTCTTTCGCCCCGAGCCACAGGTATGTCTGGCATATTACAATCCGCCCAATCCATGGATTCCACTATCCACATCTTGAAAACATATATTTTTAGAAACACCCAAAAAGCAGATTTATTTATTTATTTAAAAAAAGCAGATTAACAGAGGAATGGCCCGGATTTACTGAGGGCCTACTCTTCCCATGTGTAAACAGTGGTGGTTGAATCAGGCCTGTGTCTTTGGACAGGATGGCATGAGAATGGTGAGAGACCAGTTCATTTAGCTTGTGTAGATATGCCCATGGTCCTTTTATTTGGGTACAGGTTATCTGAAAAACCATATATAAGTCTTCTTGAGTTTAAGAGCCTCCCCAAAGCATCTCAGTCTCTCAGTCCCACCACCATCCCCAGACATGTTTAGGGAGGACATGGAAGAGAGCCTTCTTGGTGGCTGCACCCTGTTTGTATAATTTCCTCCCAAAGAAGGCTCAATTGGCCTCCTCTCTGTTTGCTTTCCACCGGCAGGTGAAGATTTTTCTTTTTACATAGCCTTTTGAGTATTAACTATCTGGTGCAGATGTTCTTTTAATTCAGATGTATTGTATTTGTATAAATATTTTAAATCATAATGATATTATAACTGCCTTTCAAAATTGTTTTAAATTAATGTTTCTAATGTGACTGCTTTTTTAAAAAACCCTTTTGTACTGTCCATAGCTTTAAGTACATTTTGTTTAACTTAAACCTGCCTGGGTTCCCATATTAGGGGAACACTAAGATACAAATTTAATGAATTCATTAATTAGTCCATTGAGGTTCTACATCCTGTGGTCTAAGGGCTGGAGAATCTTCAGTGAGCCCCCAGATAGGAGTGATAGAATAATTATCAACACTACCATCTGTCCTCAACTCCTTCTCTGTCCTACACAGATATTTTCTGGCCAAGATGTGGTTGATATGACAAAAGCTTCTTAACATGCCATTGGGTGACCACCACCCCACAGCTGCATAGGAACACCTTCTTGGTCTACCATTCCTGCCTCCTACCTGAAAACCTAAGACTGCCTTGGCCTGTCTTTCCCAACCCAAAGGAAAAACACACACCTCAATAATAATAAAAGGGATAATTAATGCACTGAGAAGAGGACATTTCCCAACTTCTCAGCCTTGCATGAGAGCTACCTCCTCTTCTCTTCCAACTTCCCTGATCATCTTCTTTCTTTGGTCCCAAAGTGCATTCCATACATTCAATAAGGTGATCATTGCCTTCTCTCTAATCTAGGATAACAAAAAAAAATCACCTTTTGATTAGCCACTTATCAATCAATTATATTGAGTAGAAGAGGTGATTTGATTGGGCTATTTCCATAAAAACTATTTACAAGCTGACAAAAGAATGGGAAATGAATATCCATGCTGCATCCTTTAGCATTCCACCATAGCTTAGTGTGGTTGACCTTTGGGGAAAATGATCTGATTTGCTGTCTTCTTCTGTATTCCACCACAACCTTATGTGGTTAGCCCAAATTGATTTGATTTGCTGTTTCCTTTAGCATTCCTCTTTAGTGTTGTGTGGTTGGTCTAAAATATTTTGGTCCATTTCCTTCTGCATTCCAGTGTAGGGTGGTGTAACTGAACCTTTGGCCCAAATGTTTTGCTTTTTCCAGACTTTTGATATCATATGAGATTTTTTTTTAATGGATTGGATTTCTTCAAGCATACAATCAGAGAGTTGGAAGGGACTTCACCAACATAGTCCACAACCTAGCTGGGAATACACAGCTAATGTACTCCTGATATGTCTCTCCTTAACGCTGCCGGAGGGGTGGAATTTGTACCAGACCTCCAAGGGGGCTGGAGTCCGGTCTCCATGTTGTTCAGAGTGGCTGCCTGGAGCATTGGCAAAATGTTACAATGGCTTGAATCATTGCAAAGCGTCCTGAGAGACTGGGGTGAGATGGCCTAAATCATTGCAGGACTTTCTGGGAAGTCCAGGTCTCAGCAAATCTCAGGGGATTTTGTTACCCTGTGAGATTTAGTGCAAGATTTGGCAGGCTTATTTAGGCCTGACCACATGGTTATCCACCGTTCTTGGCCTGGCAGAGGGAAGGGGTTGCCAAGCTGAGCTGGCCCACTCTTGTAGCAGTTATCAGAAAGAGCAGGGGACATCAGGTAGAATAAAAGGCAGGGGTGACTTTTGGGGGGATAGCGAGCCAACAGTGAGGGAGAAATTTGCAGTCGGAGAAGATGTAGGGCAACTTTCCACCACCCAAGTTGGACTTAATCACATTGGTTTGCTAGGGCACATGCCCTACTCAAGGATATAGCAGAATAGGAGAAGGTGGAAGTCCTACCAAACAATTGGCTAAGCATGGAACAATCAAGCCTTGGGTTCCCTCTACCAGAATTTGCATATATGATAGTAATTGATTTATAACGACAGTATGAATGATTTATGATAGCATTATGATTGATTTATGGTGGAATTATGATTGATTTGTGGTGGCACAATGATGGCGTTATGTCTGATTTATGACCCCCAGATTATGAATTAAAGTTGTGGCCATTCTGATAACCTATATATTGATGTGTGGTCCCTCATTTGTCCCAGTGCAAATGGCCATCAAAACTCTATATAAAGACCTTCAAAGACATTTTATACTTTCATGTCTCTTCTGGTGTATATGTGTATTCCCTTTTAGACTGCATTGTCTTACAATTGTCTACCCAAACATTAGTCCCATTGTATGAACTATATATAAAATTATGTAGGACAGAAATATGTGGGCTTCCAGTTGTTAACTAACTTCAATTTCCATCAAAGTAAGCTATGGATGCAAAGCTTTGCATAGTAAATGGGGCAATGCTAACTAAACGCAAACAAAAGTACTCCCTTTCCCCACAGAAAGGATCAAATATTTTTCTTTTGTATACTATTTTCATGCATTTCTCTAAAACTGAAATCAGAATGAGATAATGATTGTCACAATGCATAGAACAGTGAAAAATTCACACTGCATGGGTTGTTAGTGTTTTTTGGATTAGTCAGCAAGGAATATACAGAAGCTTCAAATCTTTTCAATAATGGTTGAAAAACATGTGGCTGAGAAGGATCCTTGACCGATGATAATTTTTGCAATTCTGGACTGATTCTGCATAAAATTCGCACATGCATGATTTGTGTAGAAATTAGCATTTTCTAGACAGGATGTAATATTTTCATTCTGAAAATGCTCTTTTTTTGTGCAGAAAATTATCTTTCTATGCAAAACAACCATCTGTGAATTTTGCACCGAATATGCCCCAAATCGTGAATAGTCTTTCAAAACTATGTGTTTTTGAAGACTTTCTTACAATATGAAGAGAATTGCTGAAATTACTCATTGCTACCTTACTAAGTTACTAAGGCTGTATCCATACTGTATCCATACTGCAGAAATAATCCAATTTGACACCACTCTAAATGTCATGACTCAGTGCTATGGAATTCTGGGATTTTTATTTTTATTTTTTGGTTTTCTGAGATATTTAGACATCTATGTCAGAGAGCTCTGGTGCCACAACAAACTACAATGCCTAGAATTCTATAGCATTGAGCCATGGCAGTTCAAGTGGTTTAAAAGAAGATTATTTCTACAATGCAGATGCAGCCTTCATGATGAATCACATGGCTACAATCGCCTTTTATGCTTACTGTCTCTGTGTGTTTAATCTCACAAAAGGAAAATATCTTCATTTAGCTCAGAAATCTTTTTTGTTCCTGTGATTTATTTTCATTTTTCTCTTCCTCTCATAATTGACACAGACAGATAAAGAGAGAGAGAGAGAGAGAGAGAGAGAGAGTGACAGATAGCTATCAGACAAGGACAGAGATACAGATACAGATACAAATACAGATAGAGACAGAGATAATAGGTCAGTGCACTTTTGTCATTAGTGTGTTGGACTACTAGGACTTGGGAAGATCTAAGACTGTCCTTAGCGGTGAAGCTCACTGGACAGCTTTATTTGTCCAATTAATTATTTGCCACCTTTCTCTGGCATGGGACCCAAGGTGGCTCACAAACGCTAAAAATTAGACAATCTAAACACCTGGTATCAATATGTAGAGAGATCTTGTAGCACTTTTGAGTCTAACTGAAAGGAAGAGGTTGGTAGCATGAAATACACTTGGTCCAAATGCATCTGAGGAAGTAGACTTAAGTCTACGAAAGCTCCTGCTGCAAATGTCTTTATTTCAATTAGTCTCAAAGGTGCTACAAGATCTCTACTTATTATTATTATTATATCCAAACACATCTGAGGAAGTAGACTTAAGTCTATGAAAGCTCCTGCCAACTTCTACTTTCAGTGGGTCTCAAGGTGCTACAAGATCTCTCTTATTATTATTATTATTATTATTATTATTATTATTATTATTATTATTATATCTACATGCATCTGAGGAAGTAGACTTAAGTTTATGAAAGCTCTACTGCCAATGTCTTTCTTTCAATTAGTCTCAAAGGTGCTACAAGATACTGTACATACGGATTCCACAGACTAACACAGCTGTATCTTTCAATTGTAAACTCCTGGTGGCCACAAATATTAAAAACATAGTTAATCTCCATATTAAGGAACCATAAATTTTAAAAGTGCAAGATGATTAAACACTTTAATAAAAGTATAACATACTCCACAAAAGTCCCATTGCAATCAATTAATCTTTAAAAGCCTGTTTGAAAAACAGTGATAAAAATATTCATCTGCCAGCAAAAGGAGAACAGAGAGAGGGTCAGAATAAACTCCTATGGAAGGGAATTCTATAGGCTGGGGCAGCCACTGAGAAATCTCTCTCCGCTCTCCTCACCTGATGGGACTGTTATGGTGGTGGGACCAAGAAGGTCCCCTCAAGAATGTTAAGAATTTGGCAGGTTTGTATAGGGAGATACGATCTTTTACAGTTCTGGATTCTGGTCACCATCCTGATAATGTATCATCTCAACTACTGTATCTTCCCTCCCTCTGGTCTTCCGCCTTCATCTCCCCATCCTCATTTGACTCTGTTGCCTAGATCATATATCTCATTGCCTTGGTGTTATGATGCCTCTTCTGACATCCCTACACCACCTTCATGTTTCACATATCTGCTCCTTTATATGCATAGATATAAGATGGGGGACACCTAGCTTAATAAGACTATGTGTGAAAGGGATCTAGGAGTCCTAGTAGACCACAAGTTGAACAGGAGTCAACAGTGTGATGCTGCAGCTAAATGCAATTTTAGGCTGCATCAAGAGAAGTATAGTATCTAGATTAAGGAAAGTAATAGTGCCATTGTATTCTTCTTTGGTCAGGCCCCACCTGGAATAATTCTGTGTCCAGTTCTGGGCACCACAATTCAAAAAGGATGTTGAGAAACTGGAGCATGTCCAGAGGAGGGCGACTAAAATGGTGAAGTTTCTGGGAACCATGAAGCCCTATAAAGAGAGACATAGGGAGCTGGATATGTCTGGCCCGGAGAAGAGAAGGTTAAGAGGAGTATGATAGTCCTGTTTAAATATTTGAAGGGATGTCATATTGAGGAGGGCACTAGCTTGTTTTCTGCTGCTCCAGAGAATAGGACTCGGAACAACGGATGCAAGCTACAGGAAAAGAGATTCCAGCTCAACATTAGGAGGCACTTCCTGACAGTGAGAGCTGTTTGACAATGGGACACACGCCATCGGAGGTTTGGAGGTCTTTAAACAGAGGCTGGAAGGCCATCTCTCAGGGGTGCTTTGATTTTGAGTTCCTGCATGGCAGAATGGGGTTGAACTGGATGGCCCTTGGGGTCTCTTCCAACTCTATGATACAATTCTCTGATTCTTTCAAGGGGAGCATAAACACACAACACACACAGAGGCCAGAATTCTGCTTATTAGTCCCAACTAGAGGAGACCCATTGACTCAACTGTGGAATACTGAGTCGATACAAAGGTAAGTCCAACTGGTTCTTCTCTAGTCAGGACTAGCAGTAGCCTATAAATGTATCTTTGTGCTTTTCTTCACTGACCTAACTCAAGGGGGGTTGGGGACTGTCGCCCTCCTCTATGTTCAGTCCTAATGGGGATATGCATAGAAATGAAGGCAGATTTCAAATCAAAAGAGATCTGATTTTATTTCTATTCTTGGCAAGTTTTACACAACTCTGGCACACCTGCAAGAAAAAGTCCTCCACTGTTAAAAACCTGCTGGATTCTAACCAAGCAATTAGGTGGGGCTCCTAGTTAATTCATGCTGTTTATTCATCACCAATTAAGAAATGATCAAAATGATAGATGGTGATCTCCTGCATCTCATCATGCATCCAGGACTAGCAAGTCCAGTAGTTAGACAGGGAACAAATATGTAACTCTCCATTCCTGGGGGTGTCTCATTTCCCGTAGGATTGGCCTGGAGACAGTATAAAAAGATCTCTGAAGCCAAAAGCTCTTCATTCACTTACTTGCAACCTCTTCTTTGATTCCAGCTACTGAAGAAGGTAAGCCAGCCTTACATATTGTCACTTACTTTATAGAGGACAGGACTAAAGCCTTTGACTAGTGGATCCTAGACATTGTAATTACAGAACAGTAAGCTCTGATTGATGATTGCTCAAGAGGAGATTTGGAAGTCAAGATATACTAACTGCAAAATGGGAAAGGGATTATGCCTAGGTAGGCATCTAGTAGTGGGTGCTAGAATTAAACTTCCAAGGGATATGCCTAACTTTCCATTCATAGGTCTGTCACCAAATTCTGAATAAAGGGAAATAAAGAGAGAGATAAGGGAGACACCATCATGTCTCAGTGGCCAAATTCATGCTTTATTTGCAGAAGGTCCCAGATTCAATCCTTGAGCATCTCCAGGGTCATGTATGTGGATAATGGTGTTGGTGGACATCTTCCACAGTCATTATAGGGCTGTTGCTAGTTAGTACACAGCAAACAATCTGCAACAACAAAGATAACAAGCATGGAATAACTACATTGATGGAATGCATGGCTTAACCACCTGGAAAATATTTTATATTTCAATGGCAGGTTTGTCCTGCAGCATCTCCAGGTTAAATCATTTCAAGTTCAGCCTGTGATATTTTCAGTTTAAATAATGTCAGCAAATCAGGGGTGAGAGACAACTCTGAGATCCTGGAGGCCCAGTCAGAATTGTAAATACTAGAATAGGAACAATGGAATATTGCACAAGATGGGAGCCTTATATTTTCAATTTTTTAAAAAATGTTCACTCATTCAAATAATGTGGAATATTTTTGTGTGTGTGTGCTGAAACCACAGTTTTCAGGAGATGATTGTCTATTTTGGCAATGTTTTCTATGCCAGCCTATAGACTTGTTTAAGATGTGACAAATGAACATGTTCATCAGGAGGAACAGAGGTTAATTAATGAAGTGGAGGAGTTTCCACCACAAGCTTAACTCATACTTAATTAACATAATAAATGACACCAAATGCATGGGCAGTGTTAATAGACAGAGATTGAGAAGATGCAGCAAAAGGTAGCAGGAAAGGGATCTGTAAATAATACCCATTATCACCCCCCTTCCTCTAAAGGAATGAAGGGCATTATGATGCCACTTAGTGACAGAACAGTCTAGTGTAGAATTGGTGAACATGTGACTCTTCAGATATTATCTAGTTCCCATCAGCCCAAGGGTACATAGTGAATCCTGAGAGATTGCTGGACCTTCAGTCCAGAATAGGGAAGTAATTCTTTGTTAATTTTGTTCTCAAAAGAAACAGTAAGTAATCTGACCAATTACATTATGTGAAAGTCTTCAAAAATGCACTGTTCTCAAAAACTATTTGGTGTCTAGGATTTAATCTGCGCAAAAGTCACAAGTGACATTTTCTGCACAGAAAATTACATTTTCTGCACATAATGCATTGATCTGCCTAGTCCACTCTGATTGGTAGGCCAGACCACCTACTTTGATTGGTAGAAGCTGTCCAATCTATCTATCTGAGTTCCCTTTATTAGTAATGCCTGGAAATAATTTAGGGAACAAATACAAAAGATGAGGAGTGTATGTTCCCCATTGTAATGTCTGAAACAGGCTTACTTTGTTTCATGGTAAGTGGTCCCAACGTCTCCAATTGCAAGGGTATCAAGTGCTGCTGGAAATAGCACTCTCTCTGCTCCTACTTCTTGTGTCACAAGACCATGGTGACCAATAGTATTGTGCAAATACATCAGCCAAGGGACTTTTTGGGTGGGTTGTTTTCTGATAAATCTGGGAAGGAAAATTCACACTCATCCCTCATGAAAAAATGAGAGGAACTTTAAGCTAATACTGGTCCAGCAACATTGATTTTTTTTTTTCTCTTTTATTTTTCAGAACCTAACCACCAAAGGGAGAAGAAAAAAGAGGAAGAAAAGACCACCTTCTAAGAAAATATGAGTGGGCAACAAAGGCAAAGCAGTGGTTGTTGTGGTGGTGGTGGCAGAGGAGGTGGCAGTTCATGCTGTGGTGGAAGTAGTGGAGGAAGTTCCTCTGGATATCAGATGCAGAGCCAAGGAAGTTCATCGTCGTCATCATCCTGCTGCTGTTCTAGTGGAGGTTCCTCTGGCCAACAGTCTCAAGGATCCATCTGCTGTGGTGGAGGTGGAGGCGGTGG
>CM034711.1:3032627-3047079 GCA_020142125.1 Phrynosoma platyrhinos
TAGATGCTGGTGAAAAGTCAGAAAGAAACTCTTCTAGAACATGGCCACTTCTAGAACATGGCCACACAGCCCGAAAAACCCACCAAAAACTATTCCTATAAAGGTTTTTAAAGGTTTATAAAGGTTACATTGTTCCATTGTTCCAACAATTGGACCATGGCTTGTCATCATCACCAAAATGTATTTGCAAAACAGTACACCCTGATGTTAACACTATGACAAGGGTGGCATCTACACTGTGGAATGAATGTAGTTTGACCCAGGCTAGACTCAGGCCTGCATCCTTCTGAGGTCGCTAAAATGAGTACCCAAGTGTTGGGGGGCAATGAGCTTACAGTTGTAAACTGCTTAGACATCCCATAGTGCAATATGAAGTGGTATATAAATGAAGCTGCTTTGCTGCTTTAATGGCAATGGGTCAATGCTATGGAATTCCAGGATTTGTAGCTTGGTGGGGTATTTAGTCTTCTCTGTCAGAGAACTCTGGTGCCACTACAAACTACAAATCCCAGGATTCCATAGCACTGGGCCATTGAAAGTGGTGCCAAACTGTCTTTTTTTCCACAGTGCAGATACAGCCTAGAATTTTTGTTTGGGACACAATGCTAGTGTAGTCATAGCTGCATAACTGGATATGTTTGCTCATACATCAGTCTCTGGTTCCACAAACAATTCCACATACAGTCTTTCTCAATTTTGACTTAGTGGGTGGAAGGTAATCAATTATTTCTCAGTGGGTGAGCATAACTCTGCATTGCATAGTCAGTCACACAATGGAGGAATATACTGGCATATTTTTATTATTGTTGTGTACCTTCAAATAGTTTCCAACTTATGGCAGTCCTAAGGTAAGCCTGCCACACAGTTTTCTTGGCAATATTTGTCCAGAGGGGTTTTGGGGCTTTTTTTGCAAATGCCTCCCTCTGAGGCTGAGAGAATGTGACTTGTCTAAGGTCACCTAGTGGGTTTCCATAACAGAGCAGAGATTCAAAGCCTGGTCTCCAGAATCATGGTCCAATGCTCCAGTATTTTTACACAACAATGAAAGAGCGAGCATGCTATAGTGGTTTGAATGTTGGACTGATATTGCAGGAGATCAGGTTTTGAATTCTTGCTCAGCCTTGATAACCTTGCATTTCTAAATATATGAATCTTAACCAATGAGCATCAATTCCATATAGGTCAATCTGAATTAAAATATGGCACTATTCTCCACAATGGGTCACTAAAGATTTCCTCATAATTAGAGAGGTGACTCTGGAGGGAATAATTCTGCCATCATCTCCCCCCAGATCCCATAGTTGAGGACGTAGGCGGCTCTCTATGGTGTATGGCTTGGGTAACACCACCATTCCATTCTCCAGCGAACTTATCTCATAGAATCATAGAGTTGGAAGAGATCCCAAGGACCATCCAGTCCAAAATCCTGGCATGCAGGAACACAGAATCAAAGCACCCCAACAGATGACTATCCATCCTCTGTTTAAAAACCTACAAAGAGGGAGACTCCACCACCCTCTAAGGGATTGAGTTCCACTGTTGAACAGCTCATATTGTCAGGACCTCAGGAAGACACAGTGCCAAATGAGTGCCGATGGCCATCATCAGAGAATAGCATTCCCAGTACACAACATGGTTGTAGACTATAGCAATTGCATTTACATTTCTATACCGCTTAATAGTGAACTCAGCAGAACTCTCTAAGCAGTTTACAATGTGTAAGGCAATTGCCCCCAACAAGCTGGGCACTCATTTTATTGACCTATGAAAGGATGGAAGGCTGAGTCAACCTTGGAGCCCTACCTGGGATCGAACTCACAACATTGTGTCTGCAGTACCGGCATTTAACCACTGCACCACCAGGGCTTCTCCTCAGGACTAGCTTCAGATCTACTCCAGTTCTACAGCTGGTATATTTTAGTTCACAGGTGGCATGGATGGATGCATTGAGGGACCATTGTGGAAAACAAACTTCATTTGCTTGTAGAAGAGCAATTTGTGTGGTCTTTTACTGTTGCGTTTTGCAGATGTCCTGTTTTGTGATGTCATGTACCAAGGACCCCTATTTCTAGAAAACAAAGAACAGAGAAACAAAGCCTTTCCAGAATCAATTCCATGAGGTTCATAAAAGCAGAATAGTTGAAGCACTAAAACATCACCCAAGCAGGGTCCAACGTTGGTCAGGAAGTTCTGAAGAGAGGAGTCCAAGAGCAAGATGGCGTTCATGAAACTAGAGCATAGGGAATGTCACAATGCTAGAGATAGTGGAACTGTTGTTTCTCAGCACAGAAAATGGGTTGGACAAGTTAATTTATAGCCAGCTGTAACTCAGCACAACTGGCTGAGTTATCCTGGTGTTTCCCTTCTGAGGCAGGCCTAGCTTTCTCTTGTGATTTCATTGCTATCATTGAAGGCTGCATCTGCACTGCAGAAGCAATGCATTGCTTTAACTTTGTCATTGCTTTAACTTCCATGGCTCAATGCTATGAAATTCTGGGATTTGTAGCTTTGTGACCTATTCAGTCTTCTCTGTCAGACAGAACAACAAACCACAAATGCCAGGATTCCATAGGATGGCGCCATGACAGTTAAAGTGGTGTCAAACTGCATTATTTCTGCAGTGCAAATGCAGCTTTTGTCTATAAACATTCCAAAGGATGAACTAGTTCATCCTCCAACTCCTTCTTTTCAAAGTGAACATGGGTTCTGTTTACAGTGCCTGCTATCTGCATCCTACCATCTGAGCTCATATCTTCCCCTTATTAATCTGAAGAAGCATCCTCCAAAGAAAACATGAGGGTGTCACTGAGATATTTTGAACTGGTAGAACACCATACCATATATATATATATATCAGATATACCAGATATATATCACAGTAGACTGATGTGAACTATCACATGGCTTGCTTATTCCCCTACCTGCTGTGTACCAATAAATACATGATCTCATCAGCACCAATAAAACACTGCACAAAAATAATCTGGAGGCAATTGTGACTCTGTGTTTCAGAGAGAGAGAGAGAAAGAGAGCAATAAAAATCATGATTTGGCAATAGTCATTCTTTCCTTGATGACCTCACATCTCAATTACTACAAGATCCTCTGCATGAAGTTACTGTTGAAGAATATTAAGAAACCTAGTGCAAACTTTAGAAGATGCTGAACCCAAAACTGACTAAACCTATCTGTTTGCATTTTGGAAAGACTGTATCTCTCTAGAGCAGCGGCTCCTCAATTTTGATCCTCCAGTTGTTTTGTTGTTTCGAACTTCAACTACCAGAAGCCCCAGCTGGCTTGCCCAGAAGTCAGGAATTCTGGGAATTCCAGAGGGAGGATGGAGAACATGAAGACCTCCAGAACTTTTGGGTTGAAGGTTCCAACAACTCATAGTCAGGGCAGTCCAGGAAGAGGAATGTTGGGAGTTTCATCTGGCCAGGTGCATGATTGCCACTCACTGATCTAAAGGTGCTATTTTGTTCACATAATTCATGCACTTTTTATAGGAGGGGGGAGCAATTTTTAAAAGCCATATCATAAAACCATAGAGTTGGAAGGGAACCCATAGTCCATTGAGTCCAACCTTCATTCTCAGGTAGGTAGCTGTCCAGTCTCATTTTGAAGACATCCAGAGAAAGAGACCCCATCAACTCTCCAAGTAATTGCTTCCAATGCTGAACAATTATTAAAGTCAAGATGTTTCTTCTAATATTCTGGGTCATTTGGGGCTAGTCACATTCTCTGGGGTTCAGAGGAAGACACTGATCTTACTGAGAAAGTTCAAGGATAAAGTCACCACAAATTGGAATATTATTATTATTACCGGTATTTCTTTTATTGTTTCAAGGATTTATATCCCACTTTTCTCCCACAATGGGATTCAGTTTCTCCTGTCTTTCTCTTATAATGTCACCTCCCTGTTGGGTACCACCTGGTGTGGTCTGCACCCCCTTAGTGACATCCCTGGGTACTCTTGAAGGTACATAATATTAGCCTCCACCTCCCTGTCTCTGTTGGAACCCAAAGTAAACTCATAATGCTCAGTGTCAACTGGTGGGTTCCATGGCATTGAAACAGTGAATCCATTTTGGGTTTTAGACCAAATTTGAAAAGAGCTACCCAGGGTTATGAATTCAGCTCTTGATTTGTGATGCCTACACTGTCTCAATGCCATGGAAGCCACCAATAACAAGGGATAGCATAGGTTCTATGTTCAGAAATTTTTTCCTCCCCATTTTTGTCAAAGATACTAGGTTTTGTGGCAACTCAGAGTCTGGACCAAACCCTAGAATGGATCCATCACACCAATGACTTGGAAGGCATCAGCTGTCACTTGCAACAGTGGAAGTACATGTGATGGCACTGCTGCTGACATTTTCTATAACAGTGGTGGACAATTGTGAGAGGGTAGAGGGTCATCACATGGAAAATATCACAGACTTGGAAAAATTATGAAGGAAAGTCAAAGATGAAAGTGCAAAGGCAGGCTTACTGCTGAACATAAAGATAACAAACATGGGGGATCTACATAAATTCAATCTAGTCAATGAGGAAATTGAAATAGTAAAAGATTTCCCATACCTCGGATCGAACATTGACCAGAATGGAGACTGAAGTCAAGAAATCAGAAGAAGACTAAGAATGGGAAGGGCAGCTATGAAAATATATAGAGATAAAAAATTCTAAAGAATAAAGATATACAACTGAGCACTAAAGTTAGAATCGTCCAAGACATGGTGTTCCCCATCACTATGTATGGATGCAAGAGCTGGACAATGAAAAAAACAGATAAAAAGAAAACAAACTTATTTAAAATGTGGTGCTGGAGAAGAGTGCTGAGGATATTATGGACAGCCAAAAAGACAAACAAAAGTGTCCTTCAGCATATGAAACCTGAAATCTCCCTAGAAGCCAAGATAATCAAACTGAAGCTGCCATACTTAGGCCACATCATGAGAAGGGCATGACTGATTATTTTATTTTATTTTATTTTATTTTATTTTATTTTATTTTTATCCTGACTTTCTCCCAAAGTGAGACCCGTGGTGTCTTAGATTAGGTTAGATCAGGGGTAGGCAACCTTTCCCCTTTAAGGGCCGAGGGACTTCAGCTCCCAGAAGCCTCAGCCATGTTGGCCAATAGTCCCATGTTGGCCAATAGCTCCTGGGATTCTGGGAGCTGAAGTCCCTCGGCCCTTAAAGGGGAAAGGTTGCCTACCCCTGGGTTAGATTAGATTAGATTAGATTAGAAAAGATGAGTTACCATATTGGGTGATACAAGATGGGTAACAGTATTAGGTGACATTAAACCTGATTAGAAAAGACAATAATGCTAGCAAAAGTGAAGCGCCATAGATAAAGAAGAAGACTTCATACTAGATGGATAAACTCAATCATAGAGATCCTGGGACTGAATTTACAGGGCCTAAGCAGAGCAGTGGCAGACAGGGGGTCTTGGAAATGTCTCATCCATAGGATTGCTATGAACTGAGGTCAACACAAGGGCAGTTAAGAACAACAGCAAGGCGATCATTAGCCCCCAAGGAAACTCATTGTTTTCTATACTTCTTCTCATATACCAGTTGCTGTTGCAAATTGGATTATTTAGACACGTCTTTGAGAGAGCAATGTTTCTTTGAAACCATTCACCATGACCTGTCTTCAAAGAATCCAATAAGACATCCTTCAGTAGGATTGCCCTATTAGACGCCCTTTTCTGTATCTCTAAAGTTGGTCAATGGATGTGTCTGTCGCTGCATGGAATCCTTGTCAAAGGCAATTAATTGCATTACGCAGTACAAAAACAGGCCTGCAATATGATATGAGCTGCATTGCAAGAGCAAATCCATTAATTCCTGATATTTCTTTTTCAATGGGTGGGGCTATTCATTCAAACTTTGATCATCAGCTGGAATCCTAATATTGCATGTGATTGCCCAAGAGAGGAATATCATTTACAGAAGGAAGGTGAGGAGATGATATAAAAAGATCTCAAATCACACCCCCAAATCTAGACGTACACTGGCAGACTTTGAAAACGGGGACTTTCCTGCTGCGACTTAGGGTAAGTCTGCAAATATTTTCTGTTCTGATGGATGGGGTTGTGAGAGTCTATAATGTTCTTTCTCCCACCACTGAAAAAAAAAGGGCTGTGATTGGATTTCAAATCCATGTCCTTTGGAAAACATTTTTCTTCCAATTTGTTAGGTCAAGGGGTGGAGAACATGAGATCCTTCCGATGTTGTTAAACTGCAGGTCCCATCAGCCATAACCAGCATAGATTTTTTTTTCTTTTAAAGGAAGGCGTTATTCTAAACAAGAAATTTACATTAACAAAAGATATCTCTCTTCATGAAAGGTGCCTTCAGGATAAACTTTAAGAATTGCAAAACGGTCTAGATCATTTCAGCCAAGGTCACAAAAAGTAATATGAATTCCCTAATGTGGCTAAACTAAATGTCATCTTGCTGCACACAATCCAATGGGCATTCTGGATGTTTCTGGGGAGAGGGGCCAGGAGTTTTAGGATGCATAATCTCATCTGACCAGCTTCCCTGGGTGAAGCAGGTACCTCATCCTGAGTCTCTGCTTGTTAAGGGTTAGGGTTAGGGAATCATGGGAACTGTATTTTATTGTGGCACCAGAGTTCTCTGACAGAGAAGGCTCAATGTCTCAGAGAAAAAACAATTTCCATGATTCCCTAGCACTAACCCTAACCCTTAAAGTGGACTCAATTTGCACTATTTCTGGCAGTCTGCAGCCCCCCTTAGTTACCTGAGGCTTCTATAATTTCCCTTGGAAGCATCTGGAACTCACTGGTCAGTTGGATTCCCATGATCTCTGATGCTCCACTGAGGAGGCCACAATAGAGATTAATCTTTAGACCCAACACGTTATTAATCCTTCATTTACCCAAAGGGGAGACTATATGTACACTGTCAGGTTTTACCGAAATATATAGACTGTTCTCCATCAAAAGCAAAAGTAGAGGACATCTTGGTTTGAATTTGATGCAGTGCTTCTATGTGACATGATTTAAAGTGAAGTATACTGCAAAAATATTACAAGATTATGTTCCTAACTTTAGTCAGGAGACACTTTGGAAAAATACAGTTGTGTTGAGCAGATAATGGGATGGCCCATTATCACACAACTCCAGGTCTCATACAGTCTAGAAACAGTCGGAGGCTGGAACAACGACATCTGTGATTTCATCCTGTAACCTAAGAAAGAACATTGTTTGTTTGTTTGTTTGTTTGTTTGTTTGTTTGTTTAAAGATATGATGGAATCAAAGTCCAACAATATCTGGAAATCCAAAAATTTCCAATTCCCACTTTAGAGGAGAAGACTTTTTGAAAGGGTTAATGGACTGTAGGTTCTGGTGATCAGGTTTCTACTGGATGTGTGATTCTTCTGTGTTGATGGTCAAAAGAAACTCTGAATAGAAAGCTGAGCTATCATGCAAGGTTGTTTCTCTGACCAAAAAACAGGGCAAAACTAGAAGGTTCCTGAGACTATAGAGAAACTAGATTAAGGGTCATGAACATCACATTCCTTTTATCTGGATAACTTGCTCTATAAGATGAGCCTAGAATTAGTGAAAAGAGGTTCTTCATGCTTTCTTGACAGCATCAAAATTTCTTGTGTGAAATAGAGAGGGAAAGATCATGGAGTGTTCAATGCCTGTCCAAAGTGTTGTGCTTATTCTATGCAAAATTCACACATGGTAGTTTTATGTAGAAAAACAGCATTTTCAGCACAGAAAATTATATGTGTGCACATACGTGCACAGGAAATGCTGTTTTCTACATAAAAAAGTCATGTGTAAATTTTAGGTAGATCAAGCCCTGATCTTCAAGGATCCTCATCAACATATTTTCTCATTAGGGTTTCTCCATACTTCAAAACAAAACAGAAGCCAGATGGTCATTTGTCAGAGGTGCTTTGACTGTATCTTCCTGCATGACTTGATGGCCCTTGTGGTTCTATGATTCTGTGTTTTTCAACAATTTCTCAAACATTTTCAAATATTTTTCCATTCCTGGAAGTGTAATTATAAACACTACTTTTTTTTTTTAACAGGAGTGAGTTTTATTCAAAGAATATCAGATTAGTGAGAATTTTTGGTGAGAATGCTAATTCTGTTTCCTTGAAAGTGCCCACTGTTTACACAGACAACTTCAGTTCCTAGGGTTCCTTGTAAGGAAGTAGACCACCTTGGTTGGCAATATGACCTGATTTATAGCACTTGGGAAAACAGCACAAACTATTCAGATTGTTTCAAATGAGAGGATGAGCCAGCATGGTTTATTAGTTTGAATGTTGGACTATGACTCTGGGGGAACAGGGTTTGAATCTTCATTCAGCCATGGACACCCATTGGGTGACCTTGAGCAAGTCACACTCTCTGAAGAAAGTATGGCAGCTCCCCTCTGAAGAAATCTTGCAAGAAAACTCTCCGATAGGCTTGCGTTAGGGTCCCCATAACTCAAATGTGGTTTGAAGGTGCACAAGAACAACAAGCTAGAAGATGAAGGAACTGACTCATAAAGTCGGACCTTCTTTGAAGGAATGTTGTGTTGCTTTGTTTCTTCTAGGATTTCCATTTCAACTGAAACCAAGATGTGTTCCCGCCAGGACAGAGGCTGCAATAAGTTTCCTCAACAGGAGACCTCATCATGCAACCGAGGTGGAGGCTCCTCTTGTGGGAACAGGAGCTCTTACAATGATGGCTATGAAAGTTCTTCCTGTCACAACACAGGAGGTTCTTCAGGCTGCGGTTCTAGGCAGCCAAGTTGTGATGTGAAGCCTGTGCCAAGCTGTCAAGAGCCCCCTATGGTGGTTTATCGCCCTCCTTGCCAGGACCAGCAGCAAGTTAAGCAGCCCACCCAATGGCCCCCGCAGCATTTTAAGTAGAGAAGAGAAATGCAGAAGAAATATATCCAGTGGTTGAAAGGAGACCAATGTGCTCTAGCTCCAAGAAAAATACTTTGACACCTGTCTGTGTGCTTATATACTATTGAATCAGAATCTCTTTTCTGTCTGGTTCTGATATGCTATTCTGGTGCCTTTTATGTGCTGGGTAAAATGTAACTTCTCTGTTGCTTGTCCTTCCTGTGACCAACAGGAATAATTAAATCATGCATTTTACTTGAATTTTCTGAAGAATATTGTGTGTGTCTCTCTGTGTATGTGTAGAGTTAAGAACTCTTACCTCCTCTGCTTAAAGAGGGGAACACAACAATCTACTCCTTATTCCTAGCTGCTACATTTTTAAAACAAGCAGAAAGTAGCCAATAAAATTTCATATTACTAAAAATGACATGACAAATGTTGAATGAGGGAGATTCTAATAAGGGAATGAAGTTACCAGTAAGTCAAGCCAGGGGCCAATTCACACTAAATAATTATAGCATTATTATTCCATTTTGACTGCAATACTATGGAATTCTGAGATTTGCATCTGGGAATGCACCTGACCTCTCCTGTTGAGTATTGTAAACACCCTTCCCCAAAGTACGAGCCCTAGGGATCCATAAGATGGAACCATGGCTTTTAAAGTGGGATCAGAGTGCTATACAGGTTGAGTGTCTCTTATCCAGAATTCCAAAATCCAAAATACTTCAAAAATCCCAAATTGTCCACATGGATGGCTGAAATAATATCACCATTGCTTTCTGATGGTTCAGTGTACATAAACGTTGTTTCCTGCACAACATTATTAAAAATAATGACACATAAATTCACCTTCAGTATAAGGTGTATATGAAACATAAATGAATTGCATGTTTAGACTTGGGCACCATCTCCAAGATATTTCTAAGATATCGTAATCCAGAAAATATATATAAATAAATCTGACATACTTCTGGTCTCAAGTGTTTCAGATAAGGGAGATCCAACCTGTAATTAGGCCCTACGTCATACAAAAGTAATCAATGGAGTTCACTCACGAAAAAAAGAGGTATCAAAGCTGGGTCTCAGACCTTCCAAAATCAATCCCCAAAAAGCAGCAGTCATGACAACCTAGGCTGAAAGGGAAAGAGAAAAAGAAGTCTCTGGCATAGGTCAAGAATGCAGATACATCTACAAGAGTGAAAAAATACTGAAAGGCAGGCAGAAATAACCATTACGAACACACAAGGAGATTTGCCTGACCTTGACATGCCAGTTAGATCATTGATCAACATTTCCTATTTAAACTCCTATAAGATGCACTGCCCCTATGGAGACTGTCCTTTCTCCCATCAAAGCACCATAGATTATTGGGGAGGGGGGTGTCTCCTCCCAATTTCCCTCTATTCCACTGGTTCCCAAATTTTGATCATCCAGCTATTTTAGACTTCAAGTCTCAGAATTCCTGAGTATTGGCCAAAGTGGCCAAGGCTTCTGGAAACTGAAATCCAAAGCATCAAGAAGACCAATGTTTGGGAATCACTGATCTATTCCAAATGGGGTACAGACTCTTCTTGCTGATGTTCCTAATCAACTGTACCTGTCATTGGCTGCTCTGGATTGAGATGGGAGTTGTCATCGGGAGCTGGAGGTTTTTTTTACAGCTGAGTCCTCTGTGTCTGATTCATCTGATTCCACAGCATGAGTTATGACAAAGAGACTCTAAGGCTAGAATTCTGTTTGTGTCATGAACCTGTGCAAATTCACTTGCACGTGTATTTGTTCTTTTTTGCAACAAATATATTCAGTTCATGATTGCATAAGCCATGTTCCACAAGTCTAATCTTTCACAAGGTCCTCAATCCTATTGTTAGCCCCAACTAGAGTAGAGTAATTGAATCAATTGGATTTTACTGTGTGTTGACTCATCATTCAACAATGGACTGAATGGCTCTACTCTTGTTGGGAGTAACCAAAAGAATTCCAGGCATGCAGTTGTACATTATGGGATGGTGCATAGCTATTCTTTGGTGTCTTCACTGTAGCACTTAGTTCACCAGAATTGTAGAAACAACCATGGAACATTGTCCACTGCACAAGGGAACAATATCCGGGCATATTGGCAAATACAACAACTAGTTGCACAACATTAGCATTCAGCAGAAGAATGACACAATTTACACTATACAAATATGAAGATGATGTTACCCTAAATGTCAAAGCATGCAGAAATGAAGATTCATTGTTTTCCTATCTAACTCTTCATGTCTTCAGCCATTTGAAGTAGAAATGAAGGTCTTAAACCTAACCAGAGCATGATGCAGTGTCTCATGCTGTGAATAAGTGAATTGGAAAAATTAAACCAGCTCTTTGGGTGCTATAAAATCTTTGAAGGAGAATTTTCTCTTGGTCCCACCACCATCATGGACACATTTCTTGAGAATGTGGGAGAAAACCTTCTTGCTGGCTGCTCCTGAGTTATGGCATTGTCTTGGTTGGGCCTCTGTCTTTTCAATGGCAGGCAAATACCCCATACACACATATTAAAGCAATTAATAATGTCACAAATAAGGTTCTGGTGTTTGTTGTCAGGTTTAAACCCCTGTCCGTGTACAGATTTATTTTATTCCCAGCCCACAAAAGTCGGGGGGAGGGAACAACTCAAAAATCTGTTTTTGACTTTTGTATACTTTTTTGTCTCCATCTACTGTGGCGATTACAATGACACACAATATTAACACAACTATACCCAGAAGGAAGGAAGAAGTCCAAGGTTGGGGGTGAGGTGGCCCATAGATGCCATAGATCCTGTTCTTCAGATCTTGGTGCTCCAACCCTGTGAACCCAGTGACGGTAACACCACTGTAGGAATTCCTCTTGAGAATCCCATCACCTATCTAGTTCTGAGCACCACAATTCAAAAAGGATGTTCACAAGTCCATAGGAGGGCAATCAAAATGGTGAAAGGTCTGGAAACCACCATTTCCTATGAGGAGTGGCTTAGGGAGCTGGGTAGGTTTAGATATGGGAAGAGAAGGTTAAGGGATAGCATGATAGCCATGTTTAAATATTTGAAAGGATGTCATATAGAAGAAGGAGCAAGCCTGTTTTCTGCTGCTCCAGAGAACAGGACATGGGGCAATGGATTCAAACTACAGTAAAAGAGATTCAACCTAAACATTAAAAAAAAAAAACCTTTCTGATGATAAGAGCTGGACACCAGTGGAATATACTGCCTTGGAGTGTGGTGAAGACTCCTTCTTTGGAAGAAAATTAGTTGAATTATTTGTTCTCCTTTGTGGGATCAGATAATCCAACACATCCCTTCCCAATTGTCCCTTAAAAATATTGAAGTATGACTAGACTGAGACTCCAGTTGGCTTTAGTTAGTGAAATAAGGACTTTGTCCTTCAACTTATGCATCAACATTTCATGGGTCACAGTCCCATGAAAAGAAGTATGCTGTAGGACCACCACCGCCTGCTTAAAAATGCATTGGCAGAAGACTGAAGGCTTCCGAGTGGGTATATGGATGTGACAACTTATGTACACATGAATTATTGCACGCTGCTGTCACAATCATTCCACCAAAAGGTAAAGCATGTTGTAACTCTTTAAGGTAAGTCAATAAATAAATACCACCCGTGGGTGTTCTAATGGCAGGCTGCCAAGGGTAGAAACAAAATGGTGGTCAGCATGTGAGGAACAGTCTGCTTGCATGCTATCAGCCCCGTGACTTGCATTTGCTAGGTCAGGCTACCATCAATCTTATGATTAGATCCTACTATAATTTCCTGCATTGGACTCATTTCCCATTCAAGTCTTCTTGTCATGAGATGCATTCCTCTGCCTATATTCTAACAATCAAATCAGAGGAGACACTTGGCTGTCTAGTTTGACTTTGCTAACTGTCTTCTTCTTGGATTTTTACAGTCCTCAATAGTCTTTTTTGAATATTGTCCCAACCCTTTGCACTTGAGTTGATTTCCTGTCATTTCTTTTACACTTGCTTCACACTGGGATAGGTGATCTGTACTATATAGACCTGATTTCTTTTGGTAAGTCTCAGCTCAAGTACACCATGGAATCAGTTGCTAAACAGTAACTCATTCATATCTCTGCTCAGTCATGGAATCCCACTGGGAGATCTTGGGCAACTCACATGCTCACAGCCTCATGGCAAACCCCCTCTTATTTTATACCTATACAATTGGAAGGTATGCCATGGTCTTCTCCATTCTGAAAATAGCTGCCACTCGGGTAGTTGAAAACTGGGGAGAATTGTGTTTCGCTCCATTTTTGAAGCATAATAATAATAACAATTAATAATAATAATATTTATTTACATTATTATCCACTAATTGCAAATGTTTAGGGTGGGGAAAATTGGGGTTCAAAATGTTTGAGTGTGCAAGAAATCAAAACTGATAGATTTATCTCATATTATATTTCTTTTGGCCCACCCACCAAACACTGAATAGTGGTGGAACATCAGATGTGAACTTCAGGCTCTGACCAGGTTCATAATGTGTGTGTGTGTGTGTTTGATTATTTGTTTAACGTTGCCATGATCTCCACATCTTTAAGAGTTTCAAGTACTGAACAAATATTTTGAATTGAGCATAGAAATGAAACCCCTAGCTTATAAAGATGACATGCTTATAGAGTGCCATGGTCCATTCTAAGTAACCCATTTAAAAACTCTCCGGTGTGAATCCTATTGGTTGGTCCCAACTAGAATAGACCAACTTAGACAACTGCTGAATGGGCAATTAAACATGTAAGCCAAATCCCATAGATTAAAGGGTCAATATTAGTTGGGGATAAGATGTGGGTCTCATTGTTTCAATATTGCCACTTCTACATATGTTCATCCATCCTGCTATCAACATATTGCACAACCCAAAGTCACAACTTCCAGACAATGTCATTAACATCGCCATTAAACTGCCGATGGTCTTTAATTAAGTTTTGACTAACATGCAAGGGACAAATGACATACAAGAGGAGATACCCATCGGAATTAGTGATGAAATAATTATAGGCAACAAAAGGTTTTGCAAACAGGTCAGCTGTGATTGCGTATCAGAAGAGGAAGGAGGGCTTGACAAATCATATATAAAGTTCTCCCACCCTGTTATTCCCCAATCGCTTGACATCACTCCAACTACACAGATTGCTTCTTGGTGTTTACTGTAAGTCTATTTTTTTAAAAAAAAACCAATATATTTATTGCTGATAAATTAATTTTTAGTTGAATCAAGCTGCTGGAGACTGGAATAGACTATCTCCGAGGGTGGTAGAATCTCCATTTTTGGAGATTTTCAACAGAGGTTGGATGGGCATCTTTTCAGGAATGTTTTGGTTGTGTCTTTCTACATGACAGGGGGTTGCACCAGAGGACCCTTGGGGTTCCTTTCATCGTTAAGATTATATACTTCTTTGGCTGCACCTGCACTGCAGAAATAACCGCTTGAACTGCCATGGCTCAATGCTATGGCAGTCTGGGGTTTGTAGTTTTGTGAGATATTTTGTCTTCTCTGCCAGAGAGCTCTGGT
>CM034711.1:3053231-3074533 GCA_020142125.1 Phrynosoma platyrhinos
TATATATATATATATATATATATATATATATATATAAAATTATTAATTTTACTCTTTTTAATTTTTCTTTAAAAACATCACATCTTACCCAATTTCCAATTTAACCCTCTGAAACTATGCAAATGTAAATGCATTTGGACTGTGCATATGCTATTGCAATTTAAAGGTTGAATTTTAATTTTGCTGGTTGTCTAATGTCACAGTTATTGCCATTGCCATTCAGTGATGTACTATAATTATGACAGAAGAGAAACATTAGTACTGAAAACTAAGGATTCTGTATGGTGCGGTATGGGTGGAATTCAAGACCACACCATACAGAATCCTTAGTAACATCATGAGCTCTTGCCAAATGATACAAACCATAGGGCATTGCCATGGCAGGTGAGGTAAAATTTGTTGCTGTATGTCTTCAAGTTATTTCCAACTTATGTTGACACCATAAGATGATATAGCACCATAATTCTGTTGGCTAAATGGGGCCCAGATGCATGAGATCTTAGGAAAGATGGTCAAAGACCTGGAGAAGAGTTCTGAGAATACCATGGATAGCCAAAAAGACCAACTAATAGGTCCTTGAACAGATCAAGCCTGAACTCTCTTTTGAAGCCAAGATCATAGAATCATAGAATAGAATCATCAAATCATAGAGTTGGAAGAGACCCCAAGGGCCATCCAGTCCAATCCCATTCTGCCATGCAGGAACTCAAAATCAAAGCATCCCTGACAGATGGCCATACAGCCTCTGTTTAGAGACCTCCAAAGAAGAAGACTCCACTGAATCTTATCTTCTTTATGGTAATATTAATATTTCTTGACTCCTCCTCTTTCTCCTCATTTTTCAATTTATTTATACTCAATTTTCCTATAAATCAACTTTTACGCTCTAATTTCTTTATATCTGTACTTTTTTCTTTTCTTTTGTTTAATTTATAATTTGGATATCCGGCCATCTTCCCTTTACATATTTATATTAATTCTCCCAGCTTCCCTTCTTGAAATCTGTATTTCTATCAACATCTTCTGGATCTTTACTATTTTCTTTTAATCTATTTGATATTATATCAGCTTCCATCATATCCAACAATTTCAATATCCATTCTTCAATTTGTACATCCTTCTTTACTTTCCAATATCTAGCATAGATTAATCTTGCTGCTGTGAGCATATAAAAAATCATTTTCCCATATTTCTTTTCTTCTTCTTATTCCACCATATTCAAAAGGCTCAGAAGAGCCTTACTCTTGAACAGTCCTATGAATAGCTAGAACCTTCTCCCCATTTTGAAGGCCACTCCAGGTGTCTACCAAAAGGAGCAGAAGGGCTTAACTGCTCCAAAGAGACATCTTTGAATTGTTCCTAGGGTGGGAAAAAGTGGTACTCTGGTGGTAATGTTGTGAGACCACACTTGAATCCACCTCTAACACACACCAGATGCATACATGGAAGGCTGTCAACTTGCAAATGAATTCCCATGTAACTGATCCATCTCATTTGGGTTTGCGTTATGTTAATCCCGCATCCTTCCAAAGAGCTTTGAGTATTCTTGTTGAGTGTGGTGATAATCCTTGTTTAAGCTTTCAACAACCCTTGAAGGCCTGTTAAATAGAGAGATAATCTCAACTAAGGTAATTCAGGAATGTTTAACATTCATGAGCTTAAACATTTATCACTGATGCTGTACAGTAAAGACCTTGCTTTAGACATTCCTATCTAATCCTTTCATCAAAGAGCACGGAGCAACAAATAGAGTTCCTCTACACACAATTGTATTCTCACAGTGACTCCAAGGAGTTTTTTAGACTATTGAATTGTAACTAAATGAAGATAATTCTGCAAATTTCTTGGTCAAGGAGAGAATTGAAACATTGTCTAGTAAAGTCCCAGTGCAGCACTCTGACTACTATGCCATGTGGGGGGATGTATTGCCTTCAAGTCAACTGTGGTGACCACGTGCATTTCTTTATTATTCTTATATATTTTATTAATTTTCACATATATGTTTGACACCACTTTAACTGACATGGATCAATGTTATGGACTAATGAGATTTGTAGTGTTTGTTGTTGGGTTGTTGTTGTTTTAAGATATTTAGCCTTATCAGAGAGCACTGGTGACACAACAAACTACAAATCCTAAGATCCCATAGCATTGAGCCTTGGCAATTAAAGTGATGTCAAACTGTGTCACTTCTGCAGCATGGATGCAGCCTTGGAGGTCTTTCATTCATATGGTCACCATAAGTCAAAGTTATTGCACTAACTTAACTCCAGTCAATTCATGATTCTACTTTGCAAGGGGGGGAAATATGGAAGGGGTCTTGGGTCATTATGTATGGACCATCCATCCTCTCAAAATCACTTTCTTCCTTTTCAGCAACACTTCAGCTGTTAATAATGGGATGCTGCTGTGGAAGATGTTCCCGTCGCAACAATGATAATTCCTCTTATGAAAACCGCAGGCAGGATATCTGCGCACAGAGTCCATCACAGCAGTATGAGGGTGGAACTTCTTATGCTAAAGGTGGATCTTATGCTAAAGGTGGATCTTCTTCTGGCCAGCAGAAGGGAGGACAATGTGAACCTGAAGAATGCCATAATTCACCCCAGCAACAGAGCCCAGCTTGTGCCTATCCAGCCAAAGGCTAGCCAGCCAAATCTCTGGATTTGCATTCATTCCAACAACCATGGAAATGAAGACTCAACTACTCCAGATCCCAAAATTTTCAGCTGAAAGCACGGAAATCAAACTGTGACTATTTATCTATTTATTTAACATACCATTCAGTTTATTCTCTGGGCGCCACTTCCCCCCCGAGCTGATAAATGTTTGCAGTGTCCATTCATTCGCATGTATGACATTCTTACCTGTACTGACCTGTCCCTTTTCTGAATTATGTTATTAGAAGTGGTATTAGGATTGTTTCTATCCCACCTTTTCCACAGCTGGGAATTCAGAATGGCTTACAAGAAATGTTAAAAAATGGTTAAAAGGTGAAAATTCACAAAGTGCAGTCAGAGTACATCATTTCTACAGTATAGATGCACCATAAGACACCCTTTGAGCAATGCTTCTTGGTATTCAGACATCGCTGTATTTCCCTTGCATATAAATGAGCCAAATTTGTGGATGATTTGTCTTGTTTTCATTGAGATTTAGTGGTGTATTATTAATTTGGGATTAGTGGACAGGAGAGATTCCCTGAATTAATTGGGTCACCACACATTCAGTCATTCATATGAATCCAAAGACACTAAGGAGATCTTACTCAACTGTCCCAAACGCATAAAAGATATGACTTGGAAAACTGGAAATTCCAGCTCTTGCTTCATGGAAGGTTCAAGTCACCACAGATCCATTATGCAAGTGGAGAGAGTGAGCAGAGATACAGCATTCCCCTTTTTCTCTCTTTCCCAAGATTGAGCTGTCAGTGCTCAGTTTCCTGGGAGTAAAGATCAACTATAGTTGGCCCTTTGTATCCACAGATGTTTTTATCCACAGAGTCAGTCATTCATGGCCTGAAAATATTCAAAAAATAATATATATTCCAAAAGCAAACCTTGTTTTTGCCATTTTATATAAAGGACCCCATTTGACTATGCCATTGTATTTAATGGGGCTTGAGCATCCACAGATTTTTGTATCCATGGAGGGTCCTGGAACCAAATCCCAAATCTGTAAACTGGTGAAAGATGATACAGTGGGCCCTTGGTATCATCTTTCACCAGTTTACAGAAGAATAAAGGGCCCACTGTATCATCTTTCACCAGTTTACAGAAGAATTATAAGAAGTGTTACTTTCTGACTTCCTTGTAGGAAGGAATGAGAAGAATACTCAAAACTATTTGAAAAATAGGTTTTAAAAATTAGTTTCTTTGCATGACAAGTAATCCCGATGGGGAGAATCCTAGGCTATATTTCCACTGCCCCCTTAATCTGGTGCCAGTCCAGAGCATTATGACCCAAACTGGACCCAGACTGATCACAATGGCAACCACACATCCAGTGTGATGCTGTGCTGTTCTGCACCTGGGCTAGCTGAACAGTCATTGCATTAGTCCTTCTGGCCTGTATCCTTGTCCTTGCTGCCATTGCTAAGTCTACAATCTTGCTGGTCCCTGTGAGAACCTGGCTGACACTGTTGCTTCAGTTGAGATCACAACAGGGTGCCTGTGTAACCAACAAGAAGGAGGTAGAGTGCCTTGGTCTTTGTTAGGGACATAGCACGACCTGTTTTCAGAGCCGTCACCACTTCCTCATTGGCAGGAATGCCATGTGAAGCCTGCCCAATGCTCATCCATTTTGACTGAGGACAGAAATTGGTTCCTGGACTCCTTGTGGGAGTCCCATGTATGAGCACCCATTTCTGTCCTCAGTAGAAGCAGTGGAGCACTGAGTAGAACCATAGAGTCATAGAGTTGGAAGAGAACCCAAGGACCATCCAGTCTAACCCCATTCTGCCATGCAGGGACTCACAATCAAAGTACCCCCAACAGATGGCCACCCAGATTCTGTTTAAAAACCTCCAAAGAAGGAGGCTCCACCACTCTCCAAGGGAGTGTATTCCACTGTTGAGCAGCAGTTATTGTCAGGACGTTCTTCTTAATGTTGAGGTGGTAAGCTTTACACGGAGCGCCTGCCTGCAAAGAAGCAGTGGTGATAGCTCTGCAAACAGGCCACCCCCTTTCTCTGCAGTGCTCAGGATGGGGAAGGAGGATGGCATGGCTCTTGGCATCAGATACATTGAGAGAAGGAGACCATTTGGCTGGTGATCAATTTACAGGTGGATGATGTTTCTGCCCCCTCCTGGCAATGAGCAAAGCAGGACTCCTCTCTCAGTTCCTTGTACCAGCATCACTCTCTGGTAGGAAGGAGCTGAAAATGTCACCCATCCATCATCATTATGGAACGCCTTCTCTCAATGGCAAAGTAGATTTGGAAGGGGAGACAGATTGAGACAACGTTGCCACAATATGTAGGGCTACTGTATACATTTATTGGTGTGTAACGCTTAGTGATGGATCTGAAACTGTGATACTGAATCCCATTTTTTAATTGCCTATGTTTCTGAATAGCTAGAGGCAATGTGGTGTAGTGGCTTGAGTTTAGCCTCCTCAGTCTTGGAAACTCATTGGGTGACCTTGGGCAAATCACATTCTCTCAGCCTCAGAGGAAGGCAAAGTCAAACCCCCTCTGAACAAATTTTACCCAGAAAACCCCATCATAACTTTGCCTTAGGGTTGCCATAAGTCAGAAACAACTTGGAGGCGTACAACAACAACAAATTGCCCTTCACCTCTTCTGATACTGTTTAACATTGACAATACCCATTTTTCAAGCCAGAATCAGATTTCTGACTTCTTCATGCTTTGTTTTGTTTTCAGTTTTGGAAGTGGTATTGCCAGTATTAAGGATGAGCTCTCCACAACCTTCCAAGAAACCTGAGCCCAGACAAGTTATTTCTGGCTGGGAGAATCTGGGAGTTGTAGTCCAAGCAAGTAACTTAAGCAAGCTCTGGCAGGAACAGCTGGCAAATTTCTCCTCCCTCTGAAGAAATGTCACAATGATCCCTACATAAGCCAGAAATAACCTGAAGGCATATACAGCAACAAACAACAAGGGAATTTCATATGTAAAACAATTAATTCCCTTGCATTTTAACAGTTCTTGGTTTCCTTCCAAAGTGATAGAAACCCAGTGACTTGAGTTGAATACCAAATTTCAGAAGGAATCATATTCTGCATTAATCAGTAGGTCAGCTCTCTTTCATGCGCCTCGTACATTAATTCAGCAAGGGGAGGAGGAAAGATTTGAAACAAAAACATTCACACCAAAAAAGAGTACTTGCCCTCCAAAACTCAGGATGCAGCATAATCACTATATTTTATTGCATTATGATTATCTAACAGGAGGCAGAAAGTAAAAAGGAGGAGGAGTGGAAGAATGTGCTCTACCTAACTAGAAGAAAATCAAGAGCACAACTCAATGAATATAATTTGGCTTCTGAATACAGGATGTCAATAGGATGGCACTGCTTCTAGTAAAGGCAAGAAGAGAAGTTTAGTAAAGGAGGATGTGAGAATATTGTCTCTTTTTCCCCCTTTGCTAGATAAAAGGAGGCGTTAAATCAGCAAGTCTTCATTTCTCTAGTGTTGGTTGATGCCATTATTCCATCTGGAGATGGAGGCCTTCATCCTGTTCTTAGTCCCAATTAAAGGAGAGCCATTGAATCAAATGGATTTAAATATATGCCAACATACTACACAACAATTGACACAATGGATCTGCTCTAGTGGTGGCTAACCAAAAGGATTCCAGCCTGGGTTTCATATTGACAGAGATTTGATTAACAACTCTTGGAGGAAGCGTTGCTCAGCTGAAGAGGAACACAATCCTTGGCTTTCGGTGGGCAACAAGTTTGCATGGACTGGCAGCATGACTGAACGGGAGGGCTGTACGTCTGCATTGGCACATAGCAGCTTTGGATGGGGCCACACCAGCGTGGATAACAGGAATGCCCTCCGTTCCAGGGGACGACATAATATATGATAGGGGATGTCTCTTGTTCACGTCTGCAACAACAGCAGCTGTTGTTGTTGTTATTACAGCAGCCCATCTTTGTTCAATAAAGGCAAACCTGGAGGGACACAAAGCAGAAGATGTGTCAGGCAGGGTTAATCTAAGAGTACAAATCTCTAGGTAGGCCCAGATTAATCTCTGTTGTCCCATTTTTCCCACTGCTTTTAAAATACCCCAGTTTCTCTCTCCTCCTTCCATGCTCCCCCTTCATTCTCAGCCTAGTTGAATTGCTACAAACTGCAGCCAGATATCTATCTATAGATAGATAGATACATATAGATATAGTTTTCACTCAGTTATTCCAGCAGAGGAAAGAGGAGGAGTCCTCTCCTTTCAATGTAGGAAATCCAGCTAGAACATCCCCAGCAGGTCGCTTTCCAACCTCTTTCGGAAGACATCCAGAAAAAGAGATAGCAATAGCAAGTGCATTACTATACCATTTATCAGTGTACTTAAGTACTCCCTAAGTGATTACAGTGAGTAAGCCAATTGCTCCCAACAAGCTGGGTACTTATTTTAGTGACTTTGGAAGGATGCAAGGCTAAGTTGACCCTGAGCTCTTGGCTGATATTAAACTTGCAACCTTGAAAAACTTAAATTCCACCAAAAGCATAAGTAGAATGAAATCTACGAAAGCTCATGCTGCCAACTTCTTTCTTTATTTCAGTTAGTCTCAAAGGTGTTACAGGATCTCTCTACCAACCTTGTGGTTTGTGAGTGAGTAGCTGCAGTACACTGTGCCACCAGGGCTCCTATGTGATCCCAACCCTTCTCTGGTTCATTGGTTCCATTGTTGGACCACGTACTGTCAAGACATTCCCTCTAATGTTCCATCAATATCTACCCTCCCATAACGTAAAAACCTTGGACCTGGTCCTACCTTCTGGGGCAGAAGAAAACCAACCTGCCCTCTCTTCTCTGAGACAGTGTTGTAGATATTTCAAAAGTGAAGTCATGTCATCCTTCAGTCTCCTCTTCACCAGGCAACTCCCGCAACCTTTCTTCATATATTTTGTTCTCCATAACCCTTATGTTTATTGTGCTTCTTTGTACCTGCTTCAACTTATCTATCGCCTTCTTAAAATGAGGTACCCAGAAC
Organism: Phrynosoma platyrhinos; assembly: GCA_020142125.1. NCBI lineage: Eukaryota > Metazoa > Chordata > Lepidosauria > Squamata > Phrynosomatidae > Phrynosoma > Phrynosoma platyrhinos. The sequence continues at coordinate 3,060,910 of CM034711.1, forward strand.
TGAACACGATACTCCAGATGCAGCTTGTCTCGCCCAGAAAGGAGTAGGACTATTGCTTTCTTTGTCTTGGAAATTATTAATGAAGGCTAAAATCTTTTCCAACTATCACTATATTCATAATATGATGTTATTATAGTCCAGCATCTTTTTCCCATGATGGCTCATCCTTCCCTTTACTTGTACCCTGCTTTCCCCCAAAACTAGGACTAAAGGCAGCTTACAAAACAGAAGACTTACAAATGATATTTTTTACAACATACGCACACACATGGGCTGCATCCACACTGCAGAAATAATCCACTTTGACACCACCTTAACTGCCATGGCTCAATGCTATGGAATTCTGGGAACTGTAATTTTTGGAGACATTTAGCCTGATGTCTTGGAAAGATCTGGTGTCACAACAAACTTAAATCTAAATTAAAACTATTTAAAATACTGATTTAAAATGAAGAATAGAACTAGTACAGCACACTAACAAGAGAGCCAGTGTTGCCTAGTGTGTGTTTGTGCATGGGCATGTGCATATGTGAAAAACCCACAAAATACTATGGATGCCAGCCATGAAAGCCTTCAACTTCACAATAAATGTATGTATTAATATATGGTCTGAAAGAGGACATGAAGGAAATACCCATCATCATGAAGAGTATACATAGCAGGTAGGTATATAACTACACACACACACATACACTCAACAATAGTACAGCTTACCTTGACCAACAGCAAGAACCAGCGAAGATGACCTCAGGTTGAATGATGAAGAGCTATGGGTTGATGGACCATATTTATATGGCTCCATGCAACCTTTCTCTCGGAAATGAGACATTAATAAAAAATGGTAAATTCTTCATTAGCCATACAGGCATTGTTTTTTTCTGCTGAAACAGCCTCCCAGTCACATTTCTTCACTCTCTGCAACTTATTAAACAGAATATTTTTCATTAACTATAAAATGTTGCATCTATCTTTAGCTAGCACTGTAATTCTGAAACCTGCCCAAGAGGCAATTGCAATATATTGAGATTGAGGTTGAATTTTTAATGCTTCCTTGCATTGAAATCTCCATGGCTGAGTAGGAGGAGGAGTAATAGTTGTAGATTGTTAGAATTACTAGCATTATTAGCATTAGCATTACTACCTTCATTGTTGTCATTGCTGTTGTTGTGATCACCCAAACCCACATTATACAACTCAGAAGACATCACAGTACAAAATGTCCTATGTCTTATGTCATGCTGGTATAGAGTAGTGTTGTGTAAACAGTCGTATTTTTGTATTATACTTGCACTACACCATTCTTCTTCTCCATACTCACATTGTGCAATCAATTGTGTATCCACCAGTGGGCCTGCTTATCCTCTTATTTTGCAAAGGAAAATGCACAGTAGCTGTTTCTGCAACCTTAGCAAATTAAGTTGCATGCTGGAGAAAATGGCCATAGTTATGCAACATCTATGCATGAATAACTTTATGGCTGGAATCCTTTCAGTCAATCACAAATAAAATAAGCCCATTGAATCAATTCCTGAAAAGCGAGTCAACACATAGGTAAAGTCAATTGATCCTATGACTCCATGCCAGTTGGGACTAACAATAGCATTTCAGTCCTTGTGAAAAGGTTACATTTGTGGACCTCTGCTTATGCAAGCATGAGCTGAACGTGCCTGTTGGACAATGGCTCAACATGTTCAGGAGTATCATACAAACATGTGTCACCAAAAGGATTCCAGGCAGCCTTCTTTCTCTCCTCTCCTTTTCATTAAGTCACAAGCCTAGACAACCAAAATGAATCTTCAGTCGTTTATTAGAATTTTTAGAGTTTGAATAGGAAAAGCAAAATTAGAGCAGACCCACTGAATCAATGGTTGAATGAGGATTCAACACATACATAAATCTCATGGATTGGAATGAGTTTACTCTGATCAAGACTAGAGGGTTGAGGCTACTGTTTTCTGCACACAGAAAAATGTGCAAAAGATTGCTTTGCTGTATATATCCAATGTGTGTGTGTGTGTGTGTGTGTGAAAATGCATCTTTCATATAAACAAAAATCCTCAAGTGTGAAAATCAGCAAAAAAAAAAAAAAGCTACTTCCCCCACCCAACGAAAGCAGTTTCCCTTGAAACATCTGATGAAACTTTTTGTCCTTTCCTTGGAGAACAAAATCAGCAATCTGTAGCAGAGTAAAAAAAATAATAATAATGCACAACATTAAGGGCCATATAAGATGATGATGTCTTTATGGCAAAATCAATGAATCAATTAGTACAACTCTTTGAGTGATATTGAGCTATAAAATTAAGGGGCACGTTCCATGCCTCGTGGCTGTAACTGGTCAGTCCCATGCACAGACGTCCGGTTCATGCTATTAACTCAAATCGCATCTCATCAGGCAAGAATTTTGATTTGTTTTTATAGTTATCATTATTATTTGTAGAGTTAGCAATCAAGTTTTGCTTGTGTAATAACAGGATAACTCTTCCACAAGCCCCTAAGGCCATTGCAGGACTGTATTTAAAGGAGAAATATTGGATTGTTTTGGTGCTATGTAGCCAGGCAGTTAATGATTCTGACTTAATGCCAGATGACTTCATCTGGCCTTTCCTTTTGAATTTGCACCCCAATTGATACATATAATTGCCCACTCCTGTAAATAGCATGAATCACAAAACTGGAGTAACTACAATGTGTTGACACAAGATCCTATACACCAGGGGTAGGCAACTTTTCCCCTTTAAAGGCCGAGGGACTTCAGGTCCCAGAAGTCTCAGCCATGTTGGCCAATAGTCCCATGTTGGCCAATAGCTCCTGGGATTCTGGGAGCTGAAGTCCCTCGGCCCTTAAAGGGGAAAGGTTGCCTACCCCTGCTATACACTTATACCAAATGGGCCTAAGGTTTGAGAATATCTGAGGCTTAACTCCTGTCTGGAATAATCAACCTGTAGAGTTGGGCTGTTTTCTTTTTCTTATACAAAGAAAAAGATGGTTGACTTGCACATCTTCCCATAAATACATAGTAGAAAACAGGGTTTGATTCATAGCATCATGGCGATGAACAGACAAGGGCCATGTAGTCTACCCTCTGTCATGCAGGAATAGAAGAGATGACCACCCAACATTTCTGTAAAGACCTCCAATGAAGGACAGGTCACCACCCACCAAGGCAGTCCTTTGTACTGTTGAAATCTCTTTTCCATCAGGACATTCTTTTTAACATTTAGGTGGAATCTCTTTTCTTGCACCTGTCATATGGATAGCAGGAAGCTGGCAGTGGTCTCAGGTAGGTCTACAATAGATGGTCAGTAGAGAATCTACTCAGATGTTTGCTTTGACTTTTGAAGGACATGTCTGAAGTGAAGTCTTTTAGAGGAAAGATTCAGCAGCTTGGACATAACATCTTCAAATTTGGACCAAACCTCAAGAGTGGACTCACCACTGACTGGAGAGGGAAGCCACTTGCCAAAACTTCAGGGAAGGTTTAGGGAGCTGACAGATTGTAGCTAGTATCCTGTTGGATAATCCCTACTAGAGTAGACACATCTAATCAATTCTTGAATAGCAAGTCATCACATAGGGTTAGTTAAGACTAAAAAGAGGGATTAGGCTTGTATAGCACACACAACACTACCCACACTTTGACAAAGGAGAGAGGAAGAAGCACTGGTGGGGTGTCCCTTATAGTTCTCCATTATCTGGTGCCTGAGTTGGTTATCTCTCTACCTAGTAGCTGGGCTTCCCCTGTCACCTTACATCTAGACTCTGCCATGTCATACTTGTGGTGGAATAAAGGAAAGAAGCATGCTGGAAAAAGTCTAGTTGAGCACTTTTAGACCTGGCACAGGTGGTTTTTGTCATCTCTGGAGGGATTAATATCATCTAGATGAGCTTTCCATTCAAGGGAAGACCCTTATGCAAACACCCCTGGAATGGCACAGCCCAAACAAGGGCAGACAAAATGGTGAAAGGTCTGGAAGCCACCAAGTCCTATGAGTAACACCTTAGGGAGCTGGACATGTTTAGTCTGGAGAAGAGAAGGTTGACTTCCTAAGCTTTTCCTCATAGGGCTTGGTGGTTTCCAGACCTTTCACCATTTTGTTTAAATATTTGAAGGAATGTTGTGTTGGGGATGGAGCAAGCTTATTTTCTGCTGCTCCAGAGACTAGGATATGGAGCAATGATTTCATGCTATAGGAAACGTGATCCCACCTAAACCTTAGGAAGAACTTTCTAATGGTAAGACAGTGTTTGGCAATGGACAGTTCCTTGGAGAATGGTGAAGTCTTCTTCTTGGGAGTTTTTAAACAGAGGCTGGATGTCCATCAGCTGGAGTGCTTTAATTGTGGGTTCCTGCATGGCAGGAGAGTTTGACTGGATGGCCTTTAGCGATCTCCCAACTCTAGCATTCTATGACTCTGTGTACTCCATGATTCTAATTGTTGTATTAAAAGCAAAAGGAACAATGGTGACCATATGAAGAAATAAATAAGCATGCCAACTCCATATTAGTGTAATATTTTTATTAGCATAAGCAACATGCATGCAAGCTTTTGAAAATACCAAGATATTACAAAGAAGGGAAGGGGAAAATCCTGACTTAAACTTGGAATTACAATATCTACAAGATGTCCTGAGCTGGATGTGGAGAGGAGGTATCTGCAAACATTCTTTCATGGATTCATCTGGCAGAACCCACAGAAAAACTGAAGGACTGTGGGAAGAAGCCACCTAAGTAATTGCCTACATTCTTCCCTCTGGATGTCTTTACAAAAGGAAATAGACACAGGATCTATCCTTTAATTAAGAGGCAGGCAGAAAGCTTCAAACATGTCACTCTGCAAGATTAAATCTTGGAAGTGAACCAGCAGATATTTAGATTGGTATAGAGATGATGGAAGAAATGTTAATCCCAGTTGGTAATTCAAGCATGTAGTAGATACTTCCATTGTAGGTCCCCCCTTTGTTGCAACTGGTGTCTTCATATATTTATTTATTAACTTCCACCACCCCTTTCATCCAATAAGCTCATGGTGGCATATGTGAGTTGTCCTTCTTCCTCACCAAGAGGCATAGCAACTGGTCCAAGGTCACCTAGTTATGCATGGCTCAGTGAGAGGATTAGAACTCAGATCTCCCAAGTTCCAGGCCACCATGGTTGCCATTACTTCTTGTTGACTGTTCATGTAAAGGACAGAGCATTTGGAATTTCCTCGTGGTGAGAAGCTAAACTCACAGGACAAGCAGAAGAATGGGAGAGGAAACAAGACTAATGGTAGAGAGAAAGAGGCTTAAACAAGGCCATAATAATTATTGGGAGAAGGAAACTTGTTTAGTTTGCACTTTAACAAAAAATGATCAATTGTCACTTTTTGAACCAATGAACAAAAGGCAGTCATACTTTGATATTTGCATTTCCTTGGAAGTCATTCTATAGTTTTCCAAAATTGCAACCATAAATGAGGGAGTAAATGCACATAGGCACACAAAATGCCAGAAACCGCTTGCAAAATGGCATAGATTGGGAGAATTGCATGATAAATATGTGCATTTCAGGAGACATTGGCACAAATGTTGCCACAAATTCTCATACTTTTGCAAATCACAAACTGATGCAGAAATGGGAATCAAAAAAAAAAAATCTGAGGATGAAAAAAATAATAATGAAACTGAACAAAACGGACAGGTTCAACCAACTTTAGTGACAGAAAGGAGCAGACCTTCCAAAAAAAAAAAATCCATCCCTTCTTTTTGGACAAACACTCCCAGATTCCCCAGTCAGCCTGGCCACTGGTCAAACTGGCAAAAGGATTCTGAGAAACTGTTTCCCAAGGAAGTAACTTTTCCAAGTTCAAGCAGGAGCAGGGGGCTATATTTGGGGATGCTAAGCAAGGGGGTTGCCTAATGGCAGAACCAGAGAACAAGCCAGACTTGTTGCAGAAGCAGGAAAGTAGAAAAAATCTAGGACAGCAGCAGAGCTAAGTGGTTACATCCAGAAGATGGTTCCGTAATATTCCTTCCTTGCACAGCAGCTTGGAATCAGCTTGAGGGCTGGGGTTGCCTTCATTTTGAATAGCAGCCTTGGTAACAGCTGGGATAGCAAGACTGAGAACTGTAACAGGGGGAGCAGTACCGTCGGGGGGCACAGCAGTAAGACGGGGGGCAGCAGCAGCCAGAAGAACAGCCCGTTGGATAAGAGACAACCATCATATCGGTGCCTGAAGAACCACCGCCGCCACATCCACAGCAGCCGCCATCACTGGAGCCAGAGTTGCCCATTTCTGCAAAGCAAAACATGGAGAATATCAATGGCATGCATTGGAAGTCTATGTGTGGAGATGTCTAAAACCTTAGACAGACAGATACCAAGGACCTTTTCACACTGCACTGTTATGGTGGCATGATTCCACTTCAACTACCCGAGCAACATCCTATGGAATCCTGGACTTTGTAGTTTGGAATGGCTTTTGAACTCCCTTGCTAAGAATTTGTTGTTTTGCTGTCAAGTTGACTTTCATTGATGATGGCCATATGAACGTGAGACCTCCAAGATCCTTGGTCATCTACTGTTCTGCTCAAATCTTGCAAACTCAGGACTATGGCTGCTTTGGTTGAATTGATCCACCTGTAGTGTGGTTTCTCTCTATTATTTAGAAAAGAGTTCTAAATACTCTTCTCTAAAGGCACCAGATCCCAATTGATCTTGGAAGCTAAGCAAGGTCATCCCTATTCAATACTTGGATGGGAGACCACCAATAAATATTAGATGGTGTAGGCTCTATTTCAGAGAAAGGAATTGGCAAAACCACCTCTGAGCATTCCTTGCTCAAGAAAACCCTGTGAAAATCATGGGGCTGCCATTGGTCAAATGTTGACTTGAACACATACACACACACATACACTCCATATCCCAGGATGCCATAGGGTGTGGCCATGGTAATTCGAGTGAAATCTTAGTTCTGTAACTGAAATATGAAAATGCCTGATGTCAAAATGCACACAGATCTTTGTGGAATGGAGAAAAAGACACATCAGATCAGGGAGTGAACATGGCACAGCTGGGACTCTGTATTAGATTACTGCCCAGAATGGGCATAAAATAATTTATACACCCCCAGATAAGAATTCTGAATACTCCTCCCTAAACTACAAATCACTAGATTCCATATGAGGCAGCCATGGAAGTTAAAGAGGATTGTATTAGTATTATAATTTTGTAAAGTGGAAAGGCCTCACATTTTAATTTCTCAGAGGAGGATTTGCAAGCATTCAAAATGGGTTAAGGAAGATGGCCAGGATCTTTTGTAGACCTTTCTTGTTTCTACAAAATTATTTTTTTTAAAAAAACATACTCTACAAGACTTAAGGATAATTGAAATACATCCCTGAATAGTGTTATTAGTCCTTCTAAATAGTGGACCGATTGAATCAATGAGATTTATTTGTACGTTGAGTCAATACTGAATAATGGCCTCAATGGACCTACTCTTCTTAGGACTGATCAGATTTTTTAAAAAATTTAAAACAGTAAGGAACATGCCTATAGCAACATAATAAGCATTGCAGCACACGTTTATGTAATATTAATATTAACTAGTTATTGCCAGAGAGGCCCCTCTGCAACTAGATGCAAAGCAACAGCGGGGACTGTTATTTTGAACCAAAATACCCTAAAATAATTTAAGAATTGCGGATCACAGCTTTCAAGTTTTAAATAAAACCTGCAACAGTATCATTTCACTGTGAAATGGAAACCACAAGCCACCTCTATATAACAAATTAGTCAAAGTGATTTTTTTATAGTCTCCTTCCAGGCAGTTTTCAAGAATAGCCCATTATAGGTTCAATTATACTAGTCTAATTTGGAAGTCATCAAAGATGATGACTGTGGTCAGATCTTTATCTTCCAGTACTGGACATAGCCAATATCAAGTTAAGCACATGACATGGTGCTTTTAAATGAGTCTGAATTACACCCAGAAATGACATTGTCCCATCTCATTCGCCTACTTGGTAGACCACCAGCAGCAACACGTCCAATCTAACTTCTTTTTGCCAACAGTAGACAACCAAATGTATCCCTGAAGTCTACAGGCAGGACATGAATCCTCTCCTTTTCTCCATCACTTACGATCTAGTTATATACTACCTCCAAGCAGGGTAGTTACGATTGAGCTATCTTGTTTAGCAACTGTAGATAGCTGCTTGGAACTGTTGATAGCACTTGTTGGTAGATTTAATCTCTATGCTTGGTCCTCTGTGAAACCCATGTAATCCAGTGGCCCCCCCAAAAAAATCAACCCAGAATTTAATCAACATGCAAGTAACACCTCTTACCCTAAAGGAACCAGATCTCATTTGATCTTGGAAGCTAAGCAAGGGCAGCCCTGGTTAGTTCCTGAATGGGAGACCTCCAAGCAATATCAGGTGCTGTCAGCGATATTTCAGAGGAAGGAACTGGAAAAACCACCTCTGAGTATTCTTTGCCTAAGAAATCTCCATGAAATTCATGGGTCATCATAAGTCGGCAGGCGACTCGAAACAACAACAAAGTATCTCGGAAATCTTTGGTTAAGCTTTAACTATCCCTCTTTGTCTTGAAGAAATAGTTTAATAACATAAAGGGCTACAAATCTATCTTACGAAAGATGCCTATCTAATAGTAACTATATTGGTTACCGTATTCCATGTTGGTTACTGTATTACATAAGAGTGAAATGCAGCTTACCTTCTGGAGATGCTAGGATTGCAGTAGCAACAATGAATGGAAGTGAGATTGTGAAGAACTCTGAGAGATGGGACACCTTTTATAGCCCTTCTTAAAACCACTCTATAGGAAGTGATGCACTGTGTTGGAACGACATGTTTGTAATTCACCCTAAAAACACGTTTCCTCCTATTCTTCCATTGCCAGGCTCATGCTACTCCTTGACTCAATTCACAATTCTCATTAGAAGAGTATTTTCCCTTTGGTGCATGATTACAGGAATCTCCAGATAAGAACCTTGTACTTCCAAGACCAGAAGGCATCTGGAGGATTCATTTTAAAATATGAAAATTAGGGAATGGGAACGTTTAGAAATTTTGCCAGAGGGACCCAAAACTGAGATCCATTCCTCAAATCTGCAAACGGGAAATGACTCTTCCTTGACTTATCTCTTTGGAATTGACTTGCCTCTCTGTTGATTCAACTTTTCTTTGGTTACCTCCTCCATCATAAGTAGTTCAACATGTTCAGTCTTTTCAGGGGGGAAAAAGTGCAATTACCAGGTAGGGATTAGCAAAACATCTCTTCCCGTTCATTTTTTAAAAAATGAGAATTATCTAGATTTTTCAAATTTCTTTATACCTGAATCAGAAAGAACTCAGGGCTAAATCTGCTTGTTAGTCCCAATTTAAGTGTTAATTTGCTAGTCTCTTGTTGGTTCAGTAGTTCTTCTCCAGTTGGGAGTAATAAGGAATGGCCCAAGACTCACCCAGAAGCCTATTTTGTTGTTCCTAACTAGGAACAAGAAACACAGGCTCAACACCATTGTCTTCCTGTAGCCCATATCTTCTTCCCAGAATACTATGTGGTCAATCAAAGTTGAGTTGTCTAGATGAAAAAGGGTCTTCTTTGCAGACCTGTGTGATTCACTTAGGTCCACTTGGAGAGCATTATCCTGTGGCCCCAATTTCTTTGGCTTCAGTCTAGTTTCAACTATTGCTTGGAAGACCGCATGTGCATCACTTTGGTCACTGAGTTGCATGCTTTTGGAGGCCCTGATATTTGTGCTTTACCCAGCAAATAGAGAAGGAGGGTTTCTTGGATGCTCAGATTATCCACCTGGGAGAAAATGATTAGCCTGCCCCCAGACATGTTGTCTTAGGGCTTGTCTACATTGGCCAGAATAACAGTCTGCTTCTGTAATATTCTGGCCCTAGAGCTACCCAGGATTCCCCCCATTACCTCTATACACTGGAGTGATGCTGGGTGGCTGTCTACATACATGTCTCACTGTGCCACTAGGCATCACATCTGCTGGTGCAAGTCACTGCCACTGAGATCACATGGCTGAGTGCCATGTCGTGACCCCAGAGGGAGTGACTTCTACCCACCACCAGCGGTGCTAGGTGGCAGACTGAGACACATGTAAAAGCCACCCAGAATTGCTCTGGAATGTTTTGGATTTTCCTGAAAAATCTGAAGCAACAGGTGAGGGGTTTTAAATCCAGTTTAGGACAGGGCTGATTCAATGTGGAACTAGCCTTCCTTCATGATGACAGTCCTCATTTGAATCAGTGTTTTGGTCTTGCATTGTGTAAACAGGTTGTGGTGAGGGTAAGGCAAAACTGGTGTAATGGGTATGTGTAGACATGCCCTTTGTTTTACTTGCCAAGAAGCACTTGGAGGAGCTTCATATCAGCTTTACAGCTACTATTATTACATGACCCATGAGCATGGAGAAAGTTCATCTGGCCAGATATAAGCAATTGAGGTGCTTGGTGACTTCATACCACCTTTTGGTATGTGTTGGATGCAGCATCCTGGTAGCTTCACGTGGAAGCTTTCTACAAAGATAATGGGGTTGATATCTCTGGAAGGAGCATGGGCAGTTGTTGTTTTGCACTCCCCACCAAAAAAAAAAAAAAAAAAGCGAATTGCTACTCCTAGAAAATTTCTTCAGTTGCAATTCAACTTTTATACAATCGGCAGTCCCACTCTTATTTAACATAATAAATAGTCTCTTTTTTTCCAAAACCAAAAGTAGACTTCCAATCATTCCTTTTGTGTGTTTGTGTGTTTGCTACCATTTTGGGCAATTCATAAGGATTCTTGTTGCAAGACAAAAAGAAAAGAAAAGAATGGGCTCTATACCTGGTGACATAGCACATCCCTGGTTTACACCAACTGGCAGTGACTTTGCAGGGTTTTAGAACAGAGTTTTACCCAGTCCCACTCAGTAATGGAAAGACTGAACCTGAGACATCTTATATGCAAATTCTATGACCCATGGTTAAGCTATGGATACCTTTGGATCCCTATACTTATTAAGTTAGTATTCTTCCATCTCTCTCCCCCCATAAGATCATGTGTTTTAATACGAACAAATAATTTGCAATTAAACACATTTTATGTGTGTGTTTTTAAACCACAAATGTGTGACCCCAGATGTTGATGGGTGACATGGGTGACTCTTCAGCTTCTACCTTGCCAGTTTTATTATTCTGCTTGAGAGATCCAGTAGTCACTCTTATATCTCCCAAGAGTATTAAATACAAACATCTCTTTGAAGGATTAGCAACAACAATAACAATAATTATGTAATATTTCTTGTTTCTTGGCTCATCCTTCCAGAATTCCTTAGGTTGTATCTTAGTTTACAGGTCCTCATGTAGGGACTGTATGCATTTTCTCTCCATTAAAAGTTTCCTACAATACCAAGACATCTTTAGGCACCACACACACACACACATGGCCTATCAAAAATGATGGCTGAAAAATCTAGTGTATTTAACTTGGTAAAGGGAAGGTTAAAGTGAAACATTCATTAAATAGCTGAAGGGCTCCTTAAATTGGCCCTTTCCCATTCTCAGATCAAGGATGTTGGGCCAATAGGAACTGGTGATCCTGAAGAGTTAAGCCAGTGACAAACCACAGATCTTTCCACCTGCCCTTACCTCCATGATATTATGGCAAGGCATCTAGTTACATCTGGGACTTGAACATCCTCATTTCTGTGACAGTATGGATGGCATGATTACAATAGCATTATGAAAAGCAAAGGAAGATATGTCAATCGTAAAAGAAAAGAAATCAAAAACTCTACAATAGTTGAATACTTTTATTAAGATAGTTGAAATATATGCAAGGTTTTTGAGATCTCAAGTTGTTACAAAAAGTAGACAAGGCAAATCTTGACTTGAACTTGGAGTCACAGTGTCTACATGATGTCCTGAGGTGGAGTGAGGAGAGGAGGTACCCACAGACAATATTTGTTGTATTCCACATACTCAGTTGGCTGAATTCATGGAGGAGACGATGGATTATGGGAAGAAGACACCTAAATCCTTGGAGGAAACTGCCTACTTCCTTTCTTTTAGGAAGACTTTATGAAGGGAAGTAGAAAAAGGATCTGCCCTTTAGGTAAGAGGCAAGTAGAAAGGTTCAGGTTTACTCAGATGAATTGCTGAAGAAGATGAATTTCTGGAAGATGATGTTGAAGATGATGGTGATGTTAATTTCAGCTGGTGATTTAGGAAGTTGGCTGATACTCTTTTATATTCAATGTTCCTTCTTTGTTGCCTTCTTTCCAATGATGGCCCAAGGTCATTCACATTCACAAAACCCACAAAAAACCTCATTCACATGAGTTTCATGGATCAGTGAAAGATTAGAAGCTGGATCTCCCAAGTCCCAATCCAACATGACCACAATGTCATACTGGTTTTTCATTTTGAGGATTCTACCCTTTCAAACTACCAAATGGTGAGAAGACTCAGCAAGACTCAGAAGACAAGAGGTGCAGGGGGTAAAGAGGGGAACAAATTATGGACAGGACTAAACTAAATTAAATAAGGATGGAAGTGGATAAAGGGAGAAAATGCTTGATTGGCATTTTAATGCATTTTAATTTTAATGCATATGCAGACCAAAACACAGTTACACCTTGATGTTTTTATTTCCCTAAATGTTCTGATGGAGTTCTTCCATTTTTTATTAAAAGAATGCTCACATCAGTACATCCATAAGAGGGAAAGGAATGCAAAAAATGGGCCAAATTGCTTGCAGAAGGATGATTCATAAAACTGCATGAAAAAAATAATCTTTGTGTCAGCTGAAAGAGGAGCAAAGGTTTGCATGAAATTTCATACAGACTTTAAAACCAACAACAAATTGCAAGCTGATGCGGAAATGGGAAATGGCAAATTTGAGGTTGTTAAAATCAATAAATGAATGAAACTGGGTGAACCATACATGAGAGGTCCCACCATCTGTAGTGACAGAAAGGGGAAGAGCTTCAGATATGTTACTTTGTTAACTAAAGCTTCCAGATTCCCCAACCAACATGGCCAGTGGCTATAGAGGCTGGGGGATTGTGAAAAAAGTGTCCCAAAGAAGTAATTCTTTCCAAGTTCAAGCAGAGAGAGAGAGAACTATATTTGGGATGTTAAGCAGGGGCTGAAATTGAGAAAAGAGAGGACAGGACAGACTGGTTATGGAAGCAGGAAAGGGAGCAAATCCAGGACAGCAACAGGGGAAAGTGGCTACATCTGAATGACCATCACATACTATTCCTTCCTTGTGCAGCAGCTCTGAAGCACCCTGAAGAGTTGTGTCAGACTCACTTGCAGCCTTGGTAGCAGTTAGAGCAACAAGATGAGCTGCAGCAACAGGGAGAGCAGTACCGTCGGGGAGTACAGCAGGGATTACAGCAACAGGATGGTTGGCAGCAACAGCCAGAAGAACAACCCGTTGGGTAAGAGCAAACCATGATGTCAGTGGATGAACTGTCACTGCCGCAGCAGTCGCAGCAATCGCTTGAGCCAGAGTTGCCCATTGCTGTGAAGCAAAAAATGTTGAGATAATTAGAATCACAGAATTATAGAATCATAGAATCATAGAGTTGGAAGAGACCCCAAGGGC
>CM034711.1:3074633-3092319 GCA_020142125.1 Phrynosoma platyrhinos
CCAGTTTTTCAACATCCAACATCTACAACAGAATTGTAGAATCATAGAATTGGAAGAAACCTCAAGGGCCATCCAGTCATTCAGGAAGATACAATCGAACCACCCTTGACCGATGGCCATCCAGCCTCTGTTGAAAAACCTCCAAGGAAGGACATTGGAATGGTTTTCTTTGACTCAGATGTGTCTATTTTGGGAACTACTGCTATGGAAAATTGCCGCTCATATGTCGCAGATTACTGGCAAATTCTCGGTGCACAAGGTTGTCCCTTGAAATTACTTTTATTTTTTAGTTAAGGAGGGACAAATTAAAAATGGGGGGGAGATAATAAACAATTAATTTTATGTTAAATAGAAGTAAAGCTTAATAAGTTTTAAGGGGATTGAAGGAAAAGATAGCGTTAAAATAGATAGCAAGGGCCAACACTTATTTTAAAAAAGGAACTTTCAGTTGTCATCAGTGTAGTAGTTAGTTACTGTTTTTTCTGTGTTGGAGCAGGGGCGGGTGTTTGTTTTTCTCTTTCTTCATTTGTTATTGACATTAGTATGCAATGTAAAGTCTATGTTAATTGTTATTATGTCATCAGCCACCCCAAGACTGTGGAATGACCAGCCAGAAGAGATACAACAGGTAGACCAGCTGTCGGAATATAAAACACATGTGAAGACTTATCTCTTCCAGCAGGCCTACCCAAGCAGTTTTAATCATGAATTTTAAACATGAATTTTGTTTTACATTTAATCATTGTTTTATGTATTTTAATATAAATATTGTGTAGAGATGCATTTTAATATATGTATTTTATGTAACGATTAATATATGTATTTTATGTAACATTTCTATGCTGTAACCTGCCTCGAGCCACGAGGAGAGGCAGGTAAGAAATAAAAATTATTATTATTATTATTATTATTATTATTATTATTATTATTATTATTATCATCCTAAAAAAAATAACTATGCTGATTTTTTTAAAAAAGGAGGAGGAGGAGGAGGAGGAAGAGGAGTCAAAATTTGATCTTGTTCAATACCATCATCAATTCTAGTTCAAAATATTGTTTCCAAGAAGGACTAACCAGCTATACTTGAGGTTCAGGATATTAATATAATGTCTTTCTCCTTTTCCTCCAGCACCTAGGATTTGGTTGGACAGTGTCTACAAACATAATGTATTGAATTACCATGTTTAGCAACTGATGATACATCTAACCTCCACAAATCTGTCCATTGCTGCTTAAAACTTGCACAAGCAAATAAAACTTAGAATTCCATTATCATACACCCCTTGAAGCCTTCAGGAAGCTTCAAGTCACCCATGCATTTCTTAAATAAACCACAAAGGGCTCCGGAGCTATCTGAAGAAAGATGCCTGTCTAATAATAAATCTTCACCATATTGGTCAAATGCTGCTTACCTTTTGGAGATGCTAGGATTACAGTAGCAACAAAGAATGGAAGTGAGACTGTGAAGAACGGTGGGACATAATACCCCTTTTATACTGCTTCTTGAAGTCTTTCCCTAGGAAGTGATCCGCCATGTTGGAACGGCAAACTTGTCATTCATCTTCAAAGCATGCTTCCATCTCTTGTGCCAATGTCTAGGTCATGCTCTTCCTTGATTCAACTCATAGTCCTTCCTATGGTGCATGATTAAAAGGATCTTCAGATGGTAATCCTGTAATCCCATGACCAGAAGCCATAGGGAAGATCCATTTTAAAATATGAAAATTAGAGGACATGAATATGTGAAACTTCTGCCAAAAGGACCCCAAGACTGAGATTCATTTTTAAGGCTTACATGCCGGAAGTGACTCTCCCTTGACTTGACTCTTCAGCATTAACTTGCATTCAGTTGACCTGAGATGTCACTGGTGACCTCCTCTGTCCTGTAAAGTTCTGAGTTGTCATTCTTTGCACTGTAAATGCTGTTAGTAATTAAGGATAGCTGATAATTCTCTTCCAGTTCATTTTCATAAGAATTCCCCCCCAAAATTTCTTTATATCTGTATCAGAAAGAAATGGAGGCTTTATTACAGTTTTATCCTAACTATGGTAAACTCTTGTTATTTACACAACTTTTTAAAACCTGTTTTATCTTGTCGGTTTTCAGAATGGGGGCCACTACTAAGATTAAATTTTAATGGGATGGTTCCAGCCTGAAGGAAAGGTCGAATATAAATGAAGAGATGGCTCAATGGATGGTTGTTGGGTGCCTTCAAGTCAGTTATGATTATGGGAACACCAAGGTGAATCTTTCACAGTATTTTCTTGGAAATATAGTAATAATAATAATAATAATAATAATAATAATAATAATAATAATAATGCCCCGCCCTTCTGACAAGGGGTTTGTCACTGCCTTCCTCTGAGGCTGAGAGATTGGGACTTCTCCAAGGTCACTTGATAGGTTTCTAGGGCCAAGCAGGGCTTTGAGCCCTGATTGTCCAAAGTCATAGTCCAACACTCTAATTAAT
The DNA here is from genome assembly GCA_020142125.1 of Phrynosoma platyrhinos. NCBI lineage: Eukaryota > Metazoa > Chordata > Lepidosauria > Squamata > Phrynosomatidae > Phrynosoma > Phrynosoma platyrhinos. The sequence goes on from CM034711.1 coordinate 3,077,105, forward strand.
ACATCACAATGAGTCACATAAGTCATAGCTTTCTACATTTCAAAGGCCATTACAAAAAGTCTAAAATCACTTAAATGAACTATTCCAGGGGAATGTGGGAATAACTCTTATTACAAACTTTAAAGACATTGTGCAGAAGACTATAGCAATCTGCTTTATACCCAGCCAGATAGCTGGTATCTTTAGCTCAGTAGTTTCTAAATTAATGAACAGTAGCCCTTCAAAATTTCAGAATGGAGTTTCTTGGCTAGCCTGACCTTGGATGCATCTACAGTGTAGAAATAAAGCATTTTGACACCACTTTAGGTGCTGTAGCTTGTCCTATGGAATTTGGGATGAGTAATTTTACAAGGTCTTTAGCTGTCTCCACCAAAGAATGATGGTGCCTCACCAAACTACAAGTCCCAAGATTCTCTAAGTTGGCTGCATGGCAGTTACATTGGTGTCAAAGTGCATTATTTCTATACTGTAGATGCACCCCTTGAGATATGGATCACACCTAGGAATTTCCACAGGTAAAATGCAACAGTCTTGTACCACCAAATGGTGGTGGGTGATCATTCTTTACTTGGTCCATGGACCATCCATGAAAACATGTCCTCTACCACTGAGCTATGGACTTTTCCCAAACTAAACTGAGTTACTTACTGTTATTTACTTGTAATAGTTAGGTCAGCCTTGTCCTCTAGCAACAGAGAACAAGATGGGCCAAACATCCAAAAATCCTGAGTAATAACTATGAACTTTAGCCCTGGGGTCAATGTGACAAACCTACAGTTATGACTACAAAGCTCTACAGTTCCTGTTTTATAATGAATCTCCCATGTGTTTTTGTCAGTCTAAGACATATAATGTTCTACCGAGAAAGAATTCATTTAAGCCTGTGTTGACTTAAATTGTTTGTAATGACGGATGTTGAATCAAAATGGGCCATGGCGCATCAGGAGCACATGGACTTAGGTGGTTATTAGGCCATGCCATACTTCCTCCCCAGAATAGGTACACAGTTTGAATAAAAAGGACCAGAACTTCATTTCTTTATTTAGTCCTCTGGGTTTGCTCTCCATGCCAGTTACTCCTTTTGGCTAAAGAAGGTAAGGAGAATTCTGCAATTGCTTGTTAAATTATATATTTTATTGATTTGAGGAGCAATGTCCATTTCATCAAACCAAACTTTTTGAGAGGTCGCATGGTTTAATGCAGGGATTTCCAAACTTTGGTCCTCCAGGTGTTTTGGACTTCAGTTCCCAGAAGCTCTAGCCAGCTTGGCCAGCAATCAAGAATTCTGAGAGCTGAAGTCCAAAACATCTGGAAGACCAAAGTTTGGAAACTACTGGTTTAATGGAATACCATTTTTCCCAGGTTTCATCCCCATTATTCCCAGTTAGGCTCGAGATCAAAAGACCTCTCTTTCCTTAAAAATCTAGAGAACAGGAGCGACTTGATGTGGATCATGCCTAGGGAACTGGTAGCACTCTATAAGCCTAAACTCCAATTTAGGTATTATTATTATTATTATTATTATTATTATTATTATTATCCCACTTCTCCTCATGGAATGAGGCAGGGAACAACAACAAACCAACAATGAACATCAATTAAAGCACATTAGTTAAAACATGCAACAGTTGAAAAGGACAAATAAGACATACACAACTTAACTTTTTCAAGTGTAAGAATACATTATTTTGGAATAGCTAGAGAGGTCAGTGGACAATTAATGATGGGAGTAGCTTGTCCCTTTTTCATCAGTTTCATCCCTATCTGGGTATCAGTGGGTGCATCTACAATGCAGAAATAATGCAGATTGATACCACTTTCAGTGCTGGAGCTTCAGCCTATGGAATCCTAGGATTTGTAGTTGGACAAGGTCTTTTGCTTTCTCTGCCCAAGAGTGCAGAAGCCTCACAAAACTACAACATTAAGTGGAACTAACATTTTACTCCTTTTTACATCCCACTCAAGCCCAGAAATACCTTTTATTCCAACTGGAAAAAAGTAGAAAATCAGGAGGAGGAGACATAATGACTTCAACCTTAATAGTTCATCTCAAACAGAGTAGACTCATTGAATTAACTGCTGAATACTGAGTCAATATTCAGGTAAATCCCACTGATTCAATAGGACGACTCTAGAGATTAACAGTTGAACTCCAATTTTTCATACCACCCTAGTTCCACTGGAGAACACTATGTTTTGCTTGAAAGTTTGCTATCCTTTTTAAATAGTATGTCAATTAAGAAATGTGTCGATTTATATCTATATGGGCTATGATAGAATAAATATATATATGAATCAAATATATATATGATTCATTTCCAATCAAAAATGGATTTCCCAAAAGTTTGGAAAACCCTACTGGGAAAAATAATTAAGCAGTGGGACTTCCATGTACTTTGCTCCCAGTATCTGAATTTCTCAGAGCATTCTGGAGAATTTTTCTTGGGCAAGGAGACATGTAGGGCTTTTGTGCAAAACCCACATTTTCTGTGTAGAAAAAAACACATAGATTTTGCACACACATTCTCCCATGCCAATGTCAGAACAGTTTAGGAAACTTCAGATATGGGGAGAGTTACTGCATGCAAATATTTGTCTTGACCCACAGTAGTAATAAAACCCACTGGGTGACCTTAGGCAAGTCACACACTCTCAGCCTCAGAGGATGGCAATGGCCAAAAAAAAAACCAAGAAAAATTCATCAAGAAAATCCCATGATAGATTTACCTTAGGGTTGCCATAAGTTGGAAACAGCTTGAAGACACACAACAAAAATAAGAAGAATGAGAAAAGAGCAGTAAACATATGTCCTTGCCAGTAAACTACTTCGAGTCCCATTTTGAGAGAAAACTGGGATATAAATTAAACAGAAATGAAATGAGAATGAAATAGTCAAGGATTTACATCCCTTGTTTGGACTAGACTAACAATAATCCTCCCATCCCTCTCTCTATTGCTTTCAGTTTTTACCTTCTCTCCATAAAGATGACCTGCGGATGTTGTGGTAGCTCTTCATCTTCATCTTGTGGGACATTAGTTGTTTGTCTCCCTTGTGGGGGCAATTCCGGCTGCCAGCCTTGTTACCAGCCGTGTGGCCAGCCTTCATGTGGCCAGTCCAGATGCTGCAGCTAGTCCAGATGTTGTGACCAGTCCAGATCCTGTACCACGTCCTGCTGCTCTCCTTGATGCACTCAGTCCAAGTCCTGCACTTATCAGTCTCAGAAGAAATGCTGCTAATGGAAAAACTCTAGATGTTGGAAGGCCATCTAGAAGCCAAGCATGTATCTTGACCACCACTTCCAATCTTGAGTACGTGAGTTATCTGTGCTCAATCTCACTACTGTGAATTTTCAACATTGCACTGGAGTCTCATTGCAATTCTTATTGAACTCATTGGGATTTGCTTCTGTGTTGCCATGTCTACATTTCTGCTGTAAATAATTTAACCACAGCCCTTCACTCATCTCATAGATTGTTCTCTCCTTTCTTTTCATCCTCTTAAAATTCATTTAATCCATGGAGAACAGGTAGGTGTTTTTTTCATGTAAGTTTTGTTGTCCTTTCTTGTATTCTAATTCTGTCTCAATAAAGCTCTGTTAGCATAAAAGTTGGCATTCTCAAGGATTATTTACTATTCCATTTCCTTGTTGTTGTTCTTGGTGTTGTGTGTCTTCAAGTCTTTTCCGACTTATAGCAAGCCTAAGGCCATAGAGTTTTCTTGACAAGATTTATTCAGAGGGAGCTTGCTGCTGATCACCTCTGTGGATGAGAGAGTGTGACTTACCCAAGGCCACCCAATGGGTTTCATGGCCAAGCTGGGAATTGAACCCTCATCTCTAGAGTTGTCATCCAGTGCTCAGACCACTATGTCAAGCTGGCTTCTTCTTGTTGGTGGTGTCCAATTATTTCAGTGAAGTAAGTTCTCTCTGCAGAAGAATGAATCTATCTTGTTCCTACATATTTTTTTGATGTAGAAGACATTGGCATCTCCATGTCCATCTAGAGAAGTTCCAGGAGCTTTTGGTAGTATCTTGTGAACCCTGTCTTTCTGTTTCATCCTGCTCCATCACTTCAGTGTAACCAAAACCTTCTTCTCTGCTCCTCTCAATTTTGGCTGAAAGGTGTTTCTATATCTTTTTCCTCCGTTCTGCATTGTCAGGATTTAGCATTCAAGTCAAGTTACTGACTGAGCCGCTTTGCAGTGGATGAATTCAAAAGCAAACATTGGATTAGAATGCAGGGGTGTAATTGTGAACTCAAATAAGGAGACGGACAAAGAGTGGAGCACCTACTGTTTGCCTTTCCCATGCCTGTCTGGCTACATTAAAGCCTAAGGCTTTGAACTTTCCAGCTTTGTTAAAGTGTATCTCTGTGAACTGCTTTCAATGAAAGGAAGATGCACTTCTGATGTGTTCTTCTTGGGGGAAGGTTTCATTAGTTCATTCATTTCCTGAGCCTCTTCCAGCAATGTCTTTTTTATATGAGGCTCCAGGTAATTACAAGGGACATAAAGTTCTTTAGGGAATATAGAACTGCAGAAGCATAGAGTTGGAAGAGACCACAAGGGCTGTCCGGTCCACGGCCTATCCAGTCTATGTTTGGGAAACATAGTTTCACATAATCATAGTGTTGGAAGAGACCACAAGGGCCATCCAATCCAATCCACTGCCATGTAGGAAGACATAATACTAAAACATGGAAGATCTTTTAGTGTGGAGGATCTGAGCAGACCAGTGAAGGATAAGGAGTCTTGGAGATGTCTCATCCACAGGGCCACCATGAGTCAGGATCAATTCAAAAAGACAGTTGACAACAATAACAGTGTAGTGAGGTATTGTCTGCAGTTGCATCTTTATTTGTAAGTGCTAAGAGCAGAGCTAGTGTGGTGTAATGGTTTGAGCATTGGACAACAGCTTAGGAGATCAGGCTTTGATTTCCTGCTCAGCCATGGAAACCCACTGGGTAGCCTTGGGCGAGTCACACACTCTCAGCCCTAGAAAAGCCCATGATAGGGTTGCCATAAGTCAGAAGGCACTTGAAGGCACACAGCAACAATAACACTTTGCCAATGAAGCTGCTTTGCAATGTACCATAACAGTATTTATTTTCATCTGAATAAACCCTAAACATAGTATCCAAAGTATTTTTCCAGTACAATACAGTTAAATATACAGAAGGCCATCATTAAAATGGTGTTAAACTGTGAATAACATACCAAGCAATTTAAAACATATAAAATCTCTTTATTTCCCACCACCATCCTGGGATGGGCTTCCTTTGAGTGTCTTGGACTGACTCAGTCTATTAACTTTATAATAATTACCTTTCTTTCCATCCTAATAAACTTGAAAACTGGACGTTAAAGTGACTTAGAAACTGAACTTATAGTGATTTTTTTTTAAAAAAAAAGTCAAGATTAAAATCATATTGAACTGCCAATTACATTTAAAACAATTTAAAACATAAAACTCTCTATTTTGCCCCAAAGCATCCTGAGTAGGGATGCAATTCATCACTAATGTCCCTTTCAGAGGAAGCAATGAGTAATCTTAACAATATTCTTTCTTCTACTAGAAAGTCTTTGAAGACCATGCAGTTTTCAAAGCCTTTTTCACAATTCTGGGTTTTATTATGCACAAAACAATAAGCCATATAGGACTATATAGGTCATAACTAGTGCTTAGAAGTGTGAAATCTAAAGTCTCTCCTTGTGTTTTTATAGGTCCAGCCTTCCTGAAGGCCAGCATGGTGTAGTGATTTGAACATTGGACTAGGACGCTGGGAGACCAAGATTCAAATCTTAGTTCGGCCATGGAAACCCACTGGGATACCTTGAGCACGTTACACACTCTTAGCCTTGGAGGATGTCAATGGCAAACCCCTTCTGAAGAAATATGCCAAGATTTCCTTATAGTAGGTTCACCCTAGGGTTGCCATAAGTCAGAAATGACTTGAAGGCACACAACAACTACAACAAATGCCTGAAGGAACTGGGTCGATGATCAGGCCCTTCCCTTTCCTTGATACATGCAATACACATGGATTTACTATCTTTTTAATTTAAGGTAGAAAATCTTAAGATTTACTCCAGTATAGGATGGTTGGAGAATCCAGCAAGAAAGTACATGGGTGGGTTGGCTCAGATAGTGCCAGCATCACACATTTCATGGTACCAGTCAGAAATCACTTGATGTTCCAGCCACCCAACAATCTATTTAACTATAGATTTGTAAAATGCCTTTGGTGATGGCATCAGCCCGGCATGGTTATTATTCTCCCATGTTATTTTTGGATCATGTGCAGGGCTAAAAGAGATCTCTTTCCTCAGCACTGAGTCAGAAAAAAAGAAAGAAAGAAACAGGAAGATGTTGCAAGAGATGGAAGTTTCCATGGACTAATGATACAGAACATTTTGGGTCATGTTTTCATGTGAGATTATAATTGTTTTCTTACTTATTCTGATCACAGTTCTGCCAGCGGACAAAGCACTGTTAGCAGTAGGATAAAAAATGGTTCTTATGCCTAAGAAAGTTCCAGCTTTGTGTAGTAGTGGAAGCAACAGAAGATAGAAAGATTTACCAGAGGAATTGAACATTTGGATCCAGTCCAGTGTTTTCAAGAAGGAATCTTTTTGTTCCTACCTCTCAATAGCAGCTCACTAGGTGACCATCAAGCTAGTGTGGTATAATGGTTTGAGAGTTGGACTAGGATTCCAGGAGACCATGGTGCAGGTTCAGGTCCAGAAGACCATGGTTCAGGTCCCATTCAGCCATGGCAACCTCCTCTGAAAATCTTGCCAACCACTATTAGTATGAAACAACTTGAGGATACACAACAAGAAGTTGACATTCAGTCAATGGCATTAAAAAATAAGTACAAACATACTCTGGACAATGAGGAAAGGTTGTGTAATTTGTAAACAGCACAAAGAACTCTACCCATTGGGAGGAAAACATTACAATGTATATACATTTCAGTGTGGGAAGGAGAAACATGGTATTCAAGAACCGTGTTGGTTACTCTCAGCTAGAAAAGACATAGGCTGCATCCATGCTGCAGAAAGAATCCAGTTTGAGGCCACTTTAACTGGCATGGCTAATGCTATGGAATTCTGGGAACTGTAGATTTGTGAGACATTTAGTCTTTCCTGTCTGAGAGTTCTGGTGCCACAACAAACTACAGTTTCCAGAATTCCATTGTATTGAGCCATGGCAGTTAGTGCAGTGTCAAACTGGATTCTTTCTGTAGTGTGGGTGCAGCCATAGACTCAGTTGTGAATAGCAAGACAATATGTAGACTTAGGTCTACTGTGGTTAGGACTAAACAACAGGAATTAGGGAAATGTCTCACCTTAAAACAAAGAGATTCAAAGACCTCCAATGAGACCAAATGGGAGACATTTTCAAATCTCTCACATGAAATGTTTTGCCCTGGGACCCCTGTGGGAATGAAGGGATAACAGGTGGAATAAACCAATCCAACTATTGATAATAAATATCAGTCAGTTTAGTATAAAGGTTGTTGGATGACAAACCAGGAGAACCATCTCTTCCCAAACCCTTCAATTTAACAAATTGAAATGGCATATTCTCTTGTTGCCTTCGTCTTTTCTCTAGGAATAGATCCTTTTTTGCTGAACTCAAAAAGGATATGGATTTCTCTTGGTTTATTTCTTTTTAACCTCTCAACATGAGAAATGAGGGAAATACTTAGAAAAAAAATACTATTTTACAAATGCAGTTTCCCACTTGAATAATAAACCTTTAGGAAAATGGGAAATGCTAATAAAATGCATTACAAAAAATAGTAATAAACAAACTGCTTCATTCATTGTCCCCAAAAGATCCAGACTTTGAGACCACCATAGGCCTGAGACATGAAGAACTGGAAAATCTGAGATGCTGTTACACTCTTCTTGGAGCCCAAAACTAGGAGCAGATTGTCTGGCAATACCTATGATGTCCCACTATAATTATGCCTCTTGCATTCCATGAACCTCAATAAACCTGGTTTTGATGGTGAGTCTCCTTTATAGGTTGCTCTATAAATGATGCTATCATTATACCAGATATTATCGCATTTAGGAAATCATGTTTTAATAGATGTCAAACTGAGTCGAAAAACATGGACTGAGAAATGGGGTGGCAGGTGAACGTCATGTGCCCTGGTAGTTCTGGAGCAATTTGCCATTCTTGGGTGGCGTCTAATGATCTAAGTCAAGAGTAAGCCAAGTACTATATAAGGTTCCCCCATCCTGGACCTTTATTCATACACTTGGATTCATCAGAATCACCAGCAATCTCTATCGAACAAGGTAAGTTGCATCTTGACTGTATGGAGAGCTAATCCTACAAAGAAATGGGCTATGTTTAGACTGGAAGCATGGAGAAGTAAGGGGTGGTGTGAAACCATTCCTCGGATATATGAAGAGTGTGCATTGGAGATGGTAAAGACTTACTTTTTCCTCAAAAGCTTCAGTTATAGGAGAAATTATCTCAGCTAAATGGAATGATAAACTTTTTGTTGTTTAAACCAGGTTGACAATGGGGAAAAAATGAACCAGGTGGTCTTCTAGAAGAAGTCTTGAAGGTCTTCTAGGAGGGACTGAACAGCTGTCCTCAGGGGATGTTTTAGCTCTTGGTTTCCCATTTCAGACAGGACCTTGAAGTAGACAGTTTCTAAGACTTTTCTCAATTTCTATTATCCATTGGCCTAGCTCCGTGTTTAATATTTCCTAAGTCAGCTATTCTGGGTGTTTTGTACTTCAGCTTCCAGTAGCCCTAGCCAGCTTGGCCAGCAGTCATAAATTTTGGAAGCTGAAGTCCAAAACATCTAGAGGACCAAAGTTTGGGAACCACTGTCCTAAGTATTGAGGTTTGTTCAACATTCTACATTGCTGGGATGGAGAAAACCCAGGCGATGCCAAATGGCCTAAAAGAATCAATATCTTTTATAGTAAGGTGAATAAATATATTCAAATATTTTTGGGACAATTAAAGGCATTATGAGCTCATTCATGAATGTACATTCTTCATTTATTGAATGAATTTTCTGCCAATTGATGTTTCATCTAGACACAAAATGAAACAAGATTGTAAAATGGACTATATCACTACAGGCTGTAGGGGAATAACATTTTTACATGTTCCTATGTGCTTAAAAAGAACTGCCTCACTAGACAGATCCATTGCAGGCTCCTACTCATAAAAGCCAAATAGAAATAATAGAGTAATGACTGGAAAATGAGGGAGACATGCCAGTTGGGAAGGTATTTCACCTCCACACCAAGGATGAGGGATCTTTATAGGGGGAACTGCAAATGGTAGAATGGCTATAAATGAGATTATCTGCCCATTTGCACTAGCCAAATTCAATAGGCACAACTAAACCAAGGATGAAAAGGACCTTTTTTTATCCCAGCCTGCATTGCAGCCCGCAAAGATGAGGAGACTCTTGGAGGGGGGGGGAATACAGGTGGCAACCCTAATCCATGGTTGAATATAGACAGATTTAAGGTCAAACAACTATTTTTTAAAGAAAGAAATGAATGCCCAAGACCTGTCTGGACAAATCTACCAATATCCTTTTCTTCCAGACTAATTAAAAAAAAATCAAGTTAGATACTTGAGTATCCACAGGAGAGGGAGAAAGATTTGTTCTTTTCTCAGGGGCTTCAGTTATAGGAGGAATGGTTTCAGTGAAATGTTAGATGAACCTCTTGCAGGCTAGACCAGTTTTACCATGGAACCAATAAGCTAGGTAGTATTCCAGAAAAGGTCTTCTAAAAGAGGTTGCCTTTCTCTCTACCCATAGTATGCAAAAACTTGCATTTTATAATTAATTATTTTTTGTCAATTCTTATCAGGCAGGGCCTGAAATGAAATGTTCATCCATCCCTACTTGAATAGGGATGTAATTCCTCCCTAATTTTCTTCTTGAAAGAAGGAACACATGACTTCACCAGTCTTATTCTTGCTGCCAGAAAGTACCTGGAAAACTGCACAGATTTAGAAGATTATTCACAGTTTGACAATTATTCTTTGAAATTTCACACAAGGAATTTTCGCACAGAAAACAGCATTTTCTGCACAAACTGACAGAGTGCAAATTTTGTGCAAAATAAGTCCTTCACTGTGACAATCCTAATCAAGCCAGGATTGTTTTTTCATCAGGGTTTAGCATTACTCAAGAAACATGTTTTGTGACCTTTGGGGAAAATATTTTGGAATATTCTTCCCATCCCTGTACTTGAAGCATAAATCTGAGTGATGGTCCCATGGTTTGACAAATTTCTCTTTCTTCCAGCTAAAACTTCATTCTGTAAAAATGGGAAGACATGGCTGTTGCTCTCATCATCCACATGGGTGCAGACACAGACATGGACATGGACATGGACATGGACATGGACATGGACATGGATGTGAACCTGAGTATGAAAGGACAACCATCGTCTACTATATTCCATCCTACAAAGGTTACTCTCCTTGGAGCAGCCAGATGCAATGTGGCTCCTCTCCCATGCAATGTGTGCAGCCCTGTTGCTCTCCTGTCCAAACCAAGAGTTGTGCTCCCATTCATCAGAGCTGCTACCAAACCAAGCAATGTTAAGGAACGATCTCCATACCCTGGTAGCTGATATCAGGGCATCACTAACCATGCCTGCTTGATGGTTCTCTGCTCTTAACCGAGCAAGATCTCCCAACTCCTCCCTGAGTCCTTTATTAAAAATGCATGCACCTTCCTTTTCGATTAAACAACACAAGCATACTGAAACCTGCATTTGTGATGGGATGGACAGTCTGTTTCTAGTCCATGTCAGTTGTGCAGGTATTCTATCCTAAATCAGTTCTCTACTCTGTAAATCCATATGAAAATGCACATTTCGGTTCTATGCAATGTTCTCTGTGCTTTGAAATAGAATGATTGTCTGTCTATGCATTTAAATAGCATTTGTTTATGTTCCTACTTTCCTAAGAAGATCTGCATTTGGCAACATTTTATTGTGCTTAGAGCTGCTCATAAAATCTAAAGCAGTGCAAATTGAAAGAGGCAACTGCTCTACAATTTGGGTTTAGCCCAGGACAATTAGATTCATTTGCTGAAACATGCAAATTGAATATCCTCTCTTTGAGCATAGGAAGCTTGTTAACTCAATGGTATCTTTCATTACCTTCTTGGTATGTGGGGCACATTCTTGCATTCTAACTTCTTAATGACTTCTTTCCTGGCTTACAAATTTTTTTATTGTATACCTGAGATGCAATAAAATTAAATATCATGCAACTAGATGCCGTGTTGATTCTTATTGCTAGACCTGTCTTTCTGCAATTATTACAGATGAATTCCCCAAAGAGTTTCAGCTGCTCACATGAATAGATTAAGAAAGGATTGGTTCCACTCTGGGCATTTCTTTTATCTCTCAGTTGAAATGGCCATATGAAGATACACACCTGTCTTATATGCAGTCAGACCACTGGCTGGTGGATAGATGGTTATCTAAAGGAAATTTACTCTGACATTCTGCTAAAAACAGATTGTGGGCTTATTTACAAAGATAAGAAGTAAGACAATCAATGCCTTCAGGCTTACAATTTTTTAAAAAAAATAATAAAGGCATAAAAGAAAGAAGGGAGTAGGAACAACACATGTATTCATTCCTGGTTACATTTGGCAGATAGTAATATAGTAGATGTAGTCAGCATAATGTGGTGGTTTGAGCAATGGACTATGACTCTAGAGGCCAGGGTTTGAATCCCTGCTTGGCTATGAAAACCCACTGGGTCACTTTGGGCAAGTCACACACTCTCAGCCCCAGAAAAACCTGTGATAGGTTCACCTTAGGATCACCATAAGTTGGAAACAACCTGAAGGCACATAACAACAATATAAGACACAGAACAGGGATTAAGTTCAATAGGAGGGCTGAAGTTATATTTCCCTTCTAGTGGTCTTTGCAATGACAGTTGGTACCAAAAAAAGGGCAGTCAGAACCACACTTCACTATGGTGAAGAGTATATGATTTCTATTTCTCCTCCCAGCGAGTCAAACATTGGCATCCAGTACCTGAAGATAAATGGCACCCATCTCAGTGTCTGTGTGTCTGTGTATCCACTCCAGCTGTTAGTTTAAGACCTCTGTCCAAGGTGCTGAAACCATTTAGGGGGAACAGAATTGAGCATCTTGTGCAGCTACAGTAAAATTCAGGCAAAATTCCAGAGTGGATTTACTGTCACACTAACATAAAAATCACTCCCCACGATTGCTGTAAATAGTTTGGTTTATTTTTCTCCTCAATTCACTTCTTAAAACAAACAAACCTCACATTCTTTCCCTCCCAAATGGGAGGCATGCTATGTATCTGAGAAAAATTATTTGCCATTTTGCAAAAGAAGCAGCAGAAGAAGAGTTGTGCACACAGCAGTGTTACACACAACACTGGTACAATACCCAATGGCACAATGGCACCTAGTTATTGATATGTGGTGTTGTAATGTTGCTATTCTTCATGTGGGTTCCATAGTACTGATGTAATGTACCCTCACATCAGATATTTGTGCCTATATATATGGGAGCAGATAACTGCAAGTAAAGAACTTGGCATCCCAGATATAAAGAACTTGGCATCCCAGAAGAAGAGAATTCCAAAAACCCAACACAATAGGCAGGAGAAAGAAATGGAATGCATAGATATAGGATGGAGGACCCCTGGCTTGACAACAGAACATCTGAAAGGGATCTAGGAGTCCTAGTAGACCACAAGTTGAACATGAGAAAACTATGTCATCCAGCAGCTAAAAAAAACAGTGCAATTCTAGGCTGCAACAATAGAGATATAGTGTCTAGAGCAAGATAAGTCATAGTGCCACTCTATTCTGCTTTGGTCAGGCCTCCCCTGGAATATTGTGACCAAAGCAGAATAGAGTGGTACTATTACTTCCCTCGATTCAGACACTATATCTCTATTAATGCAGCCTAAAATCACATTGTCTTTTTTAGCTGCTGGATGACATAGTTTTCTCATGTTCAACTTGTGGTCTACTAGGACTCCTAGATCCCTTTCATGTGCACTCTTGTCAAGCCAGGTGTCCTCCATCCTATACCTGTACATTTCATTATTTTTTTTCTGCCCATTGAGCTGGGTTTGTGGAATTCTTACAGTCTAATTCCAGAATTCTCCACCCAGCTTTCCCTCTGTCAGATCATAGCTTCCCATCCTAAGGTCTTGCCCTAGGTGTATGAAACCTGATGGACCTGATGGTTTGAGGGAAATCTACAGGAATTTCAGTCCAAAGCCAGAGGGCCATACTCGACTGTGGCAGAACAGGATGAACAGCATCAGTATGGTACAGGAGGCTGAGAAACTAGGCTCAATGTTTGTGATGAATCCCTTGTGTTAGACCTTCTTCTTGGCACTCTCCGGGATGCCAAGTGCTCCGCCTGCCATTATATGCTTTCCTACTAAAAAATTCAACCAAGCACACTCAGTGGCATTTGTCCTGATACATATTCATCCCTCCCCTTGTCTATTCCTGCCTCCTTGCTCTCTCTTTCCATCTTCTCTCTCCCTGTCCTTCCCTTCCCACTCATTCTTTCTCTCCTTTACTTCATTCCCTGCTTTAAATTGTAATGACAAAGTCTTGTTCTTTTTCCGCTTTAAGGAAAACTGAAAACCTTTGAAATGAGTGGGAATTGTTCAATCTGCAGACTGCATTCTTTGCAGGAAACTTGTTTTCTGTACAGAAAACTTGTCTTCAGTGGAGAAAAGGCTGTTTTCTTTACAGGAAACTTTTTTCAAACTGCATTATTTCTACAGTGTTGATATGCTCTAAGACATTCTTCCACAATCTGACATTTTTGGTGTAGTTCCCATCATCTTCTGCCCTATTTATGGATGCAATCCTTTGCTACTTTTCTTCTCAGAGGGAACCACAAGTAGCCATTTTATTTTTGCTGTGAATAACTCTTCAAAAAAACTGTGCAGTTTTCAGAGATTATTCCAGTTGAGATTATTTATTCTGCACACAGAAAAATGCATATGGCCATTATGTACAGAAAACAGCATTTTCTGCACAGAAATAGATGCATAGTCTACACAGGGGGGAAATATTATTTTCCTTATAGAAAATAACATTTCTATATTTAAATTATATTTTCACTTCAGAAAAAATACTTTTTCCTGCATAAAACAACCATGTGTGAATTTTGCATAGAATAAGTCTAAAACTGTGAAAGATTCTTTTCAGACCAGGATTCTTCTGGCCAGGCCTTTTTCTACATTTTATTTTCAAGTCTTTTTTTTTAATCCTATCCTTTGCCAATGTATACTACCTGGGGATGTTGGGAGATGTAATCCAATATATCTGAAAAGCACCAGGTTTATGACATCTTGTCTACATCACACAGAAGGTTCATGGCTCCAGTTTTACTGCCCAACTGGATGCTAATTCAATAGTAGTAACAAATCAACCCACGTGTCTCCATTATTAATTCAAAAAAATAGAACTTAATAAATAATTATTATTTTTTTAATTAAGGGGAAAAGCAAGAAGAGACAAAACTGATGGTTAACAAATAAGGGAGGTGAAACTTGAAAGGATTTTAATTGGGGGAGAGGAATGCAGGAAGACAAGGTATAAGTCTTGATAGCAGGTTTCTGGGTTGACAGGTTGCAAATCTCTGTTTATGAGGTTAACCTCCTTAGCCTTCAGCTGGGGTTTGAACGCTGGGAAAAGTAGCTTTTGGATGCAATTTGATTGAATTTGATTGAAGAGCAAAGGACACCGGAGGAATCTTTGCAACAGTAGGAGGAGCAGCAGCCCTGTAAACAGTAAGAAGAGTTTGCAGCAGAGGAAAGAAGGATGGCACAACACAGGACTTTATCACACAGGGGAAATCCCATGCAGAAATGGGGTTTAAAATAGAAAATAATCTGCAAAAGCAGGTAGATTTTCAGATGATGTCTCTTTTAAAGTGTGTTTAACCCAAACAGAAAGTAGTCAAAAGTGATGTGTGTGCAAGAACATAAATCCAGGAGGGAGGGAAGGAAAGGAGAATGATAGTCAGAAAATTACAGTGATTGGATTTTTTCCCTTTTCTTGTGATGTATTGATTTTGTTTCTTTTTGTTTAGTCAAGAACTAGAAAATGGAGGATTTGTTTTCTTAACTTCTCTACATTATTATTATTATTATTATTATTATTATTATTATTATTAT
>CM034711.1:3092419-3110406 GCA_020142125.1 Phrynosoma platyrhinos
AAAAAGGAGACTCTACCATTCTCCAAGGGAGTGTGTTTGTCCCAATGTTAAACAGCTCTTACTGTCTGGAGGTTCTTCCTAATGTTGAGGTGTAATCTCTTTTCCTATAGTGTGCATCCATTGTTCTGGCTCCTAGACTCTGGAGAAGGAGAAAACAAGTTTGTTCCTTCTTCTGTATGACACCCTTTCAAATATCTAAACATTGGTATCATGTCACCTCTTAACCTTCTCTTCCCCAAGCTAAACCTAACCAGCTCCCTAAGCTTATAGGGCATGGTTTCCAGACCTTTCACCCTTTTGGTTGCCCTCCTCTGGACATGCTCCATCTTGTCAATATCTTTCTTGAATTATGCTTCCCAGAACTGGACACAGGATTATTCCAGGTGAAGGCTGACCGAAACAGAATCAAGCGGGACCATTTCTTTCCTTGATCTAGACATTAACTCCTGTTGATACAGCTAAGAATTACATTGGAGTTTTTTAGCTGCCACATCACACTGTTGGCCCATATGTAGCATATTTATTTTTAAGCAACTAAGTGGTGAACCTGCTCTGGTTTTTTGTCTGATCTTTAATGGTGCTATCAGAAGTTCTGAAACTATTTAAGAGATAAGATTCTTCACTTTTGGTAGTTTGTCCAAATTTTGTTCTAAAACTCAGAGCCAATTCACAGCACCAAAGATTCACAGCACCACAAGCCACCACTTCGAAGCAGCGCATTTTCCTGGGTCAAAGACAAAACTGTAATAAAGAGGGTGGTTTGTTGGTTTGTTACTGTAGAATCTTTCCAAAGAGTCTTGAAACTATCTCTTTCCAAAGAGTCTTGAAACTTCATCTGCACTGCAGAAATAATCCAGTTTGACATCATTTTAATGCCATGGCTCAGTTCTATGGAATCCTGGGATTGGAACTTTGTTGTGGCACCAGAGCTCTCTGACAGAGCTAAATAGCTCACAAAACTACAAATCCCTGAATTCCATAGATGTGCCATTGCAGTTAAAGTGGGGTCAAAATGGATTATTTCCGCAGCCTAGGAAACCCTTTTGCATCCATCAGTCCCATGATCCTCCATAAAGGCATGGTTTTCTCACTGTTCCAGAGCCAGAAGGTGACTCAAACGTACCCACCTTTTTTTCTTTCATCTTCTTTCAAATGCACGGTTTTGACTTACACATCTCAGCTTGCTTTAACAAGCATTATTGGAATGTGAATTTGCTTCAAGCAACGCAAAAGGGCAAGGAGGATTTATATCCATCTGAGGATTTTTCCAGCTTGTTCTAAAGAAGAGTTCTCACAATATAGCTATTTGTGTTTTGCCAACTTTTGCTGGTTGTTGTCGCACATCCACTCCACAATTTAAGAAGGATATTGAGAAACTGGAGCGTGTCCAGAGGAGGGCGACTAAAATGGTGAAGAGTCTGGAAACCATAAAGCCCTATGAGGAGAGACTTAGGGATCTGGGTATGTTTAGCCTGGAGAAGAGACGGTTAAGAGGGGATATGATCGCCCTGTTTAAATATTTGAAAGGATGTCATATTGAGGAGGGAGCAAGCTTGTTTTCTACTGCTCCAGAGACTAGGACCCAGAGCAATGGATGCAAGGTATAGGAAAAGAGATTCCACCTCAACATTAGGAGGAACTTCCTGATGGTGAGAGCTGTTCGAGAGTGGAAGACGGTCCCTCGGAGTGTGATTGAGTCTCCTTCTTTGGAGGTCTTTAAACAGAGGCTGGATGGCCATCTCTTGGGATTGCTTTGATTGTGAGTTCCAGCATGGCAGAATGGGGTTGGGTTGGATGGCCCTTATGGTCACTTCCAACTCTATGATTTTATGATTCTATGATTCCATGATTCTATGATTTTGGGGCTGCCTGTTGTGATTTCTTGCAACTACACTTCGGGTTTTCAGAATTTTGTGGGGAGCAGCACTGCAGAAAAAATGAGGCAAATGTTGATGAAGTGGTACTATAATTTGGAAAGCAAATATTCTCCTTTCTGATTTTTTTAAAAAAATTGGTCATAAATATTTACAGTGAAAAGGGGTTAAAAGAAGAAAAGCAGAGGGATGGGGAAAAGAATCTATCAACCCCTTTAAGACTAATTGTTTTTGTTTTGTTTTGTTTTGTTTTGTTTTTAGCATAGGTTTTCATGGATATCAGTCTACAGCTTTATTTTTTATTTTTTTATTTTCTACTATATATCCAATATAGCTTTATATTCATGTAATTTATCCTTTCCATATAGTTTGTTACAACCTAAATCAATCCAAACTGGACTTCTTTCCATTTACATTCATATTATTGGAATGTTTTTCCTGCTATATACATAGACAGTTTATCCATAGTTATCAGTTCATTCAATTTCATTTCCCATTCTTGTACTGTAGGTATTATTTTGGATTTCCAATATTTTGCCAATACCAGTCTCGCAGCTGTTACCATATAGAGTATAACACTCTTTCCCTCTTGTTTCAATTTGTGTTCTATTAGTGGAATGGTTTTTTGTGTTATTTTACACATTATTTTGTGAACCTTCTCCCAAAATTCTTTACTCTTATTACATTGCCACCACATGTGGTACATAGTTCCAATCCCTTCTTTACATTTCCAGCATTTGTTTTCTTTGTATTTATTTATCTTGGCTAATCTGACCGGGGTCATATAGCATCGATGAAATATTTTGTGAAAGTTTTCTTTTAGAGTATTACATTTTGCGAATTTATTACTGTTTGTCCATGCATTTTTCCAACTCTGTAGAGATATTATATTACCAATATCCTGCATCCATACTATCATTTTTTTTCACAACTTCTTCTCCCATTTTTAACTCTAACAACCATTTATACATCTTTTTTATCCATTGTCTCTCTCCTTCTTTCAAAATTTTGTAAAATATTTTTGTTTCCTTTTCAATTCCAGATTTTTCAGTATTCTTTTTAAAATCTTCTTTAGATGTGATTAAGGGTGATGTTTCAGCTTCAGGTGAGAAAGCATATTTTTACAGTTGTGGGACAGAATGTTATAAGATCCAGAAAGATGCAAATCACGACCCTGGCCATAAATCTTCAATCGGCTGTGGGGGATGATACCAAGTCTTCCAATTTATTTACTTTGGACAGTAAACTGCAACAGACTAACATGGCAACTCGAGTGAAAAAAGTGCTATTTTGGGTGCATCTGCACTGTAGAAATAAAGAAGTTTGACACTATTTTAGTTGCCAAGGCTCCATCTTACAGCATCCTATAGTTCTGAATGTTGTAAGCCACCCCGATTGCTCTGCAGAGGGGCGGGATATAAATATTTATTATTATTATTATTATTATTATTATTATTATTATTATTATTATTATTATTATTTCCCCATCACCATGTACGGATGTGAGAGCTGGACAGCAAAGAAGGCAGATTAAATGAAAATCAACTCATTTGAGATGTGGTGCTGGGGAAGAGTGCTGAGGATACTATGAATGGCCAAGAAGACAAACAAATGGGTCCAAGAATAAAATCAATCCTGGACTCTTCCTGGAAGACAAGATGATTACATTGAGGCTGGTCATCCTTTGGCCACATCATGAGAAGACACAAATCACTGGAAAAGAGAATAATGCTAGGAAATGTAAAAAGTAGCAGAAAGAGAGGAAGACCATGCACCAGTTGGATAGACTCAATTAGGGAGGTCACAAGCCTGAAACAACAAGACGTAAGAGAGCAATGGAGAACAGGGGGACTTGGAAATGTCTCATACATAGGGTCTCCAAGAGTTGAGGTTGACTTGAAAGCAGCAAAGAAGAAGAAGAAGAAGAAGAAGAAGAAGAAGAAGAATTTTTAAACTTACGATTAAATGAAATGATGAATATGGATATTTTAACAGCATTAATTCAGAATAAACCAGCAAATATGATAGAAAAGCAATGGGATTTGGTAAGGAATTATGGAAATAACAAAGATAAATAATAAAGATATGGTTCTTTTTCATAAAGGTTCTGAATAAGAGTAGTGGATATATTAAGGAAGCAAAATTAAGTAACAATTGACTTTGAGAGTATTAAACAAGAAAAAAATTCTATAGGTTAACTCGGTTATTTTTAGAAATCAGTTATAGTAAATTTCTTTTATGAAAGGATGAATTTAAATAAGGATAAACGTTGAAATGTAGTTAAATAAAAGATATAGTAGTCCTTGGGGATATCTCAGTTATTTAGAAACATTTGATGATGATGATGATGAAGTATTTATACCCTGCTCTTCAGCCAAAAGGCTGTCAGAACAGCTTAGAAATGAATTAATTAGATGGTCCCCTATCCTCAGGCTTACAATCTAAAAAAAATTGAGTTATTTATATATAAGATGAAGCCAACCAGGAAGAAAAAAATCAGAAACAATTCAAATATCTAACAGATAGATTTATTTTTGTCTAATGTTTTGTGTATTGTTCCATTAGTTATATATGTACATATGTATGATATGATGTGTGTGTGTGTGTGTGTATGTGTATATATATGAAGTTGTGGATTGATATCCATGAAAATCCATGCTAAAATAAAAAATCAGTCTCAAAGGGGTTGCTAGATTCTTTTCCCCATCCCTCTGCCTTTCTCCTTTTAACCCCACTTTACTGCAAATATGACTCTATTTTTTTAAAAAATCAGAAAGTATTTTTGTATGTGTGTATATATGTGTTTTATGTTTTTATGCATATTATACAATAAAATTTATTTTTTAAAAAACTACTTGCTTTAAAACCAAGATTAAAAACAACACAACATTGTAAAAAAAAAAAAAAACCTTGTCTTGCCAACCACCCATTTCCAAAGGCTTACTGGAATAAGAAGGTCTGAACCTGCTGCCAAAAAGACAACAGAGAAGGAGCCACCCAAGTTTCTCAAGGGAGGGAGTTCCTAGGTCTGGGAAAAGAGATGGAGACCACAGAGAAGGCTTCCTCCTGTGTTCCCACCAACCATGCCTGTGAAGGTGTCTCCTCTGAAGATCCTAGAGCTCAGGCAGGCTCATATGAGGAGATATGGTCCTTCAGATAAGAAATAAACTGTCATGAATGTTGCCTTGATTGTTAACCATCAAAGCATGTAGGTGTCCACCATGATGTTTTTGACCTCTGACTCAGATCACGTCTTCTCTCACTAATAAGAAAAGAATTAGCTTGAGAATATGATTCCATGAAGTTTTCATGAAGCTACCTGCTATTAGACTCCAAATTCTCACAAGAAAGGTAGTTAGATGACTCTACTCCAAACAAGTATATTGGCATATAAAAACATTAATGGGAATGTGAGGGCCATTACTGTCATCACGAGGCTTCTGACACCTACTAGAGGCATAAGCACTTTGGCCTCTACAGCCGGAAGGCTATCTTTCCTCTATTTCATAATTTATTCCACTTAACTCACATGCTTGAATTTTTTAAAAAAAAATTAAACAATGAATGAGCCTGAAAGAAGGCCTACTATGGATGGGAAAATATGTTGCACCCTATAA
The DNA here is from genome assembly GCA_020142125.1 of Phrynosoma platyrhinos. Classification (NCBI taxonomy): domain Eukaryota; kingdom Metazoa; phylum Chordata; class Lepidosauria; order Squamata; family Phrynosomatidae; genus Phrynosoma; species Phrynosoma platyrhinos. The sequence goes on from CM034711.1 coordinate 3,097,911, forward strand.
TTTCTTCTTATGAACAAGTTTGTACCATGTGGAATTACCTGAGGATGTTCTCTAGGACAAGCTCCATTTATTCATCCATTTATTTAGTTTTAGTTACTATTCTAACTGAACAAAAGTGTGTGCATGATACAACACTGCAATATTAGGAATTAAATGTAGTGAACAAAATATTTTAGTAATCATTCAGGATTTGCCCTACTTTATGGAATCTACAGACCAGATGTTAAAAGAAATGTATATTCCTTCTTCTAAAAATGTGCTAAAGATTTAGTCAAGTGTGGCCTATAAACAGAGTAGGTCGCTGTTGTTGGGTGCTTTCTAGTCATTTTTGACTTATTGCAACCCTAAGGTAAACCTATCATGGATTTTTTTCTTGGGCTGAGAGTGTGTGGCCCACCTAAGGTCACCCAGTGGATTTCCATAGATGAATTCAAACCCTAATCTCCAGTCCAACGCTCAAAACACTACACCACACTGGTTCTCAGGTTGGTCCTAGCAAGGATCATACTATCTAAAGATTGTCAAGAATTCATATGCACATAAAATACAGAATGCAGGGTCAAAAGTAGTCAAAAGCCCAAATGCAGCGTCAATATCTTGAATCTTGCACAAAAATCATCTATAAAATGATGTTTAAAGCATCTATAAAATGATGTTTAAAGCAAACACACACTAGAAGTGAAGAAACAGAAAGGAGATAGGGTCCAATAAAGAACTGGTTAGTTATGGGGACCATAGAACTAAGACATGGGATGAACTTCTACATCAAAGACACAAGGATCTCGATTCAACATGTCCTCAGCATGGTGTAAATGTCTGCATGTGAACCTATGCTATGACAACCAGTATGACCTCTTCTCAACTTACTAAATCACCCCTGAAGCTACCAGATATGGCTGTGCCTTGCTTTGTAGCAAACAGGCAAGATCAGGGAAATGCTGGGCTATGCAACATTGTCAGATACAAAATAATCACAGCAGCACTGAGGCTGCAGGAGGAACCTAAGGACCTCAGTGATGATGGCATTATTTTGTTTCTGGCTATGGGGAACTAGCCAAATGATTCTCTGATCTTGGCTGCTTAGTGTAAATTATGCCATGGCTGTGTGGGGTGGTTTCAGAGTTTTTGCATTAAGTCAGAGTAGGACTCTGGGTACTGTGGAGGGAGAGACCACTGTAGCACCAGAAAAGGGACATACACACACATAAGGGACACTTACTTGTCCGTATTTCCCCAATGGAATTCCAGCCATAGACTAACTTTGTTGTTGCTGTTGTGTCCTTTCAAGTGATTTCTGACTTGCAGTGACTCTGAGGTGAACCTATCATGGGATTTTCTTGGCATGTTTCTTCAGAGGGGGTTTGCCATTGCCTTCCTTTGAGGCTGAGAGAATGTGACTTGTCCAAGGTTGCCTAGTGGTTTTTACTGGCTGAGCTGGGATTAAAGCTCTGATCTCCAGAGTCATAGTCCAACACTCAAACCACTCTACCAAGCTGTCTCTCTATAGGGTAACTATGCTCATTGAATTATGCCTGGGTTATATTACAGTACCTTGTTATAGAATTTCAACCTTGTGCAACCAAGGAAGATTGCACACTGATGCACAACTGAGCAATCAATGCACAATGCTCATAAAAGTTCAATATGTCATATGGAGCACTCAGTGCACCATGATGTACAGTAGCATCACATGTGTACCTCAACTTTTGCAACCTTCAGTTGAATGCAGCCATTATGCACTGGCCAAAAATGTCCACCCGCTTGTGCGGGGGAACTTGCGCACATGTAAGGACAGCATTCTGGACTCAGTGTACAAACATAGTTCCAGCCTATGATTGAAGGCTTTTATGACTGACCATTCAGAGCCCCACCTAGAGTACAGACACAAGACATCAGTGGCACCAGAACAAAGATGATCTGGTCATAAGATGTGCCTTTCTCATGAATAAACTCTAAATCCCAGAATCTTTATTCATGAGCAATCCTTATTCCTCATTCAGGCACTTCTGCGTGTAGCAGCTGACAGACTGGACTCCATGACAAAGACTAGACACCTGCACTCCTTGGGGCTAGCTGACTGTTCAGTTTCCACCACTGATTCAGATTGGAGTGTATTTGTGGATTGGATACTCTGCTGCATCCTATTAGGCCATGGATCTCCCAAGTGCCCCAAAAGTGGGCTTTCCTCCTATGACATTTATCTTGGAAATCTCCAGCTCTTCCTCTAAAGAGGAATTATCTAACCTGGATATGATGTTAGCACACTAGCTATGGACAGTAAATTCATTTGTGTAAAACAGAGAAGAAGAAACATCTCCAGATGTTTTTGGATCACAGTAAATAATGGCTAGTGGATCCAGTACCAATAGGTTGGTGAATTTGTTCAGAGTTAATATCCAGACTATAAAGTAGTTACCCAAGGAGCTGATAGCTATCCCCAAATTAGGTTCAAAGCCTTGGATATCCCCATGTAAGTGAAAATGAAACAAGTAGATTCATTGCCATAACAGATGTTGAAGTTATCAGTCACTGTTGACCACAACTCCTATCATCCCCATACAGCATGGCTACAGGTAAAGGAGTCACAGGAGCTAGAGTTCCAAGTAGCTGAAAGTCTAAAGGTTCTCCAGTATTCATTTTAAAAATCCATGGAAGTATTTTTTTTTAAAAAAAATCAATTTTATTTACTTTCTTCTACTCTTGTATTTATGGTAAGATTGGACATTCCAGAGGTTTACCCAACTGGGAACTTGTCTGCATAGGTCAAAAGGCCTTTTCCCCAACATTTCTCTGTTTGGACAACACACATCCCAAACCTTGGTTCTGGTGCAAGCAGTCCAGATGACATTCCACACCAGGGCCAGGGTTTAAGAGCCTTAAGCCACATATTAAAAGCTGAGTCTAGAAGATCTTTGAGTTATATCCAGAGCCCTCCATTCCCAAACCACAACAGCTGCCTGCACAAGTGTCCTGCTGAGCTGTCCAGTGTGCCTGGGACAAGCTTACTTCATAGGTAGAGAGAAGTCAGATGTCTCTAAAAGGAGAAAATTGAAGGGGTGAAGGTGCCCTAGAAAAAAAAATCCCATAACCAGGGGAACCCACACAAAGGCTCTAGTTTTGTTATTCTCTGACATAGATGGAAGTGAAATATGGAAGCAGGCATCAGATGGTATGCCAAGTTCATAGGTATGATCATAAACTGGGGAAACCCCTGCTAGCATAGGATGAAATGTTGACATCAAGTGGGGTGAGGGGAAATCAAAAAGATACTCTGAAGTTTCCAGAGTCCTTACTCCATCTTTTCCCATCCCGTTGGACAAATATACATGTTATGGGTAATTACAACTCAACAGTTAGAATTTTACACACACAAAAAGAATGACCTCCAGCAAGAAAAGTCAGAAAGGGTGATCAGAATGTGAACAATCATGTGTGGTTGAGTAACTACTGTGATGCTGAGTGCATGGGGCACTATTGGAAGATCGCGCCATTCTCCCAGTATTTCTATGCATGGAACAGTTTATTCAAGTTCCCTCTGGTGTTGGATGATGTAAGAATGATGCTGTGATCATTGTGAAAGGCCTGTAATTATATACCATAGGAAAATTCTCTCACAATGAAAGACATGGAGGTGAAAAAAAGATCAAAGGACTTGGCTCGAAAGATGGCGCAGCACATGGACATGAGTCCATGTTTTTGGTAAGCCCGTTCTTTTCTAGTTCCTCACTTCCTAGGGGTAGGACTTTTGGAGCTGTATAAAACCTCTCAGCCACCTCTCAGTTCTTCATCAGTCGCTTGCATCTCCCTTGTGCTTACAAGTTCTCACTGCTGAGCGAGGTAAGTTGAATGATACTGCTCAGAGGAGGGGAGGAAAAGAGAATTTAGATGGTGGTTCTTCCTGCCACAGGAGTTAATGAATGGTTGCTCTGGAACTACTTGCATGGCAAGATCCAACAGTTAACTTTTTTTTTTACTTCTGGTCCCTTCCTTCCTTCCTTCCTTCCTTCCTTCCTTCCTTCCTTCCTTCCTTCCTAGCCACATGAGGGGCAAGGTGTGTAAAAGGGCTGTCTACAAGGTCCAGTTTCCTAGAGATATACCTTCCGCCATCAAACCAACATGATGAGATGTTGATCTGTCTTTATTATTATCAGGAGGAAGGAGGTTTAACCAAGTAGAGAGGCTGGGCTTTTAGCTTAAGCTCAGCTCCCCTGGCGATGTTATCATATCTTCCTAAACCATCTGAAAATTAGGACCCCATATCAGAGCTGGCTGGCTGGGGAACAGAAGTACTTCTGTCTCATTTTCTTCAGAAATTAGTTGACTGACTGATTGGTTGATTGACTGACTGATTGATTAATTGATCAATTGATTGATTGAATTTATATGCCACTTTTCTCCTAATATGGGACTCAAGACAGCTTGCACTATAGGATTACAACAAAATACAGTTAAAGTAATGCATTTATTTAGTTAGTTTATTTGTATCCTGCTTTTCTCTCTAATGGGACTCAAACTGGATTACAATATAAACTAACACCGAAGAGCTAAAACAATATGTAGAAAAACTTTATGGTGCAAAAAATAAAAACAAAACAAAACAACAATTTAGATCAGTTGAAATGTTCAAAACAGGTACTATTTCCTGTAGCATGGATGCGTTTGTTACCTAAATCCTTTTCTGCTAATGTTGGATCTCAGTCTATTGATTGAGATCCAACATTATTGATGTTTAGACATGTATTGATGTTTAGACTGGTGATGGTGGTTGGAGACAGAAAGTGGAGGGAAAATGGAGATGTAGCAACCACCAAGAAAATAGGGCCTTGGAAAAATAGGCTGCTCCAAGTCAGCAAATGTTTGTTTCCCTTCTCTTGCCACCACTGGGCTGCTCTGGAAAAAATGCAAACACTAGGACAATGAAGGAACAAGGACTCAACCACGAGGTAGTTAGGATGGAAAGAACATCCAAAAATATTTAAATTTTAGACAGAAGAGAGAGGTTCCCAAGTATCAGGAAACCCTGTGGAGAAAAAAAAATCTGTGTGAACGAGAATCTTTGCTTTGAGAGAATTATTTTGTATGAAAAACACACACATAATTTTCATGCAAAAATAACACTTTCTGCAAAGGAGGCTAGCTTTCTACATTAAAAATTTCATTTTCTGTGCAGAAAAAAATGTTTTTCTGTGCAGATATGTGTGTATACACACACACACACACATATATATGTATATTTCTGTGCAAAAAAACTGTCTATGCAAAATTCATTTTTGTGTGCAAAAAAAATCAAAAATTGTGAAATCCTGAATGGCAAACAGTCCTCCAAAACTGCACTTATTTTGAAGATTTTCATGTAAGAAGCTTTAAAAAAATCAAAATCATCCAATAATTTGCTTACAAGAATGACATTTATGATCATTTGCATCTATACTGAGCATATTGAAATATTTCCTGTAGATTCATTTCACACAGTGTTCAAAAAGATAAATATTTTTGGTTGGCAAAGCTCACCAACAATGTCCTGTAACATAAGGTTTTGTGGTACTGACGGGTGGAATGCATACCATGAAAGTAGTTAACCAAGAAGTAATTTATCCAAATCCAGTGCAGAGACATAGGTGCTTACTGAATATCTGTGAATATTTGAAAGGTTGTATATAACAAAAGAACTTTTTGCTTCTTGCAGATTTACTATACCAAAATGGTCTGTTCTGGAACCAAGACTCCTTGTTGTTCCCAATGTGGATGTTCACCTTGCTGCTGTACCCAAATTCGCAGCTGTTCCAAATGTGGATGCTCCCCCTGTTCCTGTTCAAAGTCTCTCTGTTCCAAGTGTGGATGTCCTCAGTCTTCCAGTTCTAAGATTTCCAAATGTTCCAAGTGTGGATGTTCTCCTTGCTGTTGTTCCCAGTCTCTGTGCTCCAAGTGTGGACATTCTCCCTGCTGCTGCTCTAAGTCATGTTCTGGAACTAAGATTTCCAAGTGTTCCCAGTGTGGATGTTCCCCTTGCTGCTGCCCCCAGACTTTTTCCAGCTCCAAATGTACCAAATGTGGATGCTCCCCTTGCTCATGTTCCAAGTCTTCTTCCCTCTGTTCCAAGTGTTCCAAGTGTGGATGTTCACCCTGTTGCTGTTCCCAGCCACTCTGTTCCAAGTGCAGATGTTCCCCTTGTTGCTGTTCTAAGTCTTCTTCTAGTTCCAAGTGTCTTCAGTGTGGCTGCTCCCCATGCTGCTGTTCCAAGTCTTCTTTTTCCAGTTCTAAGTGTTCAAAATGTGGATGTTCTCCTTGTTCCTGCTCCCAATCTTTGTCCAGTTCCAAATGTTCTAAGTGTGGATGTTCTCCATGTTGCTGTTCTAAGTCTTCTTCTAGTTCCAAGTGTCTTCAGTATGGATGCTCCCCTTGCCAATGTTCCAAGTCTTCCTCTTCCAGTTCCAAATGTTCCAAGTGTGGATGCTCCCCTTGCTGTTGTTCCCAGTCTCTCTGCTCCAAATGTGGATCTTCTCCCTGCAGCTGTTCTCAGTCTTCTTCCAGTTCTAAGTGTTCCAAGTGTGGATGCGTCCCTTGCTGCTGTTCCCAGTCTCTCTGCTCCAAATGTGGATGTTCTCCCTGCTGTTGTTCTAAGTCTTCTTTCAGTTCTAAGTGTTCCAAGTGTGGATGCTCCCCTTGCTGCTGTTCCCAGTCTCTCTGCTCCAAATGTGGATGTTCTCCCTGCAGCTGTTCTAAGTCTTGTTCTAGTTCCAAATGTTCCAAGTGTGGATGCATCCCTTGCTGCTGTTCCCAGTCTTTCTGTCCCACATGTGGATGTTCCCCATGCTGCAGTTCCCAAGTCCGCTATACCATTTGTACTGGTGTTCCCTGCTGTTGTCCTCAGTGTGTGACCTCCCAATGCACTTTGAACCAGCCATGTTGTTGTGGTAGATGCTATTGCATCCCCTGTGGCTGCAACCAATGTCGCTGTTCTCAGTCCTGCTGTGGCCAGTCCTGTGGTTGCAACATTTATCAATCCAAATGTTGACCATAGTAATCCTAATAAGGCTTGGGAAATGATAAAAATAAGAATAAAATCTACCAGTTGTCTGTGTTATGCCTGGAAGTGAAACCTAGCTGACTTGTTGTCAGTTCAGCATCTGGAATATCAGCATCAAAACTGGCTTATCTTCCTGGTCTTATCTGATAAATTAACCTGCCTAAATCTTTGTGCCTACCTCCTTCAAGAAGAGGAAGATTCTTTGCTCCCAACATTCTTGAGAAGCCCTCCAATGAGTGTGAAGAGCTTTGCCATTACCAGCAGATCCATAGCATTCTGCTTTTCTTCTTAGTGATTGGCAATCTGTCATATCTAATCCTTATATAGCAACTTTCATCATTAAAATTCTGAAATCATGAAACTTCCTCATGTGGTTATTTGTTCTGTTTTCCTCAGTGTATCCCTTTATTTCTTTTCCAGTGCCATTTTCTGCATGTATTAGCTCTCTACATTTTACCAGGGTGAGGCACCAGAGCTCTCTGATAGTCCAGGCTGAATATCTCACCAAACTACAAATTCCATGATTCCTTAGAATAGAGTCATGGCAGTTAAAGTGGTATCAAACTGCTCTAATTCTGAAGTATGGCTACACCCTCAATAATTGCTTTTAGACCATATGTTTTGAGACACTACATACACTAAATATGTATTTGGCAGGGACAAACACCACCATCATTGGTGTGAGTTTTTTACCCTCCGAGGTAAAAAACAAGTGCACAGAATTGATCACATGGCATCCCTATTCCCTGATCTGTCTCACAACTGACAGAAACACCTCTGGATTAAGTTTCAATTTGTTTGTCCTAATCCAGCCCTTTGCTGACAACAGACACTGCTTTAGTACAGAAACAGCTTCTCTGGAGTTAGGTGGAAAGGAGAGAAAGAGTTGAGTGTTGTCAACCTACTGGTGCCACTGAACTTCAAAATTCTGCAAGACCTCTCCCAGCAGTTTCATGTAGATGTTAAACATTATGGGATATAAAACTGAACCCTGAGTCACCCCACAGGCCAACACTCCAGACATAGAACAGAAATCTCACAGCAACATCTTCTAAGTTCACCCTTTCAAGAAGGACTGGAGCCACTGTAGAACAATGTTCCCCATCCCAGAAAGGCATCCCAGAAGGGTACCATGGTTGATGGTATCAGGACACTGAGGGATCCAGGACAACCAACAGGGACACACTCCCTCTGTCCAGTTCTCTGCATACGTCATCCACCAAGGTGATTGAAGCTGCCTGAAGTGGATCTAGAGCTACTATATGCTCCAGAACCTTACCTATAAATGGTAAATTGGAAGTTGGCCAAGGTATAATAGATGGGGGCCAGTATATAAGAAAACCAGAACACCATAGAAGAGTCTTAGCTGGTTGCAGCAAAAGTCCTCGAAATGTCCATGGGTCCATGGATACACTGTAGTTTGTACTGGGATTCCTGCCCATCATTCTTTAGGGAGTGCTATCAGTTCCACACTCAACCACTGGGAGGAGAAGAGTATCATGAACAATTCCAGGTTGAAGACCTAGTAGTTTATCTCCTACACTCATCTTGCCAAATAATATGCCTGTACCTTTTCTTCCACTTTGTCGTAATTGCATGTTGTATTTATCTTCCCTCTGCTTAATTCCTGGAAACCATTCTTAACCATTTTTAATATCAGAATGGCTGTTGGAGCTCTCATTATCTTCTTAGTTTCAGACAGTTTACTAATAAAAAGTAATTTAAACCCAGAGTTTTCTCCACTTTGTTGACTATTTTGGGTGTACCTACATTGCAGAGCTACATCAGTTTCATCGGCATGCTTTCTAGCCAGGGGAATGCTAAGTATGTGAAAAGACGCACCTTGCTCTGATAGATAACTGAAGATGATTTGAAAGCTGCTTAGGTACTGCAAAATGCAGCAGTTCAGAGTGCTGACTGCAAGACTGTGCAGGGCAGTAAAAATGAAATGCACAGCTGTAGGATGGGAGGCACCTGGCTTGACAGCAGTGCATGCAAAACAAATCTAGGAGTCTTTGAGGACCACACGTAGAACATGGATCAGCAGTGTGATGTGGAAGCTAAGGAAGCCAATGCAATTCTAGGCAGCATCAATAGGAATGTAGAGTCTAGTATTTCCCAAAGTGGGTGGTATTCCCCCTAGGGGGCAAGATCCAGGGGAAAAGAGGGCAGTAGGGGGGTTTCAGTCAAAGTACTGATGTGCAAGAAAGATTAGGGGAACCAGCAGCCTTTAGGACCATGGTGGGGATGAGGGTTGCATGAAACTTCCTTTCAGGGTCTCTGAAAACCACAACTCAGCCTTGCTGATCATTTTGTGTGGTGGTTTCTCCTGCCCTTTGCCTGCCTTCATGAACTCATCCCCTTAGCTCCATCTTTCACTGGTAGTGGCAGCTGGGAAATGCTTGTAAGGCTTGGGCATGGAACATCACTTCTATGTCTCAGAGTGGTGGCATTTTGGGATGTGACAGTGGGGGAGAAGCGGTGGCCAAAAGACGTTTTCAAATTTGGGACCCTGCTTAAGCTTTTTGAGCTTTGCTGGGATTTGGCTGGCAGGTTGGAGCTGCTCTGATGCTTTTTCTTTCATTGAACAGGCTGAGAGAAAAGGTAACAGAAGAAGCAATGTTTGTGTATGTGTGGGGAGGCACCTGAAGCTGTGTGGGGAAGACATGTCTCTGAGGAAAGAGGGGAAGGAGAATCTGGAGTCAATTACTGGAAATAATCCTTCACCTTAGACCAGCTCCTATAGTTGAAAACGTTCCCTTTCCCCATCTGTACCAGTCTCCAATCCAAAATGTGTGGCCTATATAAACAACACACACACACCCTGACTGCACCCATCTCCACCCCAAAGAAGGACTGAAAGTCCTTTCTCACCAAGAAGAAGCTTCTACCTTTGCACCTGGTTGCCTTGGAAGCAGCAGATGGAATAGTGGCCAAGAAGCCTCCTCCTGCACTAGCCTTTGCTGGAAGGGTGGCATGGGTGAGACGCTTCTTGGTTGTTGATCAGATAGCTTACATGGTTGCTGCTCCCAGGGTGACCAGGTGGAAAGGGAGCAGTGGCCAAGATTAGTTGTTTTGAATTTGCAGTAGAACAGTAGAAATAACATCAAGAAATATATATGGGTGCTAGGGTCATCATCCAAAACAAAAAGGGGTGGTAGCTGGAAAAAGTTTGGGGACCACTGGTCTAGATCAAGGGAAATAATAGTACCACTTTATTCTGCTCATTGTGTTATCAGTCTTTTTGTTATTTTCCCAAAGCGATATCTTTATAGCCTTGCTACTCCAGGAAACATCAGAGGCAGTACCATCTTCTGTACATCTGACACCCCCTACCCCAAATTTTCCAAGGCCTTTCAAACTCTACCCAAGAAGAATACTCCAACAGTATAGACTGTTTGTTTCTTTGCTGGAAATGCATAAGTTTTTTAAACAGGAAGCTCCATCAATGACAATCAAAGAGAATATCAGGTTGACTTACTTTAGAATTTTATTGAAATATGATTGAAAAGACATTCCATCCCAAGAAGAAAACAGGAAAATCTCACCCTAGACAGACAAATAGGCATCCCTCCTTGAGGAAATTAAAGTCTTGGGGGGGGGGGAATAATTAAAGGGAAAATGAGAAGAAGCTAATGACTAATGAAGGAGGGAGGTTGAAAGCTTGGTTCATGAGGACAGCAAGGCAGCAAAATCTGGTTTGTTGTTCCTGATGTTCTCACAGCTGAGGATTTCTACCTGGTTGGGGAAAACATTCTAAACAAATAAAAACATCAAGAAACGAATAAGGAGAGGAGAAGATGGAGATCATGGTACTGGTGGAAAAGAAGGAAGATCAGAAATCACCAAGTAAAGATATGTAGTCCTTGAAATGAAATAATGTAACTTGGAAGTGCAAGGAACTGGTGTGGTCTCTGCCCATGCTATCAAAGCTATTGAACTAGAGGACCTGTAGAATTGCTCATACTTAGCATTTTGTGGCACAGCAGTCCTTGCTCTGGTTCTTGTAACAGGACTTCAGTGAAGGACAGCAGGGTGGGTCGATAGTTTGGCAAGAGTCACCGCAAGATTGCTTGCAGCAAGAGTCACCGCAAGATTGCTTACAGCAAGAATCACCACAAGACTGCTTACAGCAAGAGTCACAGCAAGATTGCTTGCAGCAAGAATCACCACAAGATTGCTTGCAGCAAGAGTCACCGCAAGATTGCTTGCAGCAAGAATCACCGCAAGATTGCTTACAGCAAGAGTCACCGCAAGATTGCTTACAGCAAGAGTCACCGCAAGATTGCTTACAGCAAGAATCACCGCAAGATTGCTTACAGCAAGAGTCACCGCAAGATTGCTTGCAGCAAGAATCACTGCAAGATTGCTTACAGCAAGAATCACCGCAAGATTGCTTACAGCAAGAATCACCACAATATTGCTTGCAGCAAGAGTCACTGCAAGATTGCTTGCAGCAAGAGTCATCGCAAGATTGCTTGCAACAAGGATTGTGGTATGACTTTTTGCAGCAGGAGTCACAACAAGACTGTTTGTGACAAGGGTCGGGGCAGCAGCAGGAGTCACAGCAAGACTGTTTGTGACAAGGTTCACAGTATGACTTTTTGCAGCAGGAATCCCAGCAAGATTGCTTGCAGCAGGAGTCACCACAAGAGTGCTTGCAGCAGGAGTCACAGCAAGAACACTTGCAGCAAGATTTAGAACAAGGGTCACAGTAGGATTGGCCGTAGCAAGATTTGGTACTGCAGCAGGAGTCGGGGCATGTCTGGCTGTAACAGACAGGGATGGAGCAGCATGAGTGTTCACAACAATAGGGCACCGAACACCACAGGACTGGAGTCTTGCAGCAGGAAGAGCAATCGCCACAGCAGTCACAATGGCCCATCTTTGTGGAGTGAAGACAACACTGAAATGGATTGAAAACACAATGATATTTATTGAAATTGAAGCACATGTGTTTGGGGGAGAAATAAGGATTTATGGGAGACTTATCATGATTCTAAAAATACATAAAATGTTGAAATAGACTCAAGAAACTGTTGATTTTGGGATGATCTCTTGAACGACCCACATGCTGGCACAGTTTGCTTGATCATCCTTATTCACTGCTTCCTTTAGGTAGCTACCTCTTCTGATCTCTTTCTTTTAATGGTTTAGGAAATCAGTATAATGACATAGGTGACCAGGGATCCCTGAGGCATTATTACAACACTCAGGGAGTCAATATCCATAGTGATATCATGATGCTGCCTAATGAAACTGAGAATGGTCCTTTCCACATGCAACAACATCCCTACACCTTGCTCTCTTCTTCTTTTTTTCAATAAAACTTCTTATTTTGGATGAAGTTTGTAAAATTCATTTTTGCTTGCTCGCTTACAATGAAAATGTCCCTTTGAGAGGCTCAGGAAGGAAGCATTTTATGAAATGTGTTCATGGAATATTTGTTCAGAGTACTGATATTCCACA
>CM034711.1:3123001-3149158 GCA_020142125.1 Phrynosoma platyrhinos
GCTCCAAGCATTCTTCCTGTGATCCCTGCTCCAAGCAATCCTGCTGTGACCCCTGTCCCAAACAATCTTGCTATGATTCTTGCTCCAAGCAATCTTCCTGTGACCCCCTGTGTCAAAGAATCATTTTGTGATCCCTGCTGCTGCCAGACTCTCTGCTCTCCCTGCTGCCCTCCAGTGAAATATTGCAAGACCTTGAGCAAGGACTGCTGTTCCAAGAAGTGAGTGCAAAGGAACACGAGAAAGTCTAGAAATCTGGAGCTGGAATAGCACAACTCCAGCAGCACTGGACTTCAAGGCATCATAACTACTCCTTCATTCCACCAGGGGGATCAATCCTGAAGATTTTGACCTGGCTCCTTCAACCATATCTCAGACTTTGCTTCTTGTCTTCCTCTCTTTATTCCATGAATGAAGAGCTTTCTCATAAGTGAAGGAGCCAAGACTATTGTGCATTGCATAGATGGTGTCTTTATTCTTCTCTTGGTTTATGGGATCCTTAATCATTCTGAATGTATTCTCCAACTTGATATATAGGCAACAATAAAAGCATGAAACTATGAAAGCTGTCCTTGGGAATTGTTTTTCTTTAATTTCCCTGTATTATTTCTAATGTCAACATCTTAATTTAAACTGGACGTAAGTGTGTGTGTGTATTTCCATATTTTGGATAAGGACATGAAGAATGTATTTATGAGATGGTAGGCAACAATCTCCTCATAAAAACCATTGCAACCAACATGAAATAATTTTTTAATGAAACGATGCAACAAAAATATTTTAAAAGATAAAATCATTTTTTTTTTTTTGGCTAATTGCCATCAAGATGACTTCATCTTAAGGTGACCCTATGAATATGAGGAGAGCCAGCATGATGTAGTGGTTTGATCACTGGGCTACAACTCTGGAGATTAGGAGTCAAATCCTCACTTGGCCATGGAAATCCACAGGATAAACTCAGGCATGTCACACACTTTCAGCCTTATATTTTCAATATTTGAAATATATTTCTATTTGAAATGTTTTCAAGCAGTGGATGCTTGAATCCATGGATAAATAATCCATGAACGTGAAGTGATCAATCCCATTAGGATCAGACTCCTGCTTCCCTATTGGTGAGGGACCATTTTAGTAACGGATGTCAAGGATTAATTTAGGTTTCCCTAACTGATTGTCTGTTCCATGTAACTGGTTTCTTGTAACTTTGCAACGTCCTAACTTATTGCCTGGAGAAAGATGCCCCAAGATAACCCAGACCCATGATTTACTCCTTAATTTAGAATAAAAGTTTCTGTTAAGCCTCAGAGTGTTTTTGGCTACTTGGCCCACACAGGTTGCCTTTTTCTCCAAAGAGAGGATGAGGGAAACTGGTGTTACATTGGTTTACTCATATCTCTGTCTCACACATCTGGACAGAAGAAAACAGAACCAGAACTGACCCTTGTATCCTAAAGACTTGGGATAGAATATGACAAATCATGGGACTATCTAATAAAGATGGAAATGATATTACTATTTATTCTTAATTTTAAAAGAATTAGTTTCATGAAGTCAGGGAGCCTTGTGGGGAAGAATAATAGAAAAATGAGAATGTTGTACAATTTTATCCTGTGTCCATGTATCTCCAGGAAGGGGTGTGTTTGGCTGTACATATGTTATTGGACTGCAACTTCTATCAGCCCTAGCCAACATAACCAATGGTGAGAAGAATCAGGATATGAGATTCAGGAACACCCAGAAGGCCACATGTTCCCTGCCCCAGGTCTAATCCAATATTTTCTGTGTTCAAACTAATGTTTCAGTCTAAGATCATGAAGTGATCATGATCCTAGACTGAAACATCATTTTCTGTCATCTGGTCTTGTCAGGAGGAGATGCCAGTGACCCTATCTTGGAATGACTGTGACTCTAGGGAATTCTCATCTCACACACTTCACCTATGAGTCTTGGAGTTTAAGCCTAAAGACATCTGCGAACTCTAATTGCAATGGTCTGGGGAATAGTCTATGGCAGGACTTGGTAAACAGTGGATTTCCAGATGGTAATGGACTCCAGTAGATCATCAAGGTGGACCAACAATATCTGGAGGATCACAGCATCCCCTGCATGGATCAAGTTGCACACTTCCCTTCATTGATCTGTTCTATCAAGCCCTATCCGTGCTCTCCCCAAGTAAACAAAATGACATTTAGTTTGGCTATGTTTGGAGAAAGGTCTTTGGAGGTCTTTAAACAGAGGCTGGATGGCCATCTGTCAGGGATGCTTTGATTTTGAGTTCCTGTATGGCAGAAGAGGGTTGGACTGGATGGCCCTTATGGTCTCTTCCAACTCTATGATTCTATCAATATTGCAGTGCATATCTTAACCTTTGTACATCTTGGTTCTCCTTCTGGGGAGATCTCATGGAACAGGATATGAATTGATTGTGAAACAATGCTTCCAAACACCCACAAAAATGTTCTCAGAATTTGGTTGATCAAAGTCTCCAAACTTTAATATTCTTTTTTATGTTCAAGGATAACCAAAAAAAAAAAATCACTTCCCTTGATCAGTAGGGTACAGTAAATCCACACTTCTCTGATAAGTTAGGGTCCATAGCACTGTCAGAAAGCTGAATCAATTGAAAATCAGAACCCAGGAGGTTTTTAAAGCTTGCAAATACAATTTGGCCATCAAAAATATATATATAAATAGCATGCTATATATCACTTTTGAAAGTAAGGTGTCCAGTGTTTCCATAGGCAAGCCTTGGGACCGGGTGTGTACACATGTGTGAGTGGCCCCCAGCGAGTCTCATAGGCAAGAAGAACTGATAAAAGAGTGGACCCTTCATCAAATTAATTGAATATGTCTGTAATTTGCAAACATCAAAATAGCAAGGTGCCAAAGATTGAAGAAACGGAAGGCTGAGGCTTCCTATCGTTGGAATGAGGATGGATGTTGGCTCCAACAAATGAGTGATGAACTCTACAAAGGTGGAATTCCTTCTATAGTTCTGTGCCTCCTTCCACAAGTTATGAAGGACTGCTTCATAACAATGAGGTCTTTATTAATATTCTTTCTTCGCTACCGCTATGTCATGTTCTCCTGTTGATAGGGAGGCAGCTGACTAATATTTCCAATCTACTTCCACAGGTGATCTCTGGTGCCACAGTCAGAAGCAAGATCCCTGCCATAATTCCCCTTCACACTTCAAATTTCACATGTGACATTGAACCCAGATGACCAAGTTCCAATTTCTTTCATATCCATTTTTTTTTAAAAAAATCAAGGTGGGTCCAGTTGGAACTGTGTTAAATTCATATTTAACTATCACTATCACCACTTAAGTCCCATTATCTTATTTGTGTAAACAACTGATGTGTGTTACTTTTCATCATGGGATGAGCTGGAACACCTTCCAGTTCACAGGTTTTTAACATGACAGAATAATAACCTTAAGGCATTAGATTACAAAGATCAACTCATACGATGCCTTTCCATCCTGTCATTTCCACATATACGGTTTCAAAGAAATCTTTAAAGTGCCCCCTTTGGGCAGGGGAGAGAATTATGGTGTGACTACTTAAAAATAGTTGCAGTCAAAATGACTTATGTGAGTAAAGTCAAGATTCACACACCACAAGGTATCATGATAGAGTCTTAAAATGCAGCATAATGAACCTCCTTCCATTCTTGGGTAGTTTCTCACTTCTCAGAGAAGGATGAACCTCACTGTTTAAAAAGACCCACCACTGTGGAGTTCTTCATTCACTCACTGGATTCCACATCACTTCTTACTGAGAAAGGTAAGTTATATTCGATTGTTTGGTCCTAACAGAGGGTAGAAAGATATGGGAGAATGGAAATAGAACAGTCATGTTTAATAGAGTCAGAATTCCAAATGAAGGCTTATGCATCAAGCATGTAGAGATTTGAAAGCCTCAAATTGCTCTACTTAACATTTTTGTGGTTATTGGAAAAAGTCTCTTTATTACTGTGCAGAGAATCTAGGGTTTTGTAATGGGGCCTAGATTCTTATCATTTCAGGTTCCTCATATTTTACAGCATTATAAAGAATCTATGCTGTTTTAATTGACTGTTTTAGGTTGACAACCTTTGGGACACAAAATATGGATCCCAACTTGTCCAAACCAAATTGATTGTCCTGATTTGCCTCTCCTTGTCCAGCCAATGCACTGGCATATTATCTTTGTTATGAAAACAACAGACTGGGCAAAATTCATTTGCTTCACTCTTTACTATGAATTCACCAAATTTGCATTTCCTGAGCTAGCCCATGAACTAGATCATGCAGAGTATAGGTTTGATGACAGACCTCAATGTCAAATCTATTTTAAATGGATCTGAGTTTCATTGATGAACACTGATGAACGCTATAAAGCAAAAGATTGGATGTATCATGTGGAATCCTTTTGACACTTGACTTTATAGATAAGCGTACATCCAGATTTTATTCTTGAGACACTTCCATAGTAACTTTAAAGATGTTGGTCCAGGATGTAAAAACAGTGGAATGTAGGAGCATGGTTGTCAATGTTTCAGAGCCAATGTGAGGTAGTGGTTTGAGCACTGAGCTACAGCTCTGGAGATCAGGGTTTGAATCCTCACTCACCCATAGAAATCCCCTGGATGACCTTAGGTAAGTCACACATTCTCAGCCTCAGAAAATCAGAGGTGATGTGAACAACCACCAAACAGCTACTGGTGAAACAGCCACTGAGAAGGTCCCTCTCTTGTGTCCTCATCAAGTGAGCCTGTGATGGTGGCAGGACTGAGAAAAAGATCTTAAAGCTTTGACGAGTTTATAGAGGGAGATAGAGTCTTTCAGATGATCTGGACGCAAGCCATTGACTCACTATTTAACAATAGATCTGATAGCTCTAATCTACTTGGGACTTACCTATAGGATTCAAGGTGATGCGTTTAACATGTCTGATTCAGGGGTTCATGGGTTATCTCTTGATTTCTTCCAGCTCCTCCTTTCCTCTCCATTGCAAAGATGCTGTGCTGTTGCAATTCCTGCTACTCCCTATGTAGCAGCAAAGGGTGTTGCAACTCCCCCTGTTCTTGCAAGGAATGCCGGCACAGCTCCCCTTGCTGTTCCGAAGAGTCCTGCTACTCCCCCTGCTGTTCCAAGGAGTGTTACTGCTCCCCCCATTGTTGCAAGCAGTGCCACTGCTCCCGCTGCTCTTCTAAGAAATATGGCTGTTCCAAGCAATGCTGTGGCTTCCCCTGCAGTTGCAAGGAGTGTTGCTACTCCCCCTGCTCTTGCAAGGAGTGTCGTTGCTACCTCTGCTCTTGCAAGGAGTGTCATAGCTCCCCCTGCAGTTGCAAGCAATGCTGCTACTCCCCCTGCTCTTGCAAGGAGTGTCGTCGCTCCCTCTGCTCTTGCAAGGATTGTCATAGCTCCCCCTGCAGTTGCAAGCACTGTTGCTATTCCCCCTACTCTTGCAAGGAGTGTCATCACTCCCCCTGCTGTTGCCAGAAATGTTGCTATTCCCCCTGCTGTTTCAAGGAGTGCCATCACTCCACCCGCTGCGAGGAGCCATCTTCTTGCTATTCCCTTTGCTGCTGTGGCCAGCATTGTTGCTTCCAGCCTTGCTGTTGCTGCTACCGTTGCTTGCATTCCTCTCCTTGCAACCATTTCCCTTGCTATGATCTCAGTTCCCATGGCCTTCATGCTCCCTGTATAATTGTGCTGGCTCTTCCCCATGAGGAACCTGAGGCCGATGAAACAAGCAGTGTAGGTGCTGAAGAACTTGAGCAACTTGAGGAAGATGGAGGTGTGGAGGAACCCACAGAAAAAGAGACTTCTGAAGAACCTGAAGCACAAGCTTGATTGAAGACCAAGTTTTGCAGCCTAACAGTACAAGGAGGCCCACCACCACCTTTGATGCCAATTCATGGTTGACTCCTTGTACTCATTCATGTGCTGCCTTCAATGCTGTACATGCTCTGATTTAATTTTCAGGATGTTCCTCTTGTTTAATCCTCCCTCCCCCCCCCCTTTACTGTGCTAGAATGAGGTCTGCCTGCTGTGTATATAAAGTAGAGATCTTATTCTTTTATTGCAATGGTTCTCAACCTTTGGTCTGCCAGGTGTTTTGGACTTCAACTACCAGAAGCCTTAGCTAGTTTGTCCAGCAGTCAGGAATTCTGGGGAGTGAAGTTCAAAGCATTTGAAGCACCCAAGGTTGGGAACCACTATGGATAGGAAGTCTTCAGCCTCTCTTCTCTTTTATCTCTTTGAATAATTCCTCTGTTGACACGGACAATGATACCAATAATAAAGCACTGATTGTTGACATTCTGCTTGGGACATAAATCATTGCATATGGCATTACATGTGTGCAAAATTTAACTGCAATCTCCATGTTCACCAAGAGGTTGTGGAACCACCGTGGATAGGATGCTTTCGGTCTCTCTTCTTTTTCATCTCTTCGAATAATTCCTCTGTCAACACAATAATACTACTAATAAAGCATTGGTTGCCATTCTGCTTGGGAAGTACATAATTGCAAATGACCGTACAAAAGTGAACTGAGTAGTTCCTCAACTTCCATATTCATTGAGGGGTTGACATGACCTTATAATGTATGAAAGTCCGCTGCACAATGGTGTAATGGCTGATGTACAAGGAGCACTGAACACATTGGGGCACTCCCTGATGCACCCTAGCTAAGAAGTTCCAATGCACAACAGAAGAGCCAAATTTGCATCAGAAGCACTTCAGAAGTGTCCAACACACAACAAAAGTGCTTAATGTCCATTACAGCACTCTTGCAGGGATGAAAACAGCCCATACCAACCTGAATCCTTGAAGAATGGCCCTTTGCCCATACAATATATGAACAGGTCCATAGCCATTAGTAGATGACATACATCTGGTCTCCACCTCATTCACCTTGTTGTACTCTGCAAGTAACCAGCATATTGGGGAACATTTTTCTTGCATCTCCAGAAGGTGGCAGGAAAAGTCCTGACATATGTATAAAGCCAGGATTCAGGCAAAAGATAAATTCCTTGTGTGTATAGCCTTTTTCTCATTTAGATTGCTACTCAGTCATAGAAACATAGAATCTTAGAGTTGGAAGGGCCACAAAAGACATCTAATACAACCCTCTGCCAAGGAGGAATGCAGAAGAAAGGCACCCCTGAAAGTTGCCCATCCAATGTCTGTTTAAAGACCTCAAAAATGGAGAATCCACCACCCTCCATGGCAATCTATTCCATGGTCAAACAACTCTTACAATAAATATAAAAAAGTTTTTGCTAATGTTTATGTGGGATCTCTTTTCTTGTCATTTGATTCTATTGGCTTGTGTTCTAGTTTCTGGACTCCATCTTCTACATGATGGCTGTCATGTCACCCCTTGATCCTCTCCCCTCCAAGCCAAACACACCCAACCCTCATAAGACTTGGTTTCCAGATCATTGACCATCTTGATCATCCTTTGCTGGACACGTTCCAGCTTATCTATATCCTATATCTTGAACTGTGGTGCTTAGAAATGAACACAGGATTCACTTGTTCACCACCAATTGTCATTTCAGGCTTTCACTGGTCACTGGGTCAATGAAGGAAGGTTAGGTTTGTTCCAAGCCATGATATCAGTGTCCTAGTGGTAAGCCAAAAAGTCATGAGTGCATGATAAAGACATTACAAGAAACTTGCTCCCAGTGAAGGTGAAATTGCTAAAATGGGTGTCATAATATGATTAAACTAATCAAAGATTCTCCTTGAGGGACTGGCTAGAGGAATTCTTCTGATGAGTAATTTGATAAACACAGAACTGACTGCTATATAATAGCAGTGGATAGAAGATTCATTGGTATGCATTTGCTGACCAAGAAAAGGGTTTCTTTTCCTTCCATAAATCATATCAGGAAAAATAATACAGCTGCCAGATTTTTGGCAGAGTTTTCCTCTGCAATTCACATGTGTTAAAATGTATGGAAGAATTCTTCTGTCCAGAAATTAGGACTGGAAAGAATATTTGAAAATATTTTTAAAAATCACTAGGACATTGGGAAACTCTCATGAGAAGAATCAAAGATGGGTGGAAATTTTTGCAGTTTGGAACTTGAATGGAAAATGCATGGGGGTTTGCACATAAACATGGCATTTTCTGCACAGAAAACAAATTTTCTACATAGGAAACAACATTTTCTGCAAAAAAAAAAAAATCAATGGAATATATTTTCTATTAAAACACCATTTCCTGTGCAGAAAACATGTTTTCTCTAGAAAATCTTTTAAAAGGTCAGTTTTTTTCATGCCGAAGAAATGTATGTAATTCAGCAAGGTTCCCCCAAATAGTTTGTGCAAATAGAAAGCAAATCCAAAACATTTTTTCTTGAACACTTGCATTAAAACTCTAGAAATGATTGGCTTTTTATGCAAGGATAAACTAGGGAAAGACTTACATTCCTACCAAATGCAGTTACTTTAGGCTGTGATTGTTACCCTCTCCATCCAAAAAAGGTGTTCTACTCACATTGATATGGAACTTCCATCACATTAAGGAACAGAAATCCAACTAGGCTACATAATGTGGCTTTTCTCTATTTTTATTGGTTCACATATACACTGTTACATTTTGCATGAACAAAGAAGTCACTCAAGGAATTGGGAGAACTCATTCAGTTCATTTTTATTATGGTCATAGACTAGTACAGGTTAAAAAGGAATATAGAATAAAAGAAGGTAAAGCAAGGTTTAAAAAATGGAATTGGGAGAGCAAAGGAGGGTCTCAAGGCATTTAACTTACAGAAACAGACAATTGTCCAGATGTCAGGGAGATAATGCATCAACTCTGGGTTCTAGACCACATGCAAAAACTGTTCACATGGGGAAAATGTCCACATGGAAAATTGAAATTTTCTACATGATCATTTTTTTTATAAGCAATTTTCCACATCAGCATTGTTATTTTATTTATTTATTTATTTATTTATTTATTTATTTGCATTTGTGTCAGTGGGTTATTTCTGTGAGCAATTTTCTTGTGGGCTTTTTACATGTCCACTTTTTTCTGGTTACTGAGCAGCCCACTGATGATGGAGACACTTCTTCCACTGCTACCATGATGCACTCAATGCAAGGAGTTCATCCATAGACTGCCAAATGTATATCAGTATATCGGACAGAGGTCATCAGGTTAGAAGTTCATTGCTTTGCCTTCAAGGCTTCCCTCGGATGTCTTCAGCATCTGTCTTGCTAAGAATAACTGCATTCAGAACTGCATTCAGAATCAGGACTGCAACATGGAGAGCTGCAGGAACAAGGACAGCGGCCACAGCGAGGACAGCAGAAGCAAGACTCACCCTCGCAACATGGGGTGCTGCAACACACCTCGCAACAGCAGGGAGAACAGCGGCACTGGGAACAGCACCTCATCTTGGCCATGTGGAGGGAAGGAGATACTGCAAGAAATCAAGATGTTTTGTGCTGAATATTGACCCATGACCCGTATGCAAAGAGATCTTGTAGCACCTTTGGGACTAATTGAAAGAAAAAATTGGCAGCATGAGCTTTCGTAGCATGTCCCAAATGCATCTGAAGAAGTAGACTTAAGTCTATGCAAGCTCCTGCTGCCAACTTCTTTCTTTCAATCAGTCTCAAAGGTGCTAAAGATCTCTTTGCATAATCATTTTACAGACTAAAATGGCTATATCTTTAAATTGACCCATGATGACGTACATTGATGCTCTGCTCAGCCAAGGAAACCCACTGGGTGACCTTAGGAAAGTCACGCTCTCAGCAGCAGAAAACTTAAGATGGTCATAAGTTGGACCACCTTGAAGGCACACATCAACAAATAATGGCCTATAGGTGTCACAAATATGACAAATTTGTCACCATAGCAATAGCATGTACATTTCTATACCACTCATCAGTGAGCTCAGCACTCTCTAAGTGGTTTACAATCTGTAAGCCAATTGTCCCCAACAACCCGGGTCCTCCTTTTACCGACCTACAAAAGGATGGAAGGCCGAGTCAACCTTGGAGCCCTGGGGTCGAACTTGTGACTACATGACTGATATTTAACTACTTCACCACCAGGGCTCCCTAGAAGGCATGGGGAGCATTGTG
This sequence comes from Phrynosoma platyrhinos, assembly GCA_020142125.1. Classification (NCBI taxonomy): domain Eukaryota; kingdom Metazoa; phylum Chordata; class Lepidosauria; order Squamata; family Phrynosomatidae; genus Phrynosoma; species Phrynosoma platyrhinos. The sequence goes on from CM034711.1 coordinate 3,133,098, forward strand.
CCAAAAAACTGGAGTAATATTGTGGGCTGGAGATCTAAACAATAGCCCTGTGGCTTCATGGGGCCTGTAGACCACATGTTCATCACCCCTGGTCTGTGATCACTCTTCCATGGATGCCTATCACCCCATCTTCAGATATTAAAGAGTGGAATGGTCTTTACCTTGTTCAGTGCAGTAGTAGGAACTGGTGAATGAGTGAGGAAATGAAAAAGAGTGAGCCTGTTTATATAGCTCCATGCATCCTCCCAAGGAGTCACTACCCAAGAATGATGAATTTGTCTTTAACTATCAATCCTAACTTCCCACATATCATCATCTAGTGCTCGAACCCTGACTGTCTCTCCTTTTCCTTTTCTTTTATCTAACAAAAAGGATATGATTAAAGCTATTTTCTAGCACTGGTGCTGGAATCCTCACCTCTGACTAACCGAAATCACTATGCTGAAATGAGTGCATGTAACATGAGTTTCTAACTGCAAGCTAAGGGTGGTTGAACATGTTTTTAAATCAGAAAGCCTCCCAGTTCTCTATCTGTCTTAGCATGTTGACTCATTGGTTTCCAGGAGTCATTTTTTTAATCTTCCTGACATACAGAAAGAGAATCAACTCATTTGAAATGTGGACGGAGAGTTTGATAGATATTTTCTTGTTTTCTAAAGCATCTGGGACTTTAGTAACCAACAACAGTTAAAACAAACAGTTAAACATTCACAGGATGCAAAAGTTGAAAAGCAATTAAACTATCATTGCCAGTATTCTACCCTGGCTACTAAAGTTATGTAAAAAAGGGTGCATTTACACTGTAGAAAGAATGCCGTTTGATGCCACTTTACATGTAGCTCCATCCTATGGAATCCTGGGATTAGTAATTTTACAAGGTTTTTTAGACTTCTTTGGCAAAGAGTGCTGGTCATTCACAAAACTACAAATTGCAGTATTACAAAACACTGAGACACATCTTACCTTATTCAGTCAAGTAGTAGGATTTGATGTAGATGTAGGATCCAGTGAATGAATGAAGAGCTCTAAGATGGTAAGACTTCTTATATAGTCCTGTGCATCCTTCCATGATCAATGAGGGACCATCCAAGCATATGGAATTCTCCATTAAAGCTCCATGTTGGCTACATCATTTCCCATTTCATGTTCACATCTGCCGTTTTTTTCAAGTATATGATTACAGCTGTTTTGAGGTAGTCACATTGTAATTCTCTCCTCCAACCAAGGAGGCACTTAAAGGATTATTTCAATAACAACAATGCTAGAGTGAACGGATACTATATTTGTGCTGGTATATGCGTGTAATAAAGATGAACTGAACTGAATGGATACTATAGGTGTCTCCCATAGTAAACTACTCCATACAGTATTAGTTGTGTTCTTATTAGAGCACCATATGAACCATCTTCACTCTTAGAACGCTTCACATCGATTCCCAAAAATCATCCTTCCTGCTTTCTCCAGGTCCACCATAATGAAGATAGTTAAAGACCAAATCATTTACAACCTTGGTTCTCAGATGGATTAATCCCTCTTTTTGTTTCTCTCACATTCAATCTGTGTCTTTTAAATTTTAAAACTGTTTCCCTCTTCAATCTGAAGAATATTTGCAAATATTAATATTTTTGTAAACTCGGAGGGGGAACTATTTCTCACCACAACTGTTTGCTGAACTATTGACCAAGAGCTGACACACAAATGCGATTGTTCCTAAAATATCTTCATCAATATCACCATCACTATCACCATCATCAGTATCATTATTTGTTATATATAAATATTCCTAAGGTTGGTTTAGCACACAAGCTTTTAAAAAAAAAAAAGAATTTTAGGATGGCCTGGATGGCCCCATGGTCCATTCTGACACTATGATTTTATGATTCTCCTGAACCATCTAAACTAGTTAACTTGGTATCTTTCAGATAGTTGGAACCCTGAATCCTGTGAAGATCTTATTGGTGCTCAAGTTGTCCTCTCTTCTGCATTAAGTTAAACTAAGCAATAAATTTTAGTGAAATTTAGTGTGGCTTCAGTTTATATCTATTGGATTTTTAGAGAGTTTCCTCACATAAATGGGAAATTAAAAGTGGAAAATTAATGATAGGCAAAAATATATGATAATGTTATGTCCCAGTTGTAGACTGATATACCCTAACCCAGGGGTAGGCAACCTTTCCCCTTTAAGGGCCGAGGGACTTCAGCTCCCAGAAGCCTCAGCCATGTTGGCCAATAGCCCCATGTTGGCCAATAGCTACTGGGATTATGGGAGCTGAAGTCCCTCGGCCCTTAAAGGGGAAAGGTTGCCTACCCCTGCCCTAACCTAACCAAATTGCCCTCTCAGAAGATGGAAGCCCCATTTGTGCCATGTGGATTCCATTCAGAATGGAAATGTGTAAAAATACTAATCCTGTAATATTCAGGGGAGACATGAGAATGGTGACTAAAAGGTAGTAAGATGGAAGAGGGGTGCATAACATGTCCTGGAGATGCAAGATAGTGATGCCTGTCTTCCATGACTTCCTTAACTCCTACTCACCAAGGATTATACCTAGTGCCACCACTGACTTCCTCCTAATGTCTTACTCAAACAGTGTGACTTATCTTGGTGCCATCTTTCTTCTCCATTGAATATAATTAGCAGCAAATCCCTCCATTGGACAGGAGGAAATTGCAATAAATCTGTGTGTCTCTGGAGGAGATAGACTAATGGTGAGACCCCTTGTTGACTCATCCTCAGGGTGCTTATCACTAGTTCCTGGAGAACAACTCAGTTTGCATCTCCATCACTCTATTCAAGTAATCCATTGAATGCCAGCTATGCACCTGAGCAAATTACAGTCTTATAGGATGAAACAAAGGTTAATGACAGACCACGTAGGATTTTCTACTCTATTCTTCATGAATGCAAGAAATAGTCAACAAAGATAATGGTCTGGATGCTGTTGCAGCACGTGAAAATGCACTCTGACAGCAGAGGAAGTTACCCATATTTTGGTGCTGTCTCACTTTAGTGGGAAAGGGTGCAAGGGGATGTATAAAAAGGCTTCCATCGCTCAAGACTTCATTCACTTCACTTCATCATCTTCCCTCTCTGCCACTATCAAGTAAGGTAAGAGAAATCCCATTGACTTCTATGAACAGTTAGTGGGGAAGAATAAGATTTAATAGAATTTTAATTCTTCCTTTAAATTAATCTCATATGTCCTGCCTTCATTGGGTTTTTGTTCTTTGTGTGTGTAAAACTGCTACTGAGACAGGTTTTTAAAAAGTTGCACTATACATCAGGACAGGGACTCATATGCTGCTCCAAATGTTGTCAGATTTCAGCTGTCAGCTTTCCTAGCCGAGGTGAAGGATGCTGGGAACTGCAATTCAACAACATATGGTGAGAATCAGGATCCTTAATCCTGGCCTGCAGGAGTACTATTGTTTACCTTCCTCCATATTCGACTCCATACCTTTCCTTTTCCCAACTACTATCCATGCCAAGATTTTGCAATGAGATTTGCAATGCAGGGTAGCAGAAGAGCGGGTATGACAACTTAGTATACTTTGGTTACACCATAAAAGTGACTTTTCTCAATTGCTTTGGAGTCTGGAGTTTTGTTAACTTTTCTACAACTCTTCTCAGAAGGTTTGCAGGGAACAGTTTCCATATTCTACAAGAAATCTGTTCCGTATTCATTCTGAATGCAATCTCCCATATAAATGTTGAAAGTGGCAGTGCTGTGTGAACCTCCAAGACCACTTTGCCTCATGCCTTCTAAACTTCTGCAGTCAGTTCCACTACCTACTGCTGTTGCAAAGGCTAATAACTGAGCTTTCTCAATTCTATTTCAGCTTTGCCTTCACTCCACAAAGATGGGCTGTAATGATTGTTGCTGTGTGCCATGCTGCAGCCAGTCTTGTTGCTCCCCTTCCTGTTGCCAGCAGTCATGTTGCCAGCAATACTGCTCCCCTTGCTGCAAACAGTCTTATTGTGACCCCTGCTGCCAACAATCCTGCTGTAAACAGTCTTGCTATGATCCCTGCTGCAAGAAATCTTGCTCCTCCTCCTGCTGTAAACAGTCTTCCTGCAACCCCTGCTGCAAGAAATCTTGCTGCAAACAGTCCTGCTGCAACCCCTGTTGCAAGCAATCCTCCTGCAAACAGTCTTTCTGTGACCCCTGCTGCAAGCAATCCTGCTGCAAGCAATCTTGCTGCAAGTAATCTTGCTGTGAACCCTGCTGCTGCCAGACTCTCTGCTCATCCTGCTGCCCTCCATGTTGCAAGAGAAATGGATGCTATGCCAAGAAATGCTGAGGAGCCATCCAGAGTACAAGGAAATCTAGAAATCTCTAGCTGGCATCATATTCCCCCTAGCAATGTTGGTCCTCAAAACTGCCCAGCAGTCTACTAGCAGATTGAAAAAATTCCAGAAGCTTTTCACCTGGCTCTTTCAAGCACATCTCACACTTCTCTTCTTGTTTTCCTCTTCTTACTCCATGAATGGTTTTCTCAGAAACAAAGGAGCCAAGACTACTGATCATACTATAGATGCTATCTTTGTTCTTCTCTTGGTGTATAGGATCCTTAATTGTTCTTAACATGTTCTCCAACTAGATATATAGGTAATAATAAAAGCATGAAACCATGAAAGCTGCTCTTGGGATTTATTTTTTTCAGGAATTTCTTTTTATTGTCTCTTGTGTCTACATCTTCATTTATTCAGGGTTCACCCTAGGGGAAACCCTCACCTACATAACTTTTCCTTCCATGGGTTCATATATAACATTTAGTATCAAAATGTGACCATTGACATATATGTTTGTCTTACCACCTTTCTGTTACTGGCATGCACCAATTTATGGAAAGCAAGAAACAACTCTTGAAACACATTGCAACCAACAACATATATATATATTTTTAAAAATGCAACCTTTGCCACATTCCTCTAGATATGATAAATTGTTTGGGCCCTATACCATTTATACTTACTTTTGCATTTTCATATAACTCTATTATAATTGTTTCATATATAAATGTTTCATATAACTTCCACTTCTGCACCACATCCACTCTGTCCCTGGCTAAATCGGAGTTTAAAAACCTTCACCTTATGCTCTGGTTTTTGCAGGCAAATCCAGAGCACTTTGTAGCAATGCCAGGTGGCTGTCTACACATGTGTCCTGCTGTGCCATCTGGTTCTACCACTGTGGGCACAAGTTACAAGAAGGTGTCCAGCCATGTGATTGACATTGGGCACCTTTTTATGATCTCAAAGAGAGCAACAGTGGTAATCCCAGGTGGCACAGTGGGACACGTGTGTAGACATCCACCCAGTGTTGCTTAAGCCTGGTCTCTCATAGTCATTGTGGTGTAGTGGTTTGAGTGTTGGACTATGACTCCAAAGACCAGGTTTCAGTTCCCAACTTGGCCATGAAACCCACTGGATGACCTTGGGCAAATCACATGCTCTCAGCCTCAGCGGAAGGCAATGCCAAACCTTCTCTGAAGAAATCTTGCTGGAAAAAAAAAGTTGGTGATAGGTTTGCCTTAAGGTCACCATAAGTCAGAAACAAAACAACACCAACAACAAACTCCCATAGCTATAGTCCAGCCCTCAAGCCACTGCACCATAATATCAAGGCAATACATGTCCTAAATGTCTATGTGTTTTGACATGTTACAGTGGAATCCTTGAGAACTTCAAGGGGAATAATACACTGAGACAACATGAGTTTAGTTTTCAGAATTTTATTGCTTGCTATGGACAGATGAGGAAAAAGGAAAAGTGGATGTAAGAAGTGCATTAAATTCATACTGGTTTTACATCATGGCTCACACTAAAGAAGTTGAACTCAGTCTTGGTCTTTCAGATGTTTTGGACTTCATCTTCCAGAATTCTTGAGCATTTACAAGGAACTGAAAGATGAAGTCTAAAACATTTGAAGAACTGAAGGTTGGAAACCAGTGCCCTAAAGAAAGCTTGGAATCATAGTTTGGTGAGCATGTGGAGAATTTAACACTAGAGGAAGCTTGATGCCTCCCACAGAACTCCAGATTTTGACTGTAAAATCAATTTATGTTTACAATGTAAATACACCCAAAGAAAGGAGTCATCAAAGAGCTGTAGCAGAAGAAAGAGATGTTGAGAAGATAATGCCTTCAGCTTTCCATTCATTAGAATATGTTCCAAGAAATAATGCCAAAGGAATGAGATGACACAGTGCAATTTAGTTGAGGGGATGACTAAAGCTGTAGATATTTAACTTGGCAAGATGAGCGCTAAAGATTAACAGCAATCTTCAGATCAGTGTTGTTTACTTTTCTCTTCTCTCCTTCCACTGGCTCAGCTTGAGATTTGGAGACTTCCTTGACATCATTGGTGTGTCCCTAGTATTTCTTCAGTGGGGTGCAACACTGCTGGATGGGGAGGCGAGGCCTAGGACCACAGCAACAGCTACGTGCAGGGACATAAGAAGGATAGTAGGAATACTGGTGGCCACCACAGCACGACATGACAGGAACCTGTCTCCTGACATAATAGACCACTCTGGGCTTCTGTCTGTTGCAACAACAGCTGCCACGACCACCACAACCACAACGGCTCATTGTTACAGAGAAAACAGGAGAACCTTTAAAAGAAAAAAGAAGGGTATTCAGTGAAGAAACAACAAAGTATTCACACATGCTTTAGACCAAGGCTGCTGCCACGCTGCAGTTTGACACCACTTGATCTGTCATGGCTCCATCCTGTGGATTTGTCATTTGTTGGGACACCTGAACTCTCTGCGATGGAGGGTGAAATACCTTCCCCCAAAAAACATGCAAATCCCAGATTTCCATAGCATTGAACATGGTTATTTCTGCATTGTTGGAGAGTGGGAGGTTCAGTGGAGACATGATCAGTTATTTTATTGTAGTTGGATGAGCTCCAGAAGAGGTCTACCGAGATGGCCAGGGGTCCTTGGGAGTAGGATTTCCACACTGAAAATTAGAGACAGCTCCTCTACCTTTAGTTATTGTGTAGAAGAAGGAATTTTAGCAAGTTTTGCATGTTTCACAACCACATAACACAACCATTAAAGCTAAAGGAGATGTCCCCAGCTTTCAGTCCAGCAACACTATACAAGAGGACCTTGCAGACGACTTGTTGCAGGAAAATGACATCAGGTGTCCCTGGTGATCTCCCCACTCTTCAACAACATGGACATGGTCATCTTGGAGTAGGCTGGGGCTGAAATGCCTATAAGAAGAGTTTGGGTGGGTTTTGTACATTCAACAGTCAGGGTGCAATTCCAGCCTCCTCAATGAAAAAAAAATGACTTATACCATCATAATTCACTAATAGAATATCAGTCATAGACATACCAGCTATCTATACACACAAAAATCTCAGAATTTGCAAAAATTAACTAAGGTCTACAGTCTTTCCCTCCCAGTCCTTTTCTTGTAATAGTCTTACCTTGCTCAACCGTGGAAGCTTGTAAGGAGATGATGTTCTAGCGTATGGGTGAAGAGCCTTGGTGTCCTTTTATAGAACACCAAACACCCTTCCTAGAGGATGTGAGGCACCCTTGAAGGTCATCTGACCCTTGACAAAGTGCCAACGTCCTTACGTATTGCTCCATACTGCCCTTCTTCATCCATTATCTCTCATTGAATGAGCATTTATAAATTGCAGCTGATTAATACCTAAGTATTAATAAAAATGTTAATACAACTTAATACACTTGTTATTTTGACATCAAAGCTAAAGACAATTAGAGGAGTGTATAGGAAAGAATGGACTTGCCACATCAACTGTTGCTCAATATGAGGCAACAGCTGAGGAACCTTATGTGTGATCTCAGAAGTGCTGACTCCATGCCGTCGTTCTTGTCCTACTTGATCAATAGTTGCCATAGATCATCTCATTTCCTCTCGTACTGTTTGCTGCATTTAGAAACTCACGTGAATCTTGAAATCTCAAGTACCTATTCATCTGCATGCTTAGTTCTCTCATCATGAGGTATGAAGTTTGCCATATTTCTTCTTGAAGGTAGCAATTTCAGGAATTTTCTTCCTGCTGTGAGACAGTTTTTGAAAACCTTAACATTTTTAAAGGCTATTTACAATACAAAATTTAGTTTTTACAAAATTCACCTGCGGTTGTTTAGCACACAGAGAAGTATGTTCTGAGCAGGAAACTTTTTCTGAGTGGAAAATGATGGTCAAAAACACATTGCAGAAATAACCCAGTTTGAGACTGCTTTAACTGCCCTGGCTCAATGCTAGGGAATCCTAGGAACTGTAGTTTATTATGACACCAGAGCTATCTGGCAAAAAAGGCTAAATGTTTCACAAAACTACAGTTCCCAGAACACCCTAGCATTGAGCCAGGGCAGTTAAAGCAGTCTCAAACTGGGTTATTTCTACAGTGTGTTTTGGGCCAATACTTCAACTGAAAAATATTCGTTCCTATACATAATATACTATTTTCTGTGCAGAAAATGCTGTTTTCTTTGCAAGTCAACCATGTGTGAATTTTACCTAGATTTTTTTATTCCAATTACAGCTTCTTCTTCTTTTGCACATTAAACAACATTTTTCAGTACAGGAATAAATATTTCTGCTTTGAAATATTATTTCCCATGCAGAAAATTCTGTGCATTCTTCACAGAAAGTGCTGTTTCCTATACAAATCACTCATTTGTGCATTTTATGCAGAACAAATCCCCAATTACTGTTGTTGTTTTTTCTGTGCAGAAAACATCATTTCCTGTGCAGGAATTACTATTTCTACATTGAAATATTATTTTCTACAGAGAAAATGCTACTTCCATCACAGAAAATGTGGTTTTCAGTGAAAAACAACCATGGGCAAATTTTTTCACAAAAGAAGTCCCAAAATGTGAAAGTTCTCATCAATCCAGGATTCTTCTCATCAGGGTTTCTAGGGAGCCATGCAGGAAAGAAATCTGTTAAGAAGATCATCATCTACTCTTGGCTATGAACAGGCCTAGTTGGGATGTTAGAAACCATGAAAGCTTTTTCAAGAATGAGTGAGAAGGGAAGAAACAAGATGCTGATCATGTAGCTTGGCATAAGGGGGAGAAGTAAATGTTTTAACAGAGCATAGAGCTAATGATTTGAGATGTGATGCTGGAGGTGATTGCTGAGGATATGTGGCAGCCTGAACAAATGTGTCCTTAAACAGATCAAGCCTGAATTCCATCTGGAAGCCAAAATGATCAAACTGAGGCTGTCATACTTCAGTCACATCCTGAGATGTCACAACTCATTAGAAAAGACAATAATGCTAGGAAAGATGGGGAGATGTAGAAAGTGAGGAAGACTAGATGCTTAGATGGATAGACTCAATCAAGGAGGTCACTGGTCTGAATCTACAAGACCTAAGTAAAGCAATGAGGATAGGGGTACTTGGAGATGTGTGATCCAAAGGATCCACTCAAAGGCAGTGAAGAAGAAGTGGAGGAGGAGGAGGAGGAGGAAGAGCTAATTTTAACAATAAACACAGATGATAGACCAAGATTACCAAACTCCCTTTTCATAAAGGGAACTACAGACTAGTGTCCAATAGGGATGGGCAAAAACATTCCACTTTGATAGAGCAAGCAATATTAACTTGTAACAAATGATGAGCTACAGAATTGTGTTGATTTGGATAGCCAGCATTAAGGTTTCACATACCTCTTCAGTTTGGACCAGATCACTTTGGTAACAATGTGCATGTGTGTACAAATAGGACCCCAAACAACATGTACTATAGAATAATATTGTTTAAGATTCCATCCACTCAGCTATACTCTTTTCTACAATATTTCATTTACCTCCACATTTGGTTTTTCCTCACATTGATTTTCTCCAACAATAGTCTGTATCTCCATGCTAAATCTTCCTTGTGTGGATGATACCCTCAATCCACTCAGCTGTGTTAAAGCAGGCTCTAGACTTCCAAAAAAGGTTTCCAGATGCCTATTCTTACCTTTGTCAAGTGTGTATCTGGATATGGAAGTATTCTTAATTAACTTTGCTATTAGTATTTGGATTTCATTATTAATATATGTTGTTGTCATGTACCTTCAAGTCAACTCTGACTTATGGAAACTTTCTCCTATGGTTTTCTTGGCAAGATTTCTTCAGAAGTGGTTGGTCATTGTCTTCCTCTGAAGCTGAGAAAGTGTGACTTGCCCAAGATCACCCAGTGAGCTTGCATGGCTGAGTAGGGATTCAGACACTGTTTTCCCTAAGTCCTAGTCCAACACTCAAATAGCTAGAATTCAAAGACATAGCCATGTTAGTCTGGGAAAAAAATCAGTATTCAAAGAGATCTTGTAGCATCTTTTAGACTAACTGTGTGAAAGATGCTGTAGCTTTAATAGCTACTTCCACAGTTACATGCAGTTCCTCAGATGCATGCAATTCTTTATTGTTCTCAAGGCTTAATGTACTTCTTTCTAACTGATTAGATGGTAGCTATCATAAAACCCCATGGAACAATTGATGCTGCCCTGTAATAACCTTGAAGTACACTCTACATTGCACGTAATCTTTCTTTTTGTTATTACAGTATATACTCATGTATAAGTCTAGAAATTTTAATCAAAAATTGACCCAAAAAACCTAAATCAACTTATCACAGCTCAATGTAAGTACTGTATTTTAACTCCTATTTAAATAGGAACCATCCCCTGGTGAAAGGCAAGAGCATATCTGTCCTGGAAGCACTGACATCCTTCTATTCTCTCATCCATCCAGCCTTTAGTGTTAACACAAACAGTTATACCTGCTGGAATTTTGTAAGTTCTTTTGCATTGTTGCTCTTTGCTTCATCTTTTAAATCCTTTGCTTCATGCCCCTAAGTTTTATCCTTGATTGATCCATGGCTCATTTCAGAGTTTGTAATTTTGGGCCAAAACCTGCCCTCGACTTATACATGGAGTTGACTTATAATCAAGTATATACAGTATTCCCTTTACAATGATACAAACATCAACATAAAGAACAAAAAGATGTTTATACACTTAAAAACTTTGCAAATGTCTTACTACATATTATGCATGTCCATTACACAGTAATGCATGGTGTTTCCTTGGTGTTATTGTCAAGGGACTTTGGAGGACCTAATAAACTCTATGATACAACCTTTCCAACTCGCTCTTCTGAGTTTCTTAGGATCATTTTGCTCCAGGGTTCTATCAAATTAATCACTCCACAGGTGCCTAAGTTATTAACTTTGACTGTTTTAATTAGATCTGTGTAATTATTGTGATCTGTGTGTGTGCATGTATTTGTGTGTGTGTGTGTGTGCTCTGAAGTCATCTCTTGACTAGTGTTCACAGGGTTCTCTTAGGTCTAATCTGCAATGCAGAATAGTGCTGTCTGACATTGCTTGAACTACCAAGGATCCTTTCTATGGAATCATGGGATTTGTAATTTGGTAGGGCACCAGAGCTGTCTGATGGAGAACGATAAATATTTCACAAAACTGCAAATCCCAGGATTCCGTAGCACTTAGCCATGGCATTTAAAGTGGTGCAAAAACTGCATTATGTGTGCACTGCAGATCAGACCTGGGACAAAGACTATTCAGAGGTGGTTTCCCATCACCTTCCTCTGAAATTTAGGCTACTCACCTGGTTTTTGAGGCCTCTCAGAAATAACTAAAAGTCGATGGAGGGGGCTGATGTGCCTTCAAATTGCCTGTCAATTTACTGGCAACCCCATGAATTTTATAGGGTTTTCTTAGGCAAGGGATACTCAGGGGAGGTTTGCCAGTTCCTCTAAAATATAACCTACACTACTGATATTCCATGATAGTCTCCCATCAAAGTACTAACCAGGGATTAGCTTCCAAAGTCAGATAGGATCTGGTGCCTTCAGGATATTTAAGGTAACCTAACCATAACCACAATATCTATTTTTTTTAAAAAAAATCTATTATTATTATTATTATTATTATTATTATTATTATTATTATCTCACTCTTTTCCCAGAACTGGGGCCCAGAGCAGCTCACAACAGTAAAAGAACAATACAGTTAAAAACATAGAAAAACATATGTACTGCTCACATTTTACTAAATTCATAGTATCATATAATCATAGAAGAGGCTGTCCCCCATCATATATCTATGCATTTCATTTTGTGTACATTTTTGCACAAAATTGTATGTTTGAAATATGTTGTAATTCAACCAGAGTCCTGGTGCCTCACCAAACTGCAAATTCCAGGCTTCTGGCAGTTAAAGTGGTGTCAAACTGCTTTATTTCTGCAATGTGGATCCACCCTCAGAATAAAACCTGGATTCACTGCCCAACTGATAGGGATCTACCATCTGTCTCTCATGATCATTGTTTAAATCCTATTGGTTACTCTCAAGTGGATCAGATGCAGGTGAACACCACAGCTAGTTTCTGTCAAAAGGCAGACATTTTGGAACAGGGATGTTGCCCTTGCCTTATGTACCTCATACATCTGAGGAAATAGGCTCAAGTCTTCCAAAGCTCATACTACCAGCTTCTTTCTTTCAGTTAGCCTCAAAGATGCTACAAGATCTTTTTGCAGACTGATTTTTCAGACTAACATGGATAAGTCTTTGAATAGTATCTTAGGGTGTCACCTGGTGCAGTCTGCACTCCCTGCACCCAGTTATTGATGCTCCTGCTTTTATTCAATGAGAATTTAAAATGTCTAAATGAAAATCAGTGACACTCTGCTCTTCTGGGAGTTGCCAAAGTGAATTTGTTTTTCTTAATAGGGTTGGCATTCTGGGCCAGAGTAGAAATGGGTATGTCCAATATAATTCCACACAATGAAATACACGTGAGCATGGCACACACCGAGATGAATCAGATTATTTTTTTAGAGCAAGAGAGATGGCCTTGAGTGAAGGCATTCTTGTCAGTACGTTTGCACACAGAACTACACTTAATCGTAAGATTGGAAGAGCCCTGGGGGTCACAGTTGAGGATCATCCTGTTATTAGGTATAATAATGTATTTTGGTACATAGTATTAAAATGAGACTTCTTGGTCAGGTCAACATCCATGCTCCAAATCATGACACTTTATCCGGATGGAAGTAGACAATCTCCTTAGCTAATGAAGAAGTGACCATATTTCTGGTAATGCTTCACTTCCTCTGAAAACAGGACATGGCGCTATATAAAAGGTGCACCATCCCATTCCACTTCATTCCATCTCCAGGTTCCTAAACTCAATAGTCTACTTACTACTGAACAAGGTAAGCTGTGTTAAACTTGTAACAGTCTTCTTGTGGTCAGTCCAATTGCTCTGCAGTTTCTTCTATTCATATTTAACTTACCTGGGAGTGTTCATCTCTATGTTCTCTCTTGTCTTATAATCAGGGCTGTTGTAAGCTGCCACCCCCAAACCACAAAGTGGTAATTGGGTAACCCACTAGATATTGTTGAATTACAGCTCCCAGCTTTCTTCCCCATTGACTATGCTGACTATGGCTGCTCGGATTTGTAGTCCAATAATATCTGGATGGTGGTATGATGCCAACCCAAGCTATATCCATTTTCCCAGGTGGAAGTGCATTTGATCTCAGTGTGAGTTACTTTTAAATAGATGCAGGATTGCATTCTTATTTTACACATCTGATAAGCACTTGACCTCCACCTCAGAGAGAAAGAGAATTCCAACTTCAAGGAGGGAAAGGTTTATATGTTGCCTCCCCTGAGGACCCAGCAGCCCTTTCATCTGCCTCATATTTTTGTCCTCTTTGAGATTATTGGGTGTGTTGTGTGCCTTCAAGTCATTTCTGACTTGTGGTGAACCTGAGTTTTCTTGGCAAGATTTGTTCAGATTATGGGCCATTTTATTGCCTTCTTATTGGGATTTGTCCTGGGAACCCCTGACATAGGATGGTATAGGGACTGTTTAAAATCAGCATGTATCTTTTTTTCTTCATGCTTTGCATTTGGCTAAGAGGTCCAGAGTCAGCTTCAGAAATTGCTTCTTGCATCACACATTAAGAACTTCCCTACCCATGTCCCCAATTATTACAAAGCAAATGGCAAGGTCTCCTTGCCATTTCAATCCCCCAAAGCTAGAGTACAGCAGGTTATTGTGGGAAACATACTTATCCAAGTCCCACCACTGTAGGATGCTCTCCGCCAGATGATACTTTCTGAAGGGCTCCATCAGCTTGGCATTAGATCAACAGCTAACAAAACCCTTGGTGGACCCTCACATTGTGTACGTAACTAATAAAGAGCATAACAATAATTCCTCTTTCTTCTCTTGTAGCCTCACTCTTCCTTCGCAGAAATGGGTTCTGGTGGATGCTGTGGATGTGGTGGATCTTCCAATGGCAGATCAATGATGGTTATCTGTATGCCTTGTAACTGCAATTCCTGCTGCTCCCCTTGCTATGGCTCCCCTTGCTGTTCTCCTTGCTACTGTTCCCCTGGCTGCAGCTCTCCCTGTATCTACTACCTCAGCTCTGGGAATAATAGTTCCTCCGGTTGTGGTTGTTGTGGTCACTGAAGCTCTGGATGTCAAACTCTGCAAGGAACAACATGGAAGCCCCACCAGCTGGAATTATCTCAGCACCATTTTCATCCCTTTGAAGACCTGTCTGATGATCTTCTTCTCTCCTCTTTGTAAAGCATAAGTCTGAAGCTTTGTGCCTACCTCTTGCAGCAATGTTCCTCTTCTGACTTTACTTCTTCTTACTTTCCTTTGTTTGTAAATCTGATTTCAAATGCTAAGAAACCAACAAAGATACGTGGAAACATGAGTGTGGGTCTCTTTCTCTTCGTCCTGGGCTATTCTCAGATTCTTCTCTTAATAAATGAATTCATGAGAGAACAAATATTTTTTGTGGTTTTTTTAAAATTGACACTGCAGAAATTGTACAGGCTGGAATGGTAATCCTCTTCTTCATTGTTTTGCTTCATCCCCTGCTAAAGCCATCTCAACCAGTGGCAATGATGAAATATTCTGCTAGCTGATTCCATGTAAATGTATTATATGACCATGTAATTCCTATTGCTGTTGTAGTGTGCTGGTATATATCAACTCCAGCTTATGGTGGCCTTCTCCTAGGGTCTTCTTAGAAAGATTTCTTCAGGGGGGGTTTGCCAGTACCACTGATTTCCTTTAAGGCTATCAAGTCCAGTGTGATATCAGATTCAGAAAAGCTGGCTTCAGTAGTTAAAACCCAGAAAATCTTTATTTAAGAAACTATAGATTCAGTCTGGGGTCATTCATTGTCGGATCTGACCAGAAAACATTACAAATGTCTAATGAGAGTCCACACAATTCTAAATTCTTATTCATTACACTTGATAAATATGCTTCTTCACTCTTTCCCATACCAGCATCACCCCCTTTTTTGCTGTTGTTGTTGTTACAATGAGATCCTTTACATAGAAACAACCTTGAACAGGCTTGGCTCATGCCTGCCTCCCCTCCAATCTTATCTCATCACCTGGGTGTGAGATCACCAGGATCTAGCACAGGGGTAGGCAACCTTTCCCCTTTAAGGGCCGAGGGACTTCAGCTCCCAGAATCCCAGGAGCTATTGGCCAACATGGGACTATTGGCCAACCTGGCTGAAGCTTCTGGGAGCTGAACTCCCTCGGCCCTTAAAGGGGAAAGGTTGCCTACCCCTGATCTAGCATTAGTGCTTTCTGACAGACCAGACTGAATACCTCAACAAACAACAGACCCCAGGATTCTGTAAGATAAGTCATGGCAGTTAAAGTGGTGTCGAACTGTTTTAATTCTGCAGTGTGTCTACACTCTAGTTTTTGGAGCAGCAGAAAACAAGTTGGCTCCATCCTTTGGAAAACTTGTGGTCCTTTGGAGGATGGATCCAGTGTGGAGCCACAGTAGTACTCAAAAAGGTGTGAAAGATGACCAGGAGGGACATGACATCACTTTCTGTCATCCATAATGGCAGCCATAACAGCATGCTTCATCTCCACAAGAGGGCAGAATAGAATGGTGTGATAACCTGGTACCTGAAGCATGTCCTCCTTTGTGGCAAAACAAAGCTTTAAGCCAGGGGTAGGCAACCTTTCCCCTTTAAGGGCCGAGGGA
>CM034711.1:3149258-3161388 GCA_020142125.1 Phrynosoma platyrhinos
TAAAGTGGACTCAATTTGCACTATTTCTGGCAGTCTGCAATGGTCCTAGGGCACTAGGACATCACGATTCAAATCTTCCTTCAGTCATGGAGACCTACTAGGTTTCCATGAATGTGATACTGGGCAAGTCATATTCTCTTGGCTGTAGACGAAAGCATAGGAAAACCCACTCTGGTCAAATTCTGCCTAGAAAACCCAATGACAGGGTAGTCTTAGGGTTAGCATAAGTCAGAGAAGACTTGAAGACACACAACAACAACAACAACAACAACAAGCTTCCATGAAGTTCTCCATCCCTGTTCTAAGAGAAGTCTGGCCTACATAATTGCCCATATACCTCAGTAACCAAATATACATTTCTGAACTGTATTTGACAAAAAATAATCATCATACATGCATAAAGAGTATTTTAAACCAAAATTGGGTTTTTAAAATGTATATTAGACCAAAATACATCATTCTGACCACTAGATTAGATCAAATATTGCTTTGCCAGCTTCACTCATGAATCCAGTTCCAGAGAATTACTCAAAGATTTCATAGTTGGATATGGACCAGGTCCACTTGAATGTATAGCAGGCCCTTGATATCCACTGAGGCTTGGTTCTAGAACCCCCTGTGAATATCAAAATCCATGGATGCTCAATTTCCATTAAATATAATGGCATAGTAAAATGGTGCCCCTTGAATATTAAATGGCAAAATCAGAGATTGCTGTTTGGAAATTATACTTTATGGAATATTTTCATGATGTGGATGGTTGACTCCATGGATAAAGAATCTGTGGATATGGATGGTCATTTGTAACTGCCGGTATAGTAACCTAAAGATACAGGAACCTTAGGAGAATTTTTAAAAACTCTTTTAAGGTGCATTAATGAGGTCTGATAGTAAACTGAATTGTTTATTTAAAGACACAGTGCCAATTGGACTCTGGCTTGGTAGCTTAGAAACCTGCAGTAAATAAGCAATTAAACCAATTTTATATAGGGTAGTATTCTAGGTTAGCTACATAGTTACGTATGCTTAACTAAGTATATGTAATGAAAGTTTTGTCCACACTGGCCAAAAAAGTGGCTTTAAATCAGACTTGAAGCCTAGCTGTTTAGATGACGCACAAGATAAAACCGGATAGAAAGTAAAATGAAGCCATACTCCGGGGCTAAAAACTGGAGCAAAAAGAAGTTCTGATATTCTGATATGCACACCATCGCACCGGTGTATAAACAGCACAATGCCAGTGAGGGACTGCAGGATAGCAAAAATGTGACTGTACGACAAACAGGGCAGGTTTCTAATAATACAATGTATATAATTACAACGTACACAAACCAGAGAGTCCAACAAGGGGGGCATGGGGAGAAGCGGAGGAAAGAAGGCATGTATGCGAGGGCCTCCAAGATTGTGCTTTCCCAATGTGTCATTCATCACATTGATACACAGTACAGGAGGTGCATCACATGAGTGACTGTGGCCATCCGATGGAATGACATCTAGATGGATCAAATGACCCAGTTTCCCTGTACCCTCGTGTCACCGTGGGTACATGACACAGGACCAAAGGCCCGATTTGACCGTGGACCATCTTCACATGGGATGGCCAGATCAGCAGTGAATATGGACCATTCCTTCCTTAATCCACTTTTTAAAAACTTACCTTTCGCTCCAAATCTCCCCACAAAATGCAGAGACCTCAGGAGTGATGCCAGGCAATGGTTTACAATGTCACCCAATGCCACCACTGCTGGGGTAAGTTACTCCCTCTGAGGTCAATACCTGGTGCCTATGTGTTTGATGATGAGCACTTTGTTTTCTGCCCCAAAGGGAACGACTTGTGCCAATGGCAGCAATGGCACCAGGATGCACATGTGAACAGCCACCTGGCATTATTCCAGAGTGCCCAGGTAATGGGGAATTCAGGGAATAATAATCCCAGCTGCTCCTGGAGTATTCTGCCCAGTGTAGACCCACTCTTTGGCTGCTGCCACATGACAGTTTGACAACACTTTAACTTCCATAGTTCAATACTAAGGGACTGCAGGATTTGTAGTTTGGTGGGGTACCAGAGCTCTCTGACAAGGAAGGCTAAATATCTCATAAAACTACAGATCTAAGACTCCCGTAGCACTGAGCCACGGCAATAATGTCAAACTGCATTAATTCTGCAGTGCAGATTAGACCTCTATGAATGAGTTGGGACAAATGGGAGAGGATTTAACTTCACCTTGACCAACATTTCTTTATACCAAGGATGGAAAGAAGCTGAGGGATAAACATGGAAATGCTTGGGCTGCTAAACACGAGTTTCATCTAAAGAAGCTATAACTTCAAGATTTCCATAACACTGAGCATAGCAATTAAAGTGATGTCCAACTGCTTTATTTCTGTAGTGTGGATACACCCTTAATTAAGTATACTTAGATTACTTATCTTTACATCAGGGAATTCTTCCAGGATAGGAGACTTAGCAACTTCTACACTGTTGGGTCTATATAAATAAATTATAATAATCATAATCCTTAACTAAATAACCTATCCTGGTCTAACTCCCCACATCTGACAGCAACATCATTCACCGTCTGATCACTGACAAAATGGAGTCTTTCTCCCTGTGAAGCTGAGGGCCAGTAAAGTAGGTTGAGAGAGAGATTTATGATCATGGGAATAGTGTCACAATTGTGACTAAGTAGCAATCATGAATACAGAACAGTTATGAATGAGTCAATCTAGGTAACTGTTCCACATTGATTGTTTTAAATATGTGTTGATTTTATGTGCTCCTTTAACTGATGTATTTTTAAACTGGTGTGTCCACTCCGTTGTTGTGCTTTGATCCATAGGGTGAGATGTGAGAAATAGTTGAGGATTTGCTTCCTAACTTCCTAGATTGCATCCATACTGCAGAAAGGTTCCAGTTTGAGACAGCTTTAACTGCCATGGCTCGATGCTATGGGATTCTGGGAACTGTAGTTTGTTGTGGCACCAGAGCTCTCTGACAGAGAAGGTTAACTATCTCACAAATCTACAAATCCCAGAATTTCATAGCATCAAGCCATGGCAGTTAAATTGGTGGCAAACTGCATTATTTCTGCAGTGCAGATGCAGCCCTAGTTAAGATTAATAATCAGTTAGGAAGCAAATAATAGTCAGTTAGGAAGCAAATCAGAGTTCTTTAATGCAAAACACAATATGCTTACATAAACACACAAATCCTGAAATTTAACAAAATCATTAAAAATGAAAAATGTCTTCCAGTCTTGCCCAGTATGATATTTTTTTAAAAAAATTCATTCTGGTAATCACTACCTTTACAGGAAGTCCTGAAATGCAAACAGAAATGAGTGATTAAACACTTTTAAAATTGTGATTTTGCCCAGTGGGGAGAATAGTTTGAAATGTTTTTGCTTTGCATGACTGAATGAAATATGCAAAGATTTAAATTCCTAAACATACATGAGTTACACTACAGTGCTCTCCTAGAAGTTGCCAAAGGGAGATTTGTCTTCTTTCCTGGGTAGGATTGCTATTTGCAACCACAGTGGAAATAGCAAATTCAGGACGAATGGCCAAAGATATTATAATTACATGTAGTGGAATTCATGTGAACACAGCGCACACCATGATGGATCAAATGCTTTTGGAGCAACAGACATGGCCTTGAATGAATTCATTCTTCTAAACAACTTTGGCCATAGCGCTACTCATATCCATAATACTGAAAGCACCCTATGGGCACAGCTGGGGATCACACTATTATTAGGTGTAATCATGCATTTTGTGACATTGTGTCTTAATGACATCTATGACCCAGGCAAGAATCCACGTGAAAAACATAGTGTGTTATCTAAATGGAAGTGGACAATCAGCTAATGAAGAGATGACCATATTTCTGATAATGCCTCACTTCCTCTGGAAACAGCTGTATAAAAGGTCCACCACTCCAGTCCTCTTCATTCAATCTTCAGGTTCCTAAACTCACCGGTCTACCTACCAACAAAGAAGGTAAGCTATATTAAACTTGTAACGGGCTTGTTGTGATCAACCCAATGGCTCTGCAGGTTCTTCTATTTATATTTACTTACTTGGGAATATTCATCTCTATGTTCTCCTCTGGACTTACTTGCCTTTCAACAAGGGCCATCTTTGGTGGTCATCACAAGTGCCAAGTCTGGAAATTGTGCAGTCCATTAGATGTTGTTGGATTGAAACAACCAGCATTCATCCCATTGGTTACATCCCATTGGTTACACCCATTGGCCAAAGCTGCTGAGATGTGCAGTTCAATAACATCTGATGGGTGGCATGATGCCGAATTCAAGTGATATCCCCTTCCCTATGACGAACTGTATTTGATCTCAGTGTGAGTACCTTCTCAGTAGACATGTTTAGATTTGCAATTCTAATCACATGGCAGGTAAGCCCTTGATCATCCTAGTGCTAGGTGGTTGCTTCCTAACCCCCTTGAAACTCAGAAAGAGATTTATACACCTCCTGAGAGGAAGATTTGTCTGATTTTCTGTGGACCTATAAGCTCCTTGATCTGTCCTATGGGTGTGTTCCCATTGTTGCTGTTGTTGTGTGCCTTCAAGTTGTTTCCAACTTATGGCAACCCTAAGGCAAAAATATCATGGAGTTTTCTTGGCAAGTCTCTTCAGTGGGACTTTGCCATTGCCATCTTCTGAGGATGAGAGAGTGCAGCTTGCCCAAAGTTCCTCGCTGCTTTATTGCATTCTTATTGTGATCTACCCTGGGAAACCCTGACAGAGAATAAAAGGTCAAATATTTGAAATTAACAGGTATGTATTTTGTTAGAGCCTTGCAAGAACATCTTGCAATTTAGACAAGAGGTCCCACCTCATCCTCAGACCTTGACATCTTGCATCACATATTAAGACCCACCACCATCACAGTCCTTACAGACTGATTGGCTGTGGCTGCCAATTCAATTCCACAGGAATCTCTGGAGCCAGAGTACAGCAGGCCATTTTGGGAAGAGTGAAGGCAACACTCTTGTCCATTGGAGGATACACTCCACTAGAAGGTGCTTTGTGCAGAGCCCTATCAACTTGCAGTTATATCAGCAACTAACAAGCCCACTGCTCAAAGCTCACATTGTGTATATAAGTAATAATATGCATAACAATAATTCCTTTTTCCTCTCTTGTAGCCTCAATCTTACTTCTCAAAGATGGGTTCTGGTGGATGCTGTGGATGTGGTGGATCTTCCAATAGCAATTCAATGACAGTTTGCTGCATGCCTTGTGGCTGTAACTCCGGCTGTTCCCCTTGCTGTTATACCCCTTGCTGCTACTACCCTTGCTGTATCTCCCAACCCAGCTGTTCCCCTTGTTATTGTTGTTCCCCTTGCTGTGGTTCCTCCTGTGGCAATTGCCCCTGTATCTACTACCTCAGCTCTGGAAGTAACAGTTCCTCTGGTTGTTGTTGCTGTAACTGAAGATCTGAGAGTTAAACCCTCCAAGGAACAACATGGATGCCCCATCAACTGGAATTATCTCAGCACCATTGTCATTCCTTTCATGATCAAGCTGATAACCTCCTTCTTTCCTCTTTGTCAATGTTCACCATTGTCTCTTCTTCCTTTTTATTTCTTCTCTTTGGAAATCCAAAGTCCTGAGAAACAAAAGAAACATGATGGATTAGGCGTGGGTCTCATTGTCTTCTCCCCAGACTATAGAAATCCCCAAATTGCTCCTTAAATAAATTAAATCATATAAAAATGAACTTTCTTGTCTGTGAAGCATCTTTAAACTGCTCATTACACAAACAAAGAGATGGCATGGACTGGTACACCTCTTTTTCTCCATCATTTTTTTTTTCCTGATCTCTAGTTAAAGCCACTAGTAGTGATGAAAACCTGTAACAGTCAAGTCCATGTAAATTAACACATACACTGGCCAGAATACTCTGGGCTACTCCTGAAATATTCTGGCCCCAAAGCTTCTTTGGATCCATCCTGTTACCTCTTCATTCTGCAGCAATGCTAGACGGCTGTCTACATGTGTGTCTCTACTGTGCCATGTGGCACCAGTGCCATTGGCAGGAATCACTCCTTCAGAGATCAGAAATATGGTGCCCAGTGTCAATCAAATGGCTGGTGACCTTGCTGTGACTTCAGAGGGAACTATTCATGGCAGCAATGCTAGGTGACACAGCAGGGACATATATGCAGACAGCTGCCCGGCATCATTGCAGAAAGTTCTAGATTTTCCTGCAAAATCTGGAGCCAATGGTGAGTTATTTTATACAAGAAAGGGTTTATTCATTGCAGAACTGGCCTTCTGTTGTGAAGACAGTCCCCACTCAAATCGGGGATTTGGCCCTGTATCATGCGGAACAGACTATTAGCCTTCGCTGTTCAAGAGCTCTGGTGCCACAACAATCCCAGAATTCTATAGGATGGAGCCATGACAATTAAAGTTAAAACATTAATTCTGCAATGTAGCAACAGCCTAGGTCCTGTGTGTGTGTGAGTCTGGAATGTGGGGAGTTAGATCAATACATATCTATATTGTTAATGAATCCCTCAAGCATCCCTACTTTTATGAAGATAATGAAGGACAACTCCAAATAAGAGTTTAATTTAAACTATTTGGATCACAAACATACCCAGCTTTGTTCCAGCTGTGTTCGTACATGTGAAAAGTATCTTAACATTCTCAAACAAAAATCCATCAGGGATACCTTTCTTGGCCAACCAAAATGCACAATGTCCTTGTTGCAAGCTTTCAAAGTTCCATGGACTTCTTCATCATCAGGCAAGATGTTACAAACCAAACAGGAGAAAAACAATTGGAGATGTTAGTCAGATGTCTACATGTTGTTTCAGTATTTAGTTAAGATGGTATATGGTGGGGAGGATATCTTTTGCAGCCAGGATCCTCCTCCTTCTGACCATATGGCTATCTTAGCATTGTTCTTGATCACAAATTGAACATAACCCAAGAATGTGATACTGTAGCAAAGAAGGCAAATAATATTATAGCCTGCATTTATACAACTATAGTTTCCAAGACAAGATTGGTTCCCAGAACTCCTGACCTTTGGCCAAGCTGGCCAGGGCTTCTGGGAGTTGAAGTTCAAAACACCTGGAAGACCAAAGGTTGGGAACCACTGGCCTCGGAGGGCCCTTCCAACTCTATGATTCTATAATCCCTACCATCCACATCGCCCTCAAGGCATATCTATCTATCCATCCATGTGGTTTTTTAAAATGTTTTTACAACCTCAAGTTCCTCAAGTTCTTTCTACCTTTATACTCTTAGTGAATTTTGGTATAGATATCAAAAGAAAGAAAATGGCTTGATCTGAAATTCTTCTCCTATCCTCACCACTGTAATTTGAATTGTAATGAACTGAATTATTTACAATAAATTGAACAATGAACTGGATTTACCTTGACTATTTCACGTTAGCAAGTTATTGTTATACTGAGATTTTCAAGCTCTGGCCTGCAGGTTATTCAGGGATGAACTTGCATCCAAGATCCTGTATGAAGTTGGCAGAGTGCATACCTAGGCCAGCATACTTGCAGCAAATTCCAGATGCTGGGCAGAAAGCAAAGAAGCCAATAGACCAATGATGGTGGTAAAATGGAGATTTTTTTTTTTTTACATGGCATACCCAAGGCCAAGCAGCAACCATTTGGGTCAGACAACAAACCTGTACCCCAAGTACATTTTGGCAACTTCTGTTGACCAAATATCTTGCATAAGGAGATACCAGATATCTATTTCTGCAAGGTCACAAAATATAGATCCACCAACATGTAGATAGAAATTTATATGGGGTTCCAGAATGGCCTATGGGACACCCATCAATCTTCTATGTGTTCTACCAACTCCCTATACCATTGGGGTTGGAGAAAAGCATTCCCCCACAAAAGAAACATTGATGTTCAAACACATTTCAAAGTGCTGTCTTGGGGGGACTCCCCAATAAGAAGATTCCCCCCACTAAAAAACATGGATAGATTACCTAGAGTGATGTGATGGCACTTCCACTCACCCAAAATGGCAGCCACACCAACAGACTAGTTCTCTGGAGTTCAGGGAGAGACCAGAATAGGTTGGTGTGATGCCCTAGTTTCCAGATCAAGTTCTCTGTTCTTTTAGTGTAAAACTCTAAGACAGCAGTAGGCAGAGTGTGGCCCTTGAGCTTCATGCAGTACGTCAAGTCTACTTTTCTAGCCCCTTAAATTCACACGCTGATCCTTCAAAGGCATTCTACTCCACATTAAAGTATGCATGATTTGGGGGGGCCAGTTTTTGCTGGAAATTATGCACCATCATCATCATCATCATCATCATCATCCCCTAGACAGGTGAAAACACATGAACACATCCACACTCCACCCACATGACCCCCTCCCAGAACCTTCCCTGCCTTCAAAGATCTCCATTTTCCTTTGTGTTTCCTCTCAAAATGGTGACACAAAGTGACACAGCATCACTTCCTGTCAACATTTTGAGGAGGACTGAAGAGGAAAACAAATGTATCTGAATTTTCAGGGGGAGAATGAAGGTTTGGGGAAAATTGGGATCCATTCCTCCCACATAAAGAGTTGCCCCACCTTCTTTAAAAAGATTCTGGCCTACATGACAATAATTTATTATTATTATTATTATTATTATTATTATTATTATTATTATTATTATTATATCAAAAAAGATCTTTATGAACAAACCAGTTGGGAGGGGAGGAATACAAGGTATATTTCAAGCTGTTTTCCCCCTGTTTTGGTGTCATCCTGTTCAGAGGAAACATCGTCCAAATCCCAGTTCTAGTATGAACAGTCCAGATGACAACCAGCATGTTCAGTACCAGAACCAGAGTATAACACTGTTAACATACATTTTAACAACCTATTTCTCACTTCAGATCTTCCAGGAAGGTACAGAGCCCTCCATTTCCAAACTAAGGTGGTTGTCTGCACATGTCCACCATGGTCACCAGTCGCTCACTCTGAGGTCAGAATGAGGTGTCCAACCATATATGACCATCACTGGACATCTCATTCTGACCTCCATGATGGTGGTGGATGTGACAGGCTGTTATATTGGAAGAGAATCCTGTATGGAAGTTACATCTTCCTAAGTAGACTTACATGAATTAGAACTGGGCAGGTTTGTGATGTCCATATTCAAGATATGGCAGTAGTTATGTTACAATGTAACAGAGCTAGCAAAGTGACCATTGCACAATGGAACTGGTATGCATCAGGTACCAACGTACCTCAAGTACTCTTACTAGCATCTTGCTGTGCATCCTCACAATTCACTAACAGGATTTCATAGCACCTCTTCCATGTACTATCTAGACGAATAATTACACAATATAGATGGTGATATAGGATTCCAGTCAGCCTGATAAGTAATTTTACTTGTTGTCTTACACAAAATGCAATATATGTTTACAAACCTGTTAAGTCATTCAAAAATGGAGGAGAAAATCAAACAGTCTTGATCAGTGGGAAGAAGAAAAAATTGAAATGCTTCATTCTGGCATGCACTGCCTTTACAAGAAGCCTTGAGATGCAAAGGGAAATGAGCATTAAATAATTTTAAAGTCATACAGTCCTGCCCAGTGGGACGAAAAATGTTCTTCCATGTGAGAATGAAACAAGCAAACAACTTAAATTCCTAAATGTGGGTGAGGTATGCTATGGATCTCCTAGAAAGTGCCAAAGGGAGCTTGTCTTCCTTAATGAGCAGGATATTCAGAAAGAATGGTCAAAGAGGTTATAATTGCATGCAGTGGATTACATGGAAACTAGAGGCACACCATGGTGAATCAGACCTTTTCAGAACAACAGGCATGGCCCTGAGTGAATGCATTCTTCTAAGCAGTTCTGAACATAGACCTACTTGTATCCATGATACTGAAAGTGTCCTGTTGTCACCGCTCGGGAATGCACTGTTATTAGCTGCAGTTATGCATTTTGTGACGTCGCATGAAAATAAGACTTCTGGGCCAGCTCAACAACCATGCACTAAACCATGATGCATGGTTAATGATGAGGTGACCCTCTTTCTGGCAATGCCTCACTTCCTCTGGAAACAGGACATGGAGCTGTATAAAAGGTCTACCAGCCCATCGTTCTTCATTCAGTCTTCAGGTTCCCAAAGCTCATCAACCAGTGAACAAGGTAAGCTGTACTAACCCTGTACCAGACTGTATTCTGGTACCCATTTTGTCTGCAGGTTCTTCTATTTACCTTAATATCACTTGGGAGTATTCATCTCTCCTTCTTCTGCTCCTTCATGTAGCAAGGGATATGTTAGGATGAATTTCTCTGTTCCAAGAATGGAAACACCAGGAGCAACCTGAGTAAGCATAGCAGTGGAACAGCACCTGGGTTCTTCCATTTGCTGCAAATTATATTGCCTAGTTGTTAGGCACTATATCAGGGGTAAGCAACCTTTCCCCTTTAAGAGCCGAGGGACTTCAGCTCCCAGAATCCCAGGAGCTATTGGCCAACATGGGACTATTGGCTAACATGGCTGAGGCTTCTGGGAGCTGAAGTCCCTCGGCCCTTAAAGGGGAAAGGTTGCCTACCTCTGCACTATATTGTTGTATTTTTCTTATTGTGGCATTACTGCCAAAGTACAGCACAGGGGCAATTTCTAACCAAGAAATGTGTATTGTTTTTTTCAAAACATTTCAAGGATTATTTGCAACCTGGCCAAGAATCCCAGTCAGCATCAGTGTAGAAATTTCATCATGCTTTGAGTTTCCTCCATTCCTCCCAGCCCGGGAAACTCATGGAGCCAGAGGTGACATGATAGTCCTATTTAAATATTTGAAGGGATATAATATTGAGAATGGAATTAGCTTGTTTTATGCTGCTTCAGAGAGTAGGACAAGGAGCAATAGATGCAAACTACAGGAAAAGAAATCCCACCTAAACATTAGGAGGGACTTCCTGAGAATAAGAGCTGTTCAACAGTGGACCACACTCCCTTTGAGAATGGTGGAGTCATCTTCTTTGGAGGTCTTAGATGGCCATCTTTTGGGGGTGTTTTGATTGTGATTTCCTGCATTGCAGGGGGTTAGATTGGATGGCCCTTGCAGTCTCTTCCAACTCTATGATTCTATAAATACATTAGATGCGTTTTAGTAGACGGTGTTGCCCAAGCCTACCAGGGCCCACTACTGGAGGATACTGTCCACTAGATGATACTTTATGCAGGGCTCTTGTTAACGTGAAGTTATCTCAACAGATAATAAGCCCCTTGGTGAAGCCGCACATTGTGCATATAAATAACAAAATACACTAACAGAATTTCTCTCTCCTCTCTTCTAGCCTCACTCTTCCTTCTCAAAGATGGGTTGTTGTGGATGTGGTGGATCTTCCAATAACAATTCAATGAGGATGTACTGTATACCTTGTGGCTGTAGCTCCGGCTATTCCCCTTGCTGTTCTCCTTGCTATTGCTCCCAATACTGCTCTTCCCGTTGTTGTGGCTCCTCCGGCTGTACTCCTTGTATCTACTACATCTCCAGTGGGAGTAATGGTTCTTCTGGTTGTGGTTGCTGTGGGCACTAAACTCTCCAAGGAACAACATGGAAGTCCCATCAACTAGAGTTATCTCAGCACCATTGTCATCTTTTGAAGACCTCCCTGATGACCTCTTTCTCTCCTCTTTGCCAGCCTTCATCATCGTCTCTTCTTCCCTTTTGTTTCCTCTCTTTGGAAATCCAATGTCAAGAAGTCATGAGAAACAAAATACTCATGATGGATTAGGTGTGGGTTTCATTCTCTTCTCCCCAGGCTGTAAAAAATCCCAGGTTGCTCCTTAAATAAATGCAGTCATGTAAAAAAAAAATAACCTTTCTCTTTTGTTAAGTTTCTTTAAAACTTCTTATTTGAAAACTAAGAGATGATGTGGAGCTGGAATACCTCTCTTTCTCCATCCTTTTTTTTCTGATCTTTAGTTAAAGGATCTTTAGTTCTCAGCCAGTGGCAGTGGTGAACACAGTGGTGAACAGCCAACTCCATGTAAAAGATTTGCTGTATGTCTTGTGGCTGTAACATTTGCTGCTTCCTTTGTTGTTGCTCTCCTTGAATCTATTACATCAGTATTGGAGGTAAAAATTCCTCCTGTTGCTG
>CM034711.1:3177370-3188093 GCA_020142125.1 Phrynosoma platyrhinos
TAGGTCCTGGGGCAGGTCTCTGTGGAGAATCTCTTCCAACTTAAATGCTCTGCACTTAATTTTCCAGAATTTAATGATCATAATAAAACACAACTGTTTTCTCACTCCCATGAGTTGTTTACCTCCTTTGGTCCTCTGTTCTTCTAGTTGGCTTTGCAAAACACCTACAGGGCAAAATCTATCATAGGGTTGTCACCTCAGAACACCCTAGAAGTCAGCAACGTAGAAAGCCTTGAAGTTAGGTTTGTTCCTCAGCATTGTTGGAAAGGTTGTCTCATTTCCGGAACTATCCAAACTATATAAAGAGTCTCCTAGCCCAGAAATAATCATGCTCAGAGCATTTGCTCATTGTGAGTTCCAGATCTCAAGTAGAAACCAAATAGATCCATTTGGAACTATCTGGAAAATAACTCTCATTCTCTCATCATATTAGAACTTGGATTTATATATGGATTTAAAACCAAACTTGAGACATCATGAAGGTAAACCGCTTTAATTCTACAGTGTGGCTACACCCCATGGTTTGTATTCTCTTTCAGTCATGGCAAATTCATTGAGTAACCAGGACAAGTCACATTTTCTCAGCTTCAGAGGAAGGCCATGGCAAGCTTCCTCTGGAGAAATTTAGCCAAGAAAACTTGGAGATGACTTGAAGGTGGAGGTTTCTACTTATGAGAGCAGCAACAAACAAAACTCTAATTCAGCATGAACAGGGTTGAATATCCAGAGCAGTAGTGCCAAAATTTTGCTCCTCCAGATGTTTTGGACTTCATTTCAGAGAAGCCCCAGCCAGCAGTCAGGGATTCCATTACATCTGGAAGACCAAATATTTGAGAACTACTGGTTTGTAGACTAAAAGCCAGATTTGAAAGTTCTAAGTCTGAATAGATGAATCTGATCATTTTGAGATTCTCGCACATTCAGATGTTACTGATATGAAGCTCTTTGACTCCTGGACTTGAAGACATCTGCAAATTCTAATGCATTTTTCTCCAAAACCTGAACACATTTTTCATCTTTTCCTAATAAAGGCAGTCTAGGGAACATGTCCACTTGTTAAGCAATTTTTTTTAATAAATTTTATTGAAAATACAATAAAAAACAAAAACAACAAAAACAAAATAAAACAAAAAGGACAAGACAAAACAATCTACATAGAACACATCTCATAATTTGTTAAGCAATTTAACCAAACGTCAAGTTCAGAATATTGAAGTGATGCTGGCAGCATTCTCTGTCATACAAAGGTGGATCCCAGAGTTTACACAATAAAGTAATCTGTAATTAAGACAAATGAACATGAGTCACTTCGCCAAGTTGGGCGGTAAGCCGCAGTCCTGGAAACCAAACCTCTGAACTCTTGCCTTTTCTTCTGTGATCTTAGCTAATCATTTTTCTCTTCTTTTTCAATGCCTTTTAGACATTTCACACTTGGCAACCCAAACAGAAACATCTGGTCCTTCCAGTTCTTGCTGACTGTATCCTAGTCTGGTAACAATGGATATACACAGATTTAATCCACATGAAAACAAAGGCACTATACTACTACATTTAGGTGCCCCCTGGTGGCTAAAGACTAAGTTTACATCCACAGGGCAGGAGTAAGAGACAGGATGGCATAGTGGTCAGTGTTATATCCAGACCATTGGTGGGTACATGGACATCCAGGAAGGCCAGGATGGTCAGGAACCAGTTAGTCCTGGTTCTGGGCTTCCTGAGATTGTCCTTGACAGATGCAGTCTCCTATTTGGTTTTTACTTGAGAAATATGTACTTGTGTTAGAATTCAAAGATATAGCTGGGTTAGTCTGTAAAATCAGTATGTAGATAGATCTTGTAGCACCTTTGAGATTAACTAAAGAAAGACGTTGGCAGTAGGAGCTTTCATAGACTTCAGTCTTCTTCCTCAGAGGCATATCTAAGGAAGTAGACTGAAGTCTACAAAAGCTCATGCTGCCAACTACTTTATTTTGTGTGTGTGTGTGTGTGTGTGTGTGTGTGTGTGTGTGTGTGTTTGTATTTAAGGAGAAAAGTCCCAAAGCAAGATTACAGTTGAATGTTGTTGTTGCTGTCTGCCTTCCAGCCATTTCTGACTTATGTCAACCCTAAGATAAACCTATCAGGAGGTTTTCTTGGCAAGTTTAATCAATGCTGAAACTACTACACCATGCTGGCTCTCAGTATAGGAGATAGCCATTGATAGTCCAGAAAAGGCCATCTGAAATTTGGCATATGACACCATCATTTTAAAAATGATAAAGGATATTACTATTCCAATGATAGGGTTGTTGGCAAGGCATTCTTATCAGCTGTGGCTGGCCAGCTTATTTATCTCCGATTGCTCTCCCGTGATGTTCTAGTTCTCCGGCTATGCCATCACCATAAGGCGACTTAAACATTAGGAAGAGAATTAGAAATTCTCATTCTTTTTTTTTTTTAAATCTAATTGCAAGGCTGGTACTTTGCACCTGTGAGCCAGTCACCATCTCTCTTCTTTCTCATTGGTAAATTCATAAAACAGGTGGGTGGATCGTGGCCTCCTGGCCTGTCACTGAATAATCTCTTGGGATATGCAAAAGAGGAATTTGGCAAGTGACAAATCAAGGTGTCATACAAGCACAAGGTTTTGACATGGCACTGAAACATCAAGGTCTGAGCCAACCAATTGACAAGAGGTTCCTTGGAAGCCTATATTAAGAGCTCTAGCCTTATCAATTCTTATTCTCTTAAACTGAAGAAGTCCTCTACAGATATACTCCAGACTATCCGGTAAGTCAAAATCAATTTGTTATGACTGTGGATGATAATTCCCTTTTTTTTTTTTTTTTTTTTTCAGTCAAAGCAGAACTTGGCAAAAATTTCTGATCTGAATAACAACTCCCAGAACTGCTCAGCCAGTGAGGATTTTGGAAGTTGCAATCCAAAAATAGTGACTTTCCCAGGCTCTGTTACTATGAAACTGAGTGTCTCTTTCAAAATGGAAAATGCTGGCTATGGGTTAGGGTTAGGGTTAGGGTTAGGGTCAATCCAGTTTTCCTCAGTGAATCCATTTTGATACACAACCTCCCCAAATGTTTGGATTTTTGTGCACTATTTACAATTGCAGAACTGAATTGGAAGATTTGCAGAAGGAAAAATCAAATGGAAATTATATTGTGGTCTGCCTATTGTCTGGGGAAATGATATTAATTCAGTTCATGACCCAAATAAACTAGAAGTGAACTGAATGCAAACCAAACAAACTGGGATGATGGGGGGGGGGGGGAGTCTGTCTTTTGGTTTTGGTTTTGCCTGCAAGAACAAAATTAATGAAATATTTACAGTTGGCCCTCCACATTTGTGGCTTGGACTTTTGCAGATTCAATTATTTGCAGATTTGATTATATGTGGTTTTGATTAATATGTTCTCTCTAGGAATCTCTAGGTCCTCCCGTGCAACTCTACCAGAACGTGACCATAGAGTTGTGCTGGAGAACCTAGAAGTTCCTATAGAAAACCCTTCTCTAGGCATTTGTAGGTCATCCAGCATGATTCTATGATCAGATGTTGACCATAGAGTTGCAGTGAAGGACCTGGAGATTCCTTGAGAGGTGTTCTCTCAGGTGAAAAGAGTAGTCGTTTGTTTGTTTTTATTTGTGGTTTTTCCATAATCATGGGGGTCCTTCACCTCTAACTCTAGTGATTGTGGAGGGACCACTGCATATCCTTAGAAACAATACACTACTTTGTTTCCAAATGTATGTGCAAATCCTTTCCTTCCTAATGTTCTTCCGGCACATCATTTTCACAGGTCTAGTCCGTGCTCTAAGGAGATGTATGCTTCTGAATTTGATTGCTGTGAGGACTCATGCAATGATTATGGAAGATCTGTACTGTCTGAACCGTGTGGGAGCTATTCTGGAGGACGGTCAGTCTGCTTTGAACCATCATGTGGTGCATCTGGGTCATCCTGCCACTCTGTGAGATCAAGAGTAGAGGTCGGATGCTATAGCCCACCTCCTCAGCAGTACTGTCCACCCGTGCAACAGTATTGCCCACCAAGGCAAAAATACTGCTCCCCAGTCCAACAGAGTTGCCCTCCAGTACAGAAGTGCTGCGCACCCCAACAGAAGTATTGTCCTCCGGTACAGAAGTGCTGCGCACCTCAGCAGAAGTATTGTCCTCCAGTACAGAAATGCTGCGCACCCCAGCAGAAGTACTGTCCTCCAGTACAAAAGTACTGCATACCCCAGCAGAAGTACTGTCCTCCCATTCAACAGTGCTGCCCACCCCAGCAAAAATATTGTCCACCAGTTCAGGGATGTTGCAGTCCATCCCTGGAGGGATGTCCCTGCCCACCCCTGCAGCAAAGCAGTGCTCCTCTCCAACGGTGTTGCTCACCATCTCAACAAGACAGCCTGCAAGGTCATCAAGGCTACACAACCATTGGAGGAGCTGGGATCTACCAGACAACACAAGTGTGTAGCATGCCAGGATATCTGAAGAAGTAGCTACTGAGAAAGAAGAAAATGTGCTGATGAGAAGAGCTTAATCTGCCTTGAAAAAATTGTCTCCTTGCTTTCATCTTCCAAAACAATACACTCATCCCTCCATGTTCACTGGGCTTAGGGACACAGGATCCCCATGAATATGGAAAAACCACAAATAACAAAAACACTATGTGTTTACCTGAGAGAACACCTCTCTAGGAATCTCTAGGTCCTCCAGTGCAACTCTGTGGTCAATATCTGCCAGACATTGACCATAAAATTGTGCTACAATGCCTAATGGAGTGTTCTCTCTAGGAATCTCTAGGTCGTTCAGTGCGACTTTTGGTTAAAGTTGATCACAGAGTTGTGCTGGGAGGACCTAGAGATTCCTAGAGAGGTGTTCTAGAGAGAACATATTAATAAAATCCATGAATAATCAAATCTGCAAAAGTCAAAGCCGCACATGTGGAGTGACAAGTGTATCTCTATCTCATGAGACATGAGGACCTATTTAATGAATTCCTTGTCTTGTCTTTTCTTTTCTTTTCTTGTCTTTTCTTTTCTTTTCTTTTCTTTTTTGTAAAACAATTTATGGCCGGAATTAATGATTATAACCACAAATACACAACCAATTTCTTTATATTGTTCTAAGGATTGTAGGTCTGGATTCCAGTAAGACCCTCCAAATCTTTGAGATGTATCCATGTGTTGACCCAGCACTCGATAACTGCTTCAGTGTTTGGACTAGTTTGAACAAAGGACACCATTTTTATTTATTTATTTTGTTCTTCAACAGAGCAAAAGCAATTTTAGCAATGTTTTTCTCACTGTATTAAAATCTTAAAAATTGTACAGTACTTACTCAACACAAAATTCACATGGTGTATTTTGCACAGAAAACAAAATACTCAACACAAAATTCACATGCTGTGCAGAAATATTAGTTTCTGATGCTGTTTCCTGTACATAAAATGCTGTAGTTTTGGAACTTACACTGCATGAAATCTGCACTTTTTCTGCAAAAAGAAGAGCATTTTCTGCATATGAAACAATGTTTTCAGTGCAGAAAAAAAGTATTTCTGGACTAATATATTATATTCTGCATATAACACGCTATTTCCTATGCAGAAAATGATGTTCATTGCACAAAAATACCCCATGCACATTTTGTGCAGAATAAGTTCCAAACTGTGAAGATTCTTAACAGTCCAGTGTGCCTTTGTCAAGATTTCCTGAAGTATAAGAAACATGTTTTATACTATTTTTCCAATATTTTTTCCACTTCTAGTTCAGACTGCCCTACAAATGTCATGAAGAACGCTATTTCCTGTTGTCCCTGAAATGGGGAAATACATAGCCTTTACTACGTTGTGTGTTATTCACATTGATATTTATTGGCTACTCCGTGTATAAACCTATTTAATTCATCTTTTACTTTTCTTACCCTCTGAGTAATTATGTATGCAACACAATAAATTTATTTCAAAAATATCTGCGTCCTCCTGATCCTCCTTTTCTCCCCACAAACTTGTTTTGACTATCTAAATCTGGATGGTAAGTCTCTGCCTTTCCTGCTGTTTTGGTCTGCAACTCTGCCTTAGCCATGGAGGGTGGGATGTCATGGAAGTTGTAGGCCAACCACTTTAACTAGCAGCACTCTATCTTACAGAATCCTGGATTTCTAGTGTGGCGAGGCATCAGCACTCTCTGACATCTAGAAGGCCAAATGCTCTTCCAGCCTAGTCTAAATCCTAGAAGAACAAAGCTGCTATGGCATTTTCCAGTAGGTCCAACACAACTGGATTGGGAATCATAACCAACGCTTCATGTAGGGCAGAGGTGGGAATTGCATGAACTACAGAACATTGTTGGATTGGAACTCCTATCATCCCTCCCCTTTAGCTAGTCTGTCTGGAGTATCTGGGAGGTGCAGTCCAGCAACATCTGGAGAGAAGCATAGTTCCCAGCCCAATGTAGGACACCCACATGGAACATGTTCTATGGAAGTAACACATGGTAATTTTAACCTGTGGCTACTGTTGTTATTATAACTGCAGCTATCAGCAGTAGCAGCATTTACTAATGTGATTTTTTTTTTACCTTAATGTTACTCCAGTACTTGGCTGCAATCATCTTAATTTTTTTGCTGCTTGCATATTACATTATTTGGCAACTTAATATTATTTGCTTGCATGGGCATAATTAACTCAATATTACTTGATTACACATCCCATATTTTGGATCTGTTGCCCTGTTTATAGATCTATTTGCTTTCCCACAAATTTCCTAATTAGGCCCCGGAAGATTGATATTGTAATCCCTTGGACTTTAATGAATTGCTTTGATTGGGTCACTATCGGGTTCTTAATGGTTTTATTATTATTTTATTCTTTTTTATTAAGTGGTTGTAAGGTGTGCAGGCTTTTATAGTATGCCACTTTGAGATGATTAAAAGTGAAAAGTATAATTAAAACATTTATAGATAAAAATGAAAGAATGAACAAAAAATAAGGAAGGAGTTCTGAACAGAAAAAAGCTAGTGTTGCTGAATTTCTCCAAACCAGTAGGATGCATGCCACAATACAAGGACAAATTCCACATGTTAAACTTTCTAGAAACGGTTATCCCAGAAGTAATGTGGCGCAGTGGTTTGAGAGTAGGACTATGATTCTGCAGATCAGGGTTTGATTCTCTGCTCAGCCATGGAAACCCACTGGGTGACCTTGGGCAAATCACACACTCTCAGCCTCAGAGGGAGGAAATGGCACCCCTTCCCCTGAACAAATCTTACCAAGAAAACCCTGTGCCATAAGTCAGAAATGACTTGAACGCACACAACAATGACATAGAGAGAGAGAGATTGATACATTGATACATTGATACATTGATAGATCGATAGATCTAAACTAAGATTAGACAGCATGCTAAACAATATACCAAAAGTCTAAACTGATACAGTAAATACATATTAATAAATATCCTAAACACTAACTAAGAAACCAAAACAAAAACACAAAAGGGCTTTTTCCCTCCTTTCAAACTGTAATAAAAAAAAAATCCTTCCCTGCAAAAGATAAACTGATCTACCATTACAGATCTAAGTAAATAAATTTATTAAGGTTACTGATATTGAAACTCACAAATTATTGCACCATCAGAATTCTGATCGCTCAAAAAGTCCATAAATGGTTTCTAGACTTTCCAAAAGTCATCAGTTCACTTATCCTTTACAATTCATGTGAACCTGGCAATTGGGGGCATTTTAGCAACCTTAACCATCCATTCTTCTGTTGTCTGGGCCCATGTTTCCCATGTTTGAGCAAATAACATTCTTGCCCGAGTTAACATATATTTAAGAATTAATCCATATTTGCTATCAAAAAAAATTAATTAATAGGGCCTTTTGTTTTTAACTGGTTGGGTAGAAGTTTGTGCTATGGGTGTGATATTTATGCTACATAGTACATTCTCTGATCTGAAATTCCAAAATCCAAAATACTCCAAAATCCAAACATTTTTTACATAAGTGTCTGAGATAGTGACACTTTTGCTTTCTGATAGTTCAATGTACAAAAACTTTATTTCAGGCACTAAATTATTTTTAAAAAACATTGTGTATAAAATTATCTCCAGGCTGTGTATGAGATGTATATGCAATTTGTGTTTAGACTTGGGTCCCATCTCCAAATACACTTATTCTAAAATACCACACACAAAAAAAATCAAAATCCAAAAGACTTCTGGCACTAAGTATTTCAGGAGACTCAACCTGGAAGTCATTTTCTGTGTTTGTAATTGTTTAAACTAACATTGTGAATGTAATGTTTTAAATGAGTCAATGGTTTTAATGCTTTAAAAAAACCTCATACTGTTTTTGCTATGTTGGCTTAACTTACATTTGTTAACTGCTTTGAATCCCATATTGGGAGGAAAGTAGACCATAAATAAAATCAATAGATAAACTTCTCATCCATATTGAGTACTTTGTGGATCAATTCACATTGGAAGATGCTGTGAACTACTGAAATATCAAAAGGACAATCAACCAAATGTCATTGGATTCAGTTGATAAAAATGAAACAGCTACAGAGTTCAATGGTCTACCTAGCCAACCAGCCAAGTGTATCATCTTCTAGGATACCCCATTCCAATTGCCCAACCCTAGTTGCATACCATAGCCAACTTTCCTCCTATACACAGTCATCAATTCATAGCAACTCAGCATGATCACCTCTCAATGGACATAGATGATGCCATTTATGCTCCAGAATGTTCCACACTTACTTCTGATCTTCTGATCTTCAGACATGGGAGTGAAGGTAAACTTACCCCCAAAAAAATCCTGTAGCTTACAAAGAAGCCAATGTGGTTCCCTCTGAATCACTGATGGACTATGTTGGCCAAGTGATGCCAAATGGAAGCACCGGAAATTTCTGTCTCTCGAGTGTGGCTGAGAGCATCCACGTGATGGATGATCCCATCCTAGAACGTGATGTATATGAGAGAGTAGCCAATCAATTTGATCTATACCACAAATTGTTTGGATGCACCTTAATTATCAATTACTCAATCCATATGTTGCAATGGGGACATCTTGTGCCAGTGGCTAATTGTTATATTGCTAAGGAGTGGCATGTGCTGGGCATAAGAGGCTTCAGATGATTCATGTTGGAGGCCAGCAACCTGCTCCACCAAGCCAAGTCCAAGGCAACAGCTATGCATGGAAACCAAGAATGGAGTAGAATTTGTTTTCAGATCATTTTCAATAATAATTCATCTGCATGTACAGGTTTGCATGGCAGAACAAGCTGAGCTCTTGTCCTTCCAACCCTGAGCAAAGAACTTTTTATCCAGACTTGGTTTTGGCTGGTTGTTGAAGATGAGGCTCCAGTGGGTCATGAATGAAATTTTTGTTCTAATCCTGTGTATGAGATTGCTTTTAATTCAACTGTGGTTTTAAAATTATAATTTTGGGCTTTAAAAAAAATCTGTTCCCTTTTTTGGTTAAATTTAATGTGAGATACCTGAAATTTCAGTTTTGAGAAGAATATGGGATATAAATTAAACAAACAGGTAAACAGATAGTTTCTATATTTTCAGGATGGAAAGAAGGTGAGATTTAGAAATCTCTGATTGTGGGAGAAATTAAATTGGACAGATCCATCCCTCTAGGCCTAGAATAGGGATAGGTTACATGCAGTTCTTGGACCTGGTGTTTGTGATCCCTGAAGACTCTCTTAGTCCCTCAAATCCCACCAAACCTACCACCAAACTTAAAACTCAGTGTGATTTGTGGGTCATTTTGGCTCTAAAAATATGCAGAAAGGTTCCCCAAAATGTGTGAAAACTCATAAAAATACAGTGGGATCTTGGTATCCACTAGGGTTTGGTTCCAGGACTTTCCAAGGATGCATCTGTACTGTAGAAATAGTGCACTTTGACACCACTTTAAGTGCTGCAGTTCCATCCTATGGAATGCATTTTGTTGTGACACCAGAGCTCTCTGACAGAGAAGGCGAAATATCTCACAAAAATACAAATCCCCAAATTTCATAGCATTGAGCCATCACAGTTAAAGCAGCATCAA
Source organism: Phrynosoma platyrhinos (assembly GCA_020142125.1). Classification (NCBI taxonomy): domain Eukaryota; kingdom Metazoa; phylum Chordata; class Lepidosauria; order Squamata; family Phrynosomatidae; genus Phrynosoma; species Phrynosoma platyrhinos. The sequence continues at coordinate 3,187,426 of CM034711.1, forward strand.
ACCACATTAATTCTGCAGTGTAGATGCAGCCCAAGATTTGTCGCAAGGAAACAGCCACTTCAACTTGGGTATTCATACATTTGCAAAGCTTCGAGGTCATTTCCAAGAAATGAAATTTTTACAAAATAGTCTGCATATTTCAAAATGGAGAGCCAGCATGGTGTAGTGCTGGACTAGTGTTGGACTAGAACTCTGGAAACCAGAGTTCCAACTCCCATTCAGCCATAGCAACCCATTAGGTGACCTTAGGCAAGTCACATTCTCTCAGTCTCAAAGACAAACCTTTTCTGAACAAATCTTGCCAAGAAAACCCCATGATGGCCTTAGGGTCATAAGGAACGAAGGCAGAAAACAACAAATATACAAATAAATATGTAGCTTATAAATAGTATGCTCTTGATATCAGCTGAGGTTTAGTTCCATGACCCCCCATGGATACCAAAATCCATGGATGCTCAAGTCCAGTTATATACAATGGAGTAGTAAAATTGGGTCTTTTATATGAAATGGCAAAATCAAGGTTTGCTTTTTGGAATTTATTTTAATTTTAAGATTTTCAAGCCATGGATGGTTGAGTCTGTGCATAAGGAGGGCCCACTGTTTTTTGAAATTGCATACACATGCACACAATTCCATAATATCCCATTTCATATGCTCATTTTAATTAT
>CM034711.1:3189577-3212563 GCA_020142125.1 Phrynosoma platyrhinos
AAAAGGAGGATTAGGAGGGAAGGAGGGAGAGATTTCATAGCAATGGATGCCATTCATCAATAGTGGGTTTGATCAAGTAAACTTAGAAGTCCCTATATAATGCTATGATGTGGCAATCTTGATTCAAGATAGTTGAGGCAGAGAGCCATTCATTGATTCCATTTTAAGATTCATTTAATACTGGGATAAGATTGGGAAATGGCAGAATATTCTGCCTTTGGCATACAGTATGAATTTCTGCATTCTGATGAGCATGGTAGCAAGATAAGGATAATTTTGCACAAAGTGCTACTAACACCACTTCTTAAGGATGTAAAGTGTGAGAGAATTTTTTTCAGGGGGCCATTACAACTGGGAATGCTCATAAGAAAACAAGTTATTCCCAGCATAACAGACCTTTAGGAACCCTCTCTGAGATCATATATAATCATCTTACCTCCTGTCCTCCCCCTCTAGAACAGGTCTGGAAAACACTGAGAGAGGGTCGTCATAATTCAGTAACAACTTGAAGGAGAAGATTCACTTGAGATGCATCCAAACTGTAGAAATGATGCAGATTAACACCACTTTAAGTGCTGTATCCTATGGAATCCTGGGATTTGGAGTTTTGCAAGGTCTTTAGTCTTCTCTTCCAAAGAGTGCTGTTGCCTCACAAAACCACAAACCCAAGGATTCTATAGAATGGAGCCATGGCCATTAAAGTGAGGTCAAACGGCATTATTTCTACAGTGTAGATGCACCCTTGATATAGCTGATCATAGTTTAAGTTTCTTTTACATTTATATTTTGAACTGATCTTTCCATATTGATTCATGTGAGCAATAAGAGACACATCTAAATGCAGTAATGATGACCATCTTTCTTTCTTTCTTTCTTTCTTTCTTTCTTTCTTTCTTTCTTATTTCACCATTCTGCCAACCTTGGACCCAATGTGTTTTACAGCAAGGCTTAGGAAGATAAAGCTAAAAGCCCAATATTTAGGGAGATAACTCTTTAGTATACTGAGTTGGAAATATTTTGTATGTTTCCTTTGGAGCCACACCAAGGACAAAAAAATGCTTGTGGACCTTAAGAGCAGTTGAAGGCAGTGACTCATAGTAAAATACCGTGGGAAAGAACTGCTTATGAACTTCAAAGTAGAGTTTATTGGTCATGATGGAATCTAGGATACCTGAGACAATGCTCATATTTAGCTATAGACTATTGCATCCATTCCCCTTCAACAACAAAAAAGCAGGGCAACATTATGACAAATGCTGCTACCATTGGTTGAACTGCTGTGATAAAATGGAATGCTTGTAGACATTCTTTTAGCTTCTCTATGAAGGGTCAGTCATTACATGTAATGTGGGCAGCAGCTGAGCTGTTGGTATGGACAGACAACTTGAATTGTGGACATAATTCTTTGCTAATTTTTTTCTCTTGATGTAAGCAACGTGTAATTTTAGCAATGTTCTTCTTGCCAAAGGAAAGTCTTTGAGAACTGCATGGTTCACTGCACTGTTCAAGATTTATTCTCTGCAAAATACACATGTGGTTGTTTTACACAGAAAACAGTTTTTTTCTGTACAGTGTTTTTTTACAGTATTTTCTGCATAAGAAATCCAATTTTCTGCACAGAAAATAATATTGTGCAAATTTTGTGGAAAATAAGTCTAGAATGACAAAGATTGTCATAATTCTAGGTTTCTTCTCATCAGGGGTTCTTGACACTCAAGAAATACATTTTTGACCATTAAAAATACTGTTCCCATATTTAACTTGAATATAAAGAACTTAATTGGGGGAAAATGTTTGGTGTTGTCACCTGAAAGACACAAAAAAGCAAACGTTGACTATTAGTCCATAATTCTGAAACATGAAATACCTGCATATTTCACAGATGTTCAAGAACTATGAGTTTTATTAAACTCAGATGGATAGGCAGGAGTGCTTGTAAACATTGGAAAAACATTACATAAAAAAACTTGGTATCTCTCACAAGTAAATATGAATCGAGGCAACACATAAGAGTTTCTAAGTATTGCAACTGGGGAGGGATCTGAATGCTCACAAATGGAAAACATAAAACCAGCCTAAATTTTCCTCCTTGAGTACATGGAAGGGGTAAAAAGCCTTTGTAAAAAGGAATTTCTTTGTCAGAGACTTGGCTAAGTAAGTTAACAGGCAACACAGGATATGTATGTAGACAGCCACCCAACGTTGCTATGAAGTGCTCTAGATTTTTCTGCAAACTCTTGAGCAAACAATGAATTGTTTTAAACTGGTTTAAGAGAAGGATGAGGCAGATTCTGTGCAGAACTGGCCTTCTGTTGTGAAGACAATCCACACTCAAATTGGAGAATTGGCCCTATATCATGTAGATATGTCACCATGAGAGCAAAAGAAAACAGGTTGAATTGGCCCATGTAGACATGCCCACTTTCAGCCTTGCAAATGTGTGAATTCTTCAGTAGTGAGAAATTCATTTTCTCATAAGAATTTGCAAGAGGTGCAAAAATGCTAGTTCAGTTGAGATGACCAAGTCCCATTAAAATTCTTATTCTGATTGTGTGCTTTTGCTTCCTGCTCTTCTAGAGCCTTCCATAATGCCAAGACGAAGAATCTATGCTGCTGGGAGAGAGCCCTTCTTCAACTTGAACTCAACATGGTATGACCCTGCAGGGTCCTGGTTGGACAACCGTCGTAAACCATTCCGCTATGTAGTAAATACTGCCTGTGCATCCTGTGACAAGGGATGTGATGTACCAAGAAGGGGAGGCCACAATTACAGATGCTATGGCTATCGCAACTCATCATGTAGATCAGAATATAACCCTAGACTTGTATGCGGTTTTCGCAACCCCTCAGGAGGACCCCGTGACTACTGGGGACGACCAATAGGTGATTCCTGTGATGGACGTACTGGTGGGATCTACACCAATGAAGAGTCAGTCAATGGATCGTGCTGTGGAGGTTCAGGAGGATGCAGTGATGGAGGTGGAAGCATGGCATGTGCCCAGCCATCTGCTTCAGTGGGAGGATGTGGAGGTGGAGGAAGAGGAGTATGTTCTGAGCCAGGTTGCAGAGCTTCAGGAGGGCTGCAGACCTCTGGGACAGCTGTATGTGCAGAGCCATATGTAAGCTCATCAGGAGGATGTGGAGGAGGAAGAAGGGGAGTATGTTCTGAACCAGGTTGTCGCTCCTCAGGAAGAAGAAGATCAGTGTGCTCTGAAACATGTAGCAGATCTTCCAGAGGATGCCAACCCTATGGGAGAGGAGTATGTGCAGAGCCATGGGGTTCATATTCAGGTGGATGTGGTGGAGGAGGAAGAGGGGTATGCGCTGAGCCCTGACCAAGACCTTCAAGAGTATGCAGAGGAAGATTAGTCAGTGCCTAACCATTGGTCTGTTCTGGATCATTCTCTCTCTGTATATGTTTTGATGTGCAAGGCCAAAACTGGTACAGTCATCCTGTTCACACACACTCCATTCAGAAAGGTTGGCAGGTGCACCACAACTGTTAAAATTTGACCTTATTTATTTCTGTATTCATTATTTGATGGGCTGCTTTGCATAAAAATAGATTCCCTGAGTGATTTGCCTTTGAAATCCAAGAAAAAAGTATGTGGTGGCTTAAGAAATTATTGTCTCTCCTGGCCCATCACTGTAGATGCCCTCATTGTCCAGATTCTAGGGCTCTTCTATTTATAGCATGGCCAGGCACAGCAACCAGGGGCCAATTTATGATTCACCAAATTTCTCCCCCTTTGCAGGCCACACATGTGACCAACAGTGTTCCCAAATATGTTCATTGAGTCCTTCTCAACATGGCAAATTGAAGTGAGGTTCCATCACATCCTACCACCATTTTGAGAAGGATAAAAATGGGGGTATCTGAGAGTTTTGGGAGTACTTGGGGGTATTCTGTATGGAGCTGATGTGAGGATTTGCTTGTTTTGGGTGCCTACCTGAGTTCTAAGACAGATAGCCAAAAACTGCATTGAAATTTTAAAAATAACAATGTGATGGTTTAACGGCTATTGTGGTACTTCAGGAACCACAAAACTGGGGTCCATGGCCACATGTGGCCCCCACTTTGGCCACCCCAATTTAGAAGAATAGGACAAGTAAAACTGTACATGAAGTTGACTTAGCTGACAGAACAGACTTCAAACTGCAAAAACAATCTTACAAATGATCTTTCATTCTAGTTAATATCATGCAGGTTCTGAAAACAATACACCATTTCTCTTTCCACGGCTTCATTTGAAATTCTGAAGGCCATACCCACTAAAGAAGTGTGAACAAATGTTACTGGTCCAAATCTGGACCAGCCATAGTAATGCGATGTTGATTTTCTATCTACTTTGTGTGTGTGTTTTTTCCACTTTCTGTGTACAACAATAAAATTCCACTGTCTCTCTGAAATTGTTTCCTGTTTGCTTCTTGAAGTCACCTCTCCTCAACCACTTCAACTTCTTCAATTTTTATGTGGATAGTGTCATTATATAGTTTAGTCACTAGGTGGCATTGGTCTTACTTTCGAACTCTGGGCTCCAGAGTCATAGTCCAACACTCAAACCACTACACCACACTGTCTCTCAAAGATCTATTGAAACAAAAAGGTCTTTGTCTGCTTAAGGAAAGATAGCAGTGAGGGTGCCCATCTAACCTCTCTAGGAAGAGAATTCCAGAGTTTGGAAGCAACCACCAAGAAGCCCCTCTCCCAAAGCCTTCCATTGTACCTAATATAGAACTTTAGTAGGATTCAGACATCCTTTGAAAGCCATGAAACTGGAGGAGCTTCTTGTGACAATGGATTCTGGAAAATCCTAGAGCATTAATTTTTGGTGGAAGGGATGTGCTGAGAAGTAATGAGTTGTCATTCTCTATATATCTGGGCAGAGTAGTAGAAGAACATGCTGTGGACAGAGAGGGTAAGATCAGATCATTTTTGAGCTCCTTTCTTGCCCTGCCACTCTATAAATGCTATTTTAAAGCAAGTGGGAAATGGAAGACGTAACTTCCATGCAAAAAGGAAAGGCAGGGAAGCTTTTCAAGAAACATAAGCTGGGTGGTAGGAAAATCAAAGTGTTGACATTTAATATATTTTAAATGTTCCAGCATTCAAGAGAGACACTAGCCAGATACATCATCATCATGCCTTGATCCTAGTAGCTGATAAGGGCCCCTCCTTCCATATCCCAATTTCTCCGGAGAGCAGCACATTCTCTGGCCTAGAACTACAACATACTAGTGGGAGAATGGCACCACCTAGTGGCCGCAGTCCTTACAGCAGGATCAACTTGCTCTCCTTTGTCATGCACAGGGCTTGATATGGGTATACTCAATTGTTGTTTTTAGATTGTCAATAATTGTTGTTGCTAGAAGAGGAAGAGAATTTATTTATATGATGCCTTTTCCCTATAATGGGACTCAAGGCAGCTTACAAATTATTAAAACCAATAAAAATTAAAATGCCCCCTGTGCCCCCAATAAAGCACCTGGGATATATATATACACAGACATACAGACACAAACAGACACATATACACACACAAACATGTGTGTATGGATGTATAGATGTATAGATAGACAGACAGACAGACAGACAGAGCAAGAGAGTGTGGTGGAGAAGCAGGCTTCCAAATTGTCCTGGAATGCTAATGCGGCCCCTAGTCTTCCCCAGTTGCCAGGCCCTGCCATGATCCTGTTGTGGATTTGTTTTTGTAAGTGGGTTTAAATATGCCACAGTTAGAATTGTGCAGTTCTGTAATGTCCGTATCCCACAAAGGGCTGCTATTGTGTTAGTACATAGGTGAGTCAGCAAACTGAGGCGCATTCGAACTGATGCACAATGTGACCAATGTGCATCAGTTCCATTGTTCATTGATCCTAAGGTACATCAAATAGGAAGTGCTGATGTACATTGTGTCATTCTTATCAGCATTCCATTACACATGTTCTCAATTCACTAACATGGTTTCTTATCACCTCTGCTATGTAGCTAATTATATGGAGTGTAGACCATGATAGAGGAATCTGGCCAACATTAAGATCATAGAATCCTAGAGTTGGAAGAGACCCCAAGGACCATCCATTCCAACCCCTTGCCATGCAAGAATGCAAAATCAAAGCATCCCTGATAGATGGCCATCCAGCCTCTGTTTAAAGACCTCCAAAGAAGGAGAATCTATCACTCTCTAAGGAAGAGTGTTCCATTGTCGAACAGCTCGAAGTTCTTCCTAATGTTGAGGTGGACTCTCTTTTCCTGTAGCTTCCATCCGTTGTTCTGAGTCCTGTTCTCTGGAGGCCACCAAAGAAGGAAATTCCACCACTCTGGTGCCACAACAAACTACAAATCCCAGAATTCCATAGGAACCATGACAGTTACAGCAGTGTCAAACCTCACTAATTCTGCAGGATAGCAGCAGCCTGATATCTTGCATCAAAGGCAAATTAATGAGTAATTTTCTGATGACGGAGCTGTAAGTGACCTCCCATTTGTCAGTTGATTCAATGGGTCTCCTCTAGGTGGCACTAGTAATTGGGTTTAGGCCATTCCATGGGAATCTGTTTGCTAGCTAGTTAATGGTCATGTGCTGTTTTTTGCAGTATTGTACAGCCATCCCAAAGTGCATTTGCTCAGCGCAGTGGCATTCCTCACAAAGGCTGAATGGCAACATATGATTATTTTAATTGCTATTAATTGTGAGGATTGGTGAAGAAAAAGGAAGAGGTGTGCCTTGAGATAGAACAAGAGTCTTAGCCTAGAGGATCACTCCCCTCTGTGGACCACTCTGGAGAAGAACATGCTGATATATATTTTTAATGATACCCCTCTATTTGCAAACACTGACCAACACAAGCTCGAATGGACCACTTCAGTGGGTTCAGAAGGTCAATTGCCTTCTTCTGGGGCTTTCTAGGTGAAAGAAAACCAAAACTGGCCAGAAGTCCACTTGTGACTTTGAAAAAACTTCTTGACATTAATTAAAAAGGTGGGGGGAGAGGAATGAAGGAGGTCTCTCTGGACATAATGCTGATAAGATTCCTGAGATTCAAAAATGGGAAGAGAAGGAAGACAGGAGACCTAATGGACTCTTGTTGAAGTCTTATCTACAAGCCTGGACAACTCCAGGTTTACTTTGCTGGTGGTGGTGCTGTTGTTGTTGTTGTGTCCTTTCAAGTCATTTCTGACTTACAGGGACCCTAAGGTGAACCTATCACAGGGTTTTCTGGAGTTGAAAATATGTGACTCACCCAAGATCACCAAGTGTGTTTCCTAGACCAAGCAGGGAACCAAACCCTGGTCTCCAGGGTCTGTAGTCCGAAGCTCAAACCACTACACCATGCTGCTCTCAGGTATACTTTAACTAGGATTAAATAATATTTAAGCTTTGTGCATTTCAAAACGTCCCTTTTCAGAAATGCACAAACCTTAAATATTATTTAATCCTAGTTAAAGTATTTTGTGCATTTCAAAACTTCCCATTTCAATTGCAAAAAAACCCCCGACAGGTGACTGGTTTCATATGTGGTGGAAATGTCTGATGATTGAAAAGTTCTGGGGAAATGTGCATGAAGAAATTCAAAAAAAATTCAATATAAAATTTTCAATTATGCTGGAAATCTACCTCCTAAAAATGACCAACAAAATATCAAATATGGATGCAAAAAAATATTGGAAAATTCTGTTATACTTAATTACATCTGCTAGAACACTTCTTGCACAGAAATGGAAAACGAAAGAGGTCCCAACAATAGAAGATTGGCTCCTAAAATCTATGGACAACATAGAATTAGATAAATTAACAAACATGATAGAAGGAAAATATATAGAGGTGACAAACACAGACTGGGTGTAATTGAAAAACTATTGCAATAACCGATGGATAGCACAACTCTGAGTTAATATTTTTTTAAGAACCATCGTAAGAATGTAAGACTAAAGTTACTAAATACAAACTGAAAAAACATATGGAATTTATGTTATTTATACCTTTCTTGACCTAAAAACCATGTAATAACATAAGAAGTTCAATAATAATTCATATCCTCAAAACAATCAGTCAAAATCAGGGAGACCTCCTTTTTAATCCATAGTTGCCAAATTAACTGGTCTCTTAACTGGTAAAACAAAATAATTCCAATACTGTGTTCTGATTATATATATAGCTGAACCTTTTTTTAAGTACAACGTGTCACTGTGAGAAATCAAGAACTACATTTTATCCTGTGTGTGTGTGTGTGTGTGTGTGTGTGTGTGTGTGTAAGACTGGAAACACCTTGAAATAGGATCTTTCCTCTAAATCCAGAGCAATATTTTTTATTTCTCATGCTAGGAAAGGGAGGAAGGAGTGGTTGGCCCAGCTGCTGAGCATCGCCCTGTTGGTCCACCTTGACATGTTTTGTAAAATGACATATTTATCCATCAGCAAAATGACTGTCAAGGATTTAATTACTGCTTGCCAATCCATTACCAGTCTCTCCACATGAAAATTTGCATCTTCATCTGACAGCCAAAATGCTCAATTAGCATGTCACAATGGAACAATATGTTCCTGCTTTTCAAACCTTCCTTCCTTCTTTAGATGTTGTCCCCGTCTTTTCTGATGGCAAGATCATACTATCTTTTATTCAAGATTTTTTGTTGGGAAGGGGTGTGAAATTGACTGTGTTACTCAGTTATGGCAAAAGCAGCCATGAAGAGCCTTATTGGCAACTTTATAATGCACAAAGCATCATTTCACATAAATTTCCATGGGCTTTAGACCATTCATGGATGAATCTGAGGAAGTCGGTTGAAATCTTTAAAAGCTTAGGCTCATTAAAACATATTTGTCTTTAAATAGTGCAAAACATTCAATTATTTATTGATTTATGGTTCATTCAATGTATATCACACTGTTCTTTCAATATGGGACCCAAGCAAGTCATTAGTTGTGGTAGCTGTTATCTCAAAGATCAGCCTTCTCCTCCCCATCTTTGCATCTTCATCTGACAGCCAAAATGCTCAATTAGCCTAATCCCATTTCAAAATCGTCTAAGGAGAACCCAGGTACTGCAGGCTATATTTCAGAGGAAGGCAATGGCAAACCAGCTTGGGGTATTCCTTGCCTAAGAAAACTCTGTGGGGTTGCCCTAAGTCAACAGGTGGTGTGAAGGTACATACACACACAAAAAGAAGTTATAGCATTTTGGTACCACATCATTGATCAGAATGGAGACCACAATCAAGGAATCAGAAGATGGCTAGGACTGGGAAAGCAACTAGGAAGGAACTAGACAAAATCCTGAAGTGCAATGATATACAACTGCAAATTAAAGGAAGGGATAGTCCAAGCCATTGTATTCCCCATCACCATGTATGGATGTGACAGCTGGACAGTGAAGAAAGCTGATCAACTCATTTGAGATGTGGAGAAGAGTGTTGAAGATACCATGGATACCCAGAAAGTCAGACAAATTGGTATAGGGCAGATCAGATCTGTGCTCTCCCTGGAAGCCAAGATGATCAAAATGAGTACGTTGTACTTTGGCCACATGATGAGAAGACACGACTCACTGGAAAAGACAATAATGCTAGGAAAGGCAGAGTGTAGAGGAATCTGGATGCTAGATTAATAGATTCACTCAAGAAGGCCATGATCCTGAGCCTACAGGTCCTGCAGTTGAGGACAGGGGGGCTTGGAGGTGTCTCACTCATGGTGTCTCCATGAGTTGAAGTCAACTCAAAGGAAGTTAATAACAAACTACATCAAGAGGGCCAGCATGGTGTGGTGGTTTGGGTCTAGGGCTATGATTCCAGGAACCAGGTTTCCAGTCCCCACTCATCCATGGAAATCAATTGTGTGACCTTCAGCATGTCACACATAGAGGAAGCTAATAGAAAATCTTCTCTGGAGAAATGTTGTGACTGTCAGCATAACATAGTGTGCTTGTTTGTTTGTGCATTAGACAAGGACTATGGGAAACCAAGCTTCCAATTGTTCTGACCCATGAAAACCCATTCACTGGACAGGTGACATTCTCTCAGAGACTTCCAAGAGGAAGTCACCATCAAACCTCTTCTGAATAAATCTTGCCATGAAAACTCTAGACTAAAGTTGCCATAAGTTGGACTTGAAGACACCTAACCACAACAAACCACATTAACTGACATGGGTCAATGCTGTAGAATTCAGGGATTTGTCGTCTGGTGCTTTACATTCTGTGCTAGACAGCTCAACTGCTATTATTCAAGAAAGTGAACTAAAGCTCTCCAGGATAGAATTATAAGGATCTCACCAAACTATAAACAGTTGTATGGGATTATAATGGCAGTCAAAGAGGTGACAAACTGCTATAAACATTTTGTGTAAGTCAGAGGCCACCTCTGTTGGTTATTCAGCAGGATGGAATGGGAAAGAATTTCTCTGCCATTGGGATTCTTGATGAAAGTACCCATTTCATATCTTTTGAGATTCATTGTAAGACAAAAGGCATCTTGTCCCAGAATATCACACATTCATGACATCTGAGATGCATTTTAGAACTGAAAAGCACCCAAAACCATAGCTATGTTTTCCAAATGGGAAGAGTTAAAATGCTTTCTGCAGGAAAATGCCACACAAGCAGGTTATAGTCAAACTGCAGGATGTGTATGACAAATTTAGTCAACAGGAAAAACAAGGGAACAATGAATGGCAACCAAACCAGTTAGTCAATCAGTCCTCTGATAATTCATACATATCTGTGGGAAGACACACTGGGATAACCTGTTCCTTTTTGGTTTTCTTATTTACTGCAAACAAAGAAAAGATGAACAAAGATGGGATGAGATTTCATGTGGGTTTCAGGGAGACACAGTGAAATGTGTAACCAGGTGAATCCACATTGCACAATTAGAGCAGTTTGATACCATTTTTGAGGTTTGTGGCTCCATTTTATGGAACCCTGGGACTTGTAGTTTGCTTAGGATTTAATTAGTTCTTCCTCTCCTCCACTCCCTTCTAAGCAGACAAAGAAAAAACCCTTCCTTCCAACAATGGAAAGATCTGAGCTTCTTTCTTCCCCTCATATTCCCCCTTCTTAATAATAATAATAAAAAGGAAACTCCATAATTCCAACAGTGACAAGATTCCAGTTGCTTTCTCCCCTATGGATTGTGGTAAGGCTTTCATTGATCTGGAATGGTCTACCATAAGATATGATGAAGGCCAAAGCTTTAGACAAGTTCTTTAAACAGAGTGAGGACTGATCTATCTGTGTATATCTGGGATAGGACAGCCTGATGTCATCCAGATGTTTTGGGCTACACCTCTTATCACTCATGACCATTTATCATGCTTCCGAGGAAATATCAGAGTTGTAATCCAAAATATCTGCAGGGTGGCAGATCAGGAAAGTTTGGTTTATGGAGACAGGAAGAGGTTGGCTGCTCTTGGAAGGCGGATGACTTCTTTGAGTCAACATTCCATGGAGATGAGTTGGAGATTATGAACTGCGAGATTAACAATGTAGGTGTTGACCCAACGTGAAATATGTGTGTGACACTGGGTGAGATACTGCCATAGGGAGGGAGAATGAAGCTGTGTGGGAGCCTTGTGACGTGAAACTGGTGGTGAAGAAATGCAGGCCTGCTTCATACTGAGATGGATGTGAACTTCATTTGGTTCAGTTTTTCATAGGAACTTCCCATTTATTTATTTATTTTGCCAATTTCTTCCAACAGTTGGTGGGAGACTTGTAATTTAGAAAAATCTGTATCTGGGAGAGAGTGAAATTGACACATATGATCATCCAGGCAGAGTTGGTGTCCAAACTAGTTAGAAGACACCAGTTTTGGAGAAAGCCACCAGAGAGAACAGAGAGAGGTTCAAGATGAAAATAGCTCTGCTGAATTGGAAACTTGCATCCTTGGTGAACACATAAATAAAATGCAAGTTCTCCTTCTAGGAATAGGATCCTGGCTTGGATCCAGCCTAGCTGAAAGATGGTATCTTCCCCATAATGTCTGAGTTGTGATATCTTTGGGGTTTCTCTCAGTCCCACCATCCATATAAGGATGCCTGGTAAGGTCTCAAGAGAGGGCCATCTTGGTGACTGCTCCTAGGCTGTGGAACTCTTTTCCACCCTCTCTCTGCTCTTCTGCTGCCAACAGGCAAAGACTTTAATTCAGATAGTCTTGTAGCTTCTAGTTGGCTACTGAGAAAACAACTTTTAGTGGGAGGTTTCATACTTCCCCCATTCCTGTTCTTAATGGTTTAAACCTTACTGTTTGTCCCAACTAGAGTTAGAGCTATTGAATCAATGGAAAGTGCTTGTATTGTGTGTTGACTCACTGCTTAACAATTGACTCTACTCTACTCTACTTGGGCCCAACCAACGGAACAGGAGCCATTATGTTTTTAAAAGCTTTAGTACGTGGTTTTAATATGATCATTTATATAATAGATCTTTAATTGTTATTCAAGGTTATAACAGATTTTTTTAAAGCTGTCAACTGTTTTAATTCAAGTGGTAAGCTAGCTTGGGTCCTGCATTAGAGGAAAAGTAGGAGATCAAATAAGAATAAAAATAAGACTCTCACATTGGATGCAGTCCTGGATGGCTCAACACAGCATAGAATCATAGAGTTGGAAGAGACCCCAAGGGCCACCCAGTCCAACCCCCTGCCATGCAGGAAAAATGTAGTTTCCCATGCAGAAAATGCTGTTTTATGCACAAAACAACTAGTGCCAATTTTGAGCAGAATAAATACCAAATGGTGAAGATTCTTATCAGTCCGGTATTCTTTTCATTGCAGTTTCTCAACAGTCAAAGCACATGGGGTTGACCTTTTTTAAAAAATATTTTTGGAAAAAAAATTCCATCCCTACTCCAAACAGCTTGAATTCTTGGACTCTCAGAAAGCAAGCTGCGGTATGCAATCCTTCACATAGGATTGTTGCTTAGGAACAATAGCCTTGATCTGGCATTCTCTAAACACAGGGCCATGACAGCCTTCTAACTCTATTATTAACTTTGAAGAAACCTCTTCAAACACACTCATCTGGGCAGGGACAGGAAAGTTGCTATCAGACAATTGAGTTGTTTTCAAGAAGTGACAAGCCATCATGAAACAATCAAGTCACAGGAGATAGTGTGTAAAGCAATGAAACAAATGTTCAGGTTGCAGTAAATTACAGAGCTGTCTGTTGCTCATATTAAAATATCTGACAGATTAAGCTGTCTGAGTGGTAGTCAGTACAGCAAATCTTGTGTTCCAACTTTATTTTTCTATGGTCTGATTCTGACCGCTTCTTGGCATCACTGCATTTGTGTTCATCTGAGTCCCAATGTTTTCCAACTTGAGACATCTTGAAGTACCTTTGAGACTAACTGAAAGAAAGAGGTTGGCAGCATGAGCTTTTGTAGACTTAAGTCTGCTTTCTCAGATGCATTTAATGCATTTAATATTCAATTCAATTCAATTTCTTTATTACAGCCATTCAGCCAGCACAAGTTACAATACAACACTTCTTAATTGTATACAATAGCTTCTTGTGAGAACATACTGATAACTATGGACAAATCCTAATTTATAATTTGTACAAAGACAAAAATATGACAGTATAATTATCAAAACCCCATGATAGCTGGAAATTCTAATAACTTCAATAAGATGAAATGGTATGACCTCGTACATTACTCTGAGCGTTTGGTACTTTATGCACTGTTCGCTTCTTGGTCTTTTGGCTAAGATCAAGTGTAATGCATTTAATAACTGCATCTGAGAAAGTAGACTTAGGTCTACAAAAGCTCATGCTGCCAACTTCTTTATTTCAGTTAGTCTCAATGGTGCTACAAGATCTCTTTTCATACTGATTTTACAGACTAACATGGCTATAATCTTTGAATTTTTCCATCTTGAGTTAGAATGAAATGTTGTTGTTGTTGTTGTTGTTGTGTGCCTTCAAGTCAGCTATGGCAACTCTAAGGTGAACCTACCATGGAGTTTTCTAGGGCTGAGAGTGTGTGATTTGCCCAAAGTCACCCAATTTGTTTCCATGGCTGAGTGGGGAATCAAACCCTGATCTCCAGAATTGTATTTCAATGCTCAAACAACACTGGTTCTCTAGAGGGTAATGCTCAAATACAACTTCATGGAAAGCTTCTTTAACATTGTAAATTGTCCATCCAAATTACAAATATTTTTCTTTTTTAAATATATATAATGATACATTTACCATAGACTGTTATAATATTATAAGTTTTATTCTTCATCTGGAGTCAGCATCAGTACACTCCTATCCCAACATTGCTTCAGACTTCAATTCATACTCCATGACTGTGTCTCTACTCTACAACCCTGAGTTGGCGATAAATTTGGAACTGAAGAATCCTTAAAAATATAAAGGAGTATGTGTATGGGGAGAAGTCTAATATATATGAGTCAAAAATAACTTATATAACATGAGGGGGCACTCCAAAGTAAAGGGAAGGGTCTTCAATGCTTCATCCTCATTCTCAGGGCATTATGGAACCCCATCTCAATTTAATGTGGTTGTGTTTTTAAACTCACATGGGTCTAAACCCAATTCTTGGACCACACCTGAAGAGGTTGTTGCTGTTATTTACCATCAAGTTTATGTCAACTTCAAGAATCCAGTGTTCATTCTACAAGAATTTCTGTCAATGACAGCTCTTGGCTCCTGTGTCAAGGAGATGGCAATAAGGTGCCAATCTTTAAAGTTCAGACCAAAAAAAAATCCAAAATGGATTCACCACACCAGTTGACATGGAAGCCACCAGCCACCATTGGTTTTATTTAATGTCCTCCAAAATCAGTCATAGAATCATAGAGTTGGAAGGGGTCTCATGGGCCATCAAACTCAACATCCTCCTCAGTGCTGAAATCTTTCAACTGAAAGCATCCCCAGCAGGTACATGTCCAGCCTCTTTTTTGAGATGTCCAGAGAAGAAGATCCCACCACTTTTCTAAGGAATTGATTCCATTGCTGAACCATTCTTCGTGTCAAGAAGTTCCTTCTGATATTCAAAACCTTCTCTTTTGCATTGGAAGATTTTTTTTAATGCAGATGAAATTTCCAGCACAGCACTACTGTCATCAAACCCAACAAAGCAAGCAGCCAGAGGGCAAATTTTGTAAAAATGATCCAGAGTTCCTTTTACTTTATGTGTAGACTCTGGGATGCTTGGTTGCGTTTTGCAAAGGAAAAGTGACATTGATAAGACAAGCTTCTTGGTTTTCTTTTCTTTCTTTTTTTCCTACTCTTTCAAATATCTAGACAAGATTCTTCACTCCTCCTAAGATAGTTTGCATTACCCCTCCCAAGATGGCTTACATCAATAATTCAAATAATTATGAATTCAAATAATTATGCATTCATACATTAGTTATTATATAAGATACAATAACCTATGCAATTAAGACAGGTTACAAAAAGTTATGAAGGCATTCCTTAAACACAGAAGTAAATCTTAATCCCATCTAGAGTGGATCCATTGAATCAACAGTTGAATGGTTCATCATCACATCAAGACCATTAGTTAAATGGGTGATTAGTTGGTCCATTGATCCGTATCCATTGATCTAACAGGTCTGCTTTAGTTGGAGTTAATAGCAGGATACATATCAGGGGTACAAAATATGGAAAAGTGTTTAGTTGAGCAAAGATTAGAAGGCTGGAATTGTCCTTACACACAGCCACAGTTGGTGTGTACACAGTGCTATGATGTGTACCTGAATGCATATATGTGTCATGGTTTCTTCATTATAGCCTTATCTGCATTTCCTAGTATAAGCAATATAAATATAACCAAGGTATACTAAGTGATGTCATGGGGAATGCAACCCCAGGTTTCCCCTCACAATCATTTATTGGGTGTGTCTAGCAATTAAGTTCATGACACAAAGCCAACATAGATGAAACCAAATGTGGGGACAATGCTTCCTTCCCAATACTGTGGCAACACCATGAGTCAAAAATAAGGTTACAAAGCTCGGGCTAATTAAGAATTGGGCTTACTATGAAATACAAAGGGAAAATAAACAAATCGTCATAATTGGCTCATGGCTCATTCTTTAAAGAGATTGGCCAAGGAATTGTATAAAAGATCTCCTAGGTCGTAGCTTGCAACTCAAAACAACTTTGCTTCTGTTTCCAGAGTACCTCTTGGAGAACCAGGTAAGGCACTTTCTTTTCCACCTGTCCATATGATCTTGGCTTATCTTCTTATCCTCCTCTTTCTAAGTCAGGGATGGCCATGTTGAGTCAACTAGCATTGTTCCAAAAGATCTCAAGGAGTCCTTTTCCTAAAGAAGCATAGGCTGTGATCAAAGGTACAAAGTCTTTGGGAGATCAGTGGGCTTAAGGCTGAGAAACCATAGTTCAGTGGTTGACAAGAGAGCCTTCTTTTCAGGAGACTGAGAAGATGGATGATGGGAATTTGAGAGGTGACATGATAGTCATTTTTAAATATCTGAAAGGATGTTATGCAGAACATGGAGCAAGCTTGATTTCTGCTACTCCAGAGACTAGAACAGAAACCAATGTGTTCAACTTACAAGAAAACAGAGTCCACCTAAACTCTTTAAGAGAACTTCCTAAGAGTAAGAGCTGTTGCCCTGTGGAATAGCTTGCCTTGGAAGGTGTTGGATTCTCCTTCTTTGAAGGCCATCTCTCAGGAGTGCTTTAGGTGTGTATTCTTGTGTGGTAGAGGAGTGGACTAGATTATCCTTATGGTCCCATCTCCAGATTTTCTAGATGCAGTATATTTGCTCTGTTAACTAAATACATTTTATCTCACTGGGGACCTCATGCCATTTTTTCAAGATTTGGGCTAAAACTGAGCAAGAGAGAACTCTGAGCTCTGCATTTAGCATTTAGACTGTGGGTTTTTAAAAAAAAACAGTGTGGACAGAAGGTAGATCAAGATCTATGGGGAGACATCCCAATGATTTGCTGTTGGACTAGGCAAGGTTAAGACAAAAATTTACTTAGGTGAACAACTCCTATGTTGCAACAAGTCCGTTGGCTGCCGGTTTGTTTCTGGTCACAATTCAAAGTGCTGGGGATGACCTATAAAGCCCTATATGGCTTGGCTCCAGGCTATTTGAAAGACCATATCTTCCTTTCTTAGAGCTCTAAGATCTTCTCGAGAGTCCCATCTCTGTGACCCACCATTTTCTCAAGTTTGTTTGGTGGGAACAAGAGAGAGGGCCTTCTAGGTGGTTGCTCCCAATCTTTGGAACTTCCTCCCTAGGACAGCCAGGATGGTCCCATCTTTCCTTTCCTTCCATCAGCAATAGGAAACAAGATTGTGCCACAAGTCCTTTAGAAACTGAATGGGATGGGCCTTTAATCAAGTGCTGTGGTCTTTTGTGGTTTATGTAGTCTCTAAATGAATTGTAACTTAATGTTTAACATTTAAACTTTATACATTGCTTAATTGCTTTTCAAATAATATTTTATATTTATACTTTTACTGGGGGTTTTGTATAGTTTTTAATCTGTACTATTTTAAACAAATTGTTAGCCGTCTTGAGTGCCACTATTGGGAGAAAGGCAGGACATAACTGATCAATAATAATAATAATAATAATAATAATAACAACAACAGTAATTGGTTGATCCAGGTTTAAGTCTCCATTAGCTAATGAAGTTCATTGGGTGACTCAGGCTCGCTCAAGGGGGGAATGAATCACTGTCTCAACCTCATCTACCTTATAGAGTTGCTGTGAAAGTGGGGTCGAAGGGAGTCATGTATGAAGCTTTGAACTCAATGGAAGGAAGGCAGGACAGAACTATATTTATAAATAACTATGAGTAACACAAATAATAAATAAGAATAAACTAATGAATGAATGTAGTGAATAAATCTGTAGAGAACCAGAGTGGTGTAGTAGTTTGCATGTTGAACTACAATTCTGGAGACCAGAGTTCAAATCCTTGCTTGGCCATAGAAACCCACTGGGCTATCTTTGGCAAGTCACACTCTCTCAGCTACAGAGGGAGGTGAAGGCAAACCTCTGAACAAATCTTGCCAAGAAAACCCTGTGATAGGATCCCCTAAGGGTTGCCATAAGTTGAAAATGACTTGTAGACACACACAAAAACAAGAACAATGAATAAATAAGAATAAAGCAGGAGAAGTCCTTTATTCTTGGGGGGGAAATGCATACAATTTGGGGGCACAGAGGTCTCCAGGGGACTCATTTTGCATCACTTCGCCCACCCTTTTTTAAAAAATATCTCTCTGGCCTTAGCCTTCAAGCTTCTTCTTATCTTTTCCAGATTTCCCTTCATCAACCAAGCAAGATGTGTTCCCGTCAGGACAAAGACAAATGCTACAAGCAAGAGAAAGAAGAAAGCTCATGTTGCCTCAGCCGGAGGTCTTCAGGCAGCGAAAACAGAGGCTGCTGTCTCGGACGGCGGAACAGCGGGGGATGCAGCAGCAATCGGGGGTCCTCTTGCGGAAAGCCTCAGCAGAATGACCAGCAACAGCAGCAGCAGCAGCAGCAAGTCTGTCAGATTCCAGGCCAGAAGCTGAAGTAACTGCAAGAAGAATTCCTAAGGGGGGCAAATTCCAGAGGCAATGAGCATCCTCCTTTTCCTCATCCCAAACAATATGAAGCCTTTGGATTCTTTCTGTTGGCCCCCACAGCTTTAAATCTCTCCAGCCACTGTAGCCAAATATCACAAAATGGAGAAGCACGAGCTACCATGTCTTCTTCTGAGCACACTTGAAACATGAGAAGTTCAGATATATGCATGTGTTGACCAATCTTGGCATAACATCCATATGTGTTGGACCACTGCTGTCCACTTATATGCATGGATTAGTCAATAATAAATTGCATTTTTAAAACTTCAACACTCTTGTGAAGCATTTTCATTTTTTTAAATATATCTTGCATTGAGATCTGAGCACAAGAATGCAGTAATTTGCCTTATGTCAAGTCAGATGTTGGTCCATCTATCCCAGTATTAGAAGCCAGTGTGGTGTAGTTGCTTGAATGTTGGACTAGGACTCTGGGAGACCAAGGTTCAAATCTCCATTCAGACATGAAACCCCTGGGTTACTTTGGGCAAGTCCTACTTTCTTAGGCATGGCAAGGGGTTGGACTGAATGCCCCTTGTGGTCTCTTCCAACTCTATGATTCAATGAAAGGCAATGGCAAACCTTGTCTGAATAAATCTTGCCAAGAAAATTCCATAATAGGGTTGCCATTAGTCAGAGCTGACTTAAGTATATAATATAAACTAATGCCAGTACTGTCAACTATGGCTGACAATAATAATTCTCCATGTTTTCACAAAGGAGCCTCTCCTACATGGATGTCTACATAGATTCCTCCTACATGGATGTCTCTGGTATTCCCTGGTGGTCTCCCATCCATGTACTAAAGAGCTCCAATCCTGCTTAACTTCCAAAATCAGATGAGATTGAGCATGTCCAGGATGGTGCAATGGTACCATCTTTGATTTCCTTCCAACCTTAGATAAATTTACTGCTATGAGCACAACTTCCTTGCATTATAGTCTGCTTAAAGACCGGGTTCGTTAAAGGTGTAGTCTGTAACTCAAAAAAACAGAATGAAATTTGGATAAGGATTATTTTGAAACTGAAACTCACCATGATAGAGAATTTGGGTTATTATGGGAAAGGACCTGAACCAGTTCATAGTAGGGCCACCATAGTAAGACCACTAACAGCACTATAGTAATACCACCAAGACCAGCCAAATATTAACTAGCACAAAAGGTAACAATGACCACCAACTTGGGTGACTTTAAAGGGGGGTTAGACAAATTCATGGAGGATAATGCTATCAGTGGCAGCCTGTCATGATGGCTACATTTTCATATCCAACGTCTAAGGTAACATTTCTCTAAATGCCAGCTCTGGTAAGTAAGAGTTGGAGATGTTAATGTCATCACATCTTTTTGTGTGCCTCTGGAACTGTCTAGGATGTCTCTTTTCACATTCTTTTTCAGTGGAATTATTAGGAATGGAACCTCCATGTTGACACCAGTCTCTACAAGTTACTGAGGACAACTATGGGGCAAAATCTAGAATTCATGGTGGTCTTCCCATTGAAATATCTGTAAATAGAATGCTGGACTGGATAGGTCTGATCCATAAATCTCTTCTAATATTCTCCTCTCTTTAAGTCAGGGAGTGGATTGCACCAGGAGAAGATGCTGCTCATTTAATTTGCTGTATATTTTGAGCATATCATCCTCTAAGGGCAAGATATATACACAGATACACAAACACATGTATCGAAATACTGCTTCATGTCTACTTCCTATATCTTGGAAAGGAGTCCTTTGGGATGAAAACCTGTTAAGACGAAGGCATACAGGCCATCCAGATAATTTGAACCCAACCCAAGGGTGTTTGTTTGTTAAAAATTAGACTTTCTGACTAACTTATCTCCTGAGATCATAATTAGGCAGAACAGGTTGCATTTGCTTGGTGAGGAATAATGAAACATGAAATTGTTTGGGTGTTTTCTCAACCAGTCATTTAG
The DNA here is from genome assembly GCA_020142125.1 of Phrynosoma platyrhinos. Classification (NCBI taxonomy): domain Eukaryota; kingdom Metazoa; phylum Chordata; class Lepidosauria; order Squamata; family Phrynosomatidae; genus Phrynosoma; species Phrynosoma platyrhinos. The sequence goes on from CM034711.1 coordinate 3,210,087, forward strand.
TCAGACTGGTGGAAGAGGGTGTGGTGGAATTCCCAAAGAATATCACTATTCTTTTTTGCTTTGGATTTAGAATGGATAGGGGTTTTGTTTTGTTTTGTTTTGTTTTGTTTTGTTTTTAAAGGGGGGATATAATCAAGAGACACAGTTTTGATCCACATGGCTTTTTGAGACCTCTCACTTCTTAGCCAATGATCAGAAATAATTGGAGCTGTAGTCCAGAGCTGCATCTGCACTTCAGAAAGAATGTAGTTTGACACCACTTGAACTGCCATGGCTCAGTGCTATGGAATTCTGGCATTTGTAGTTTTGTAAGCTATTTAGCCTGCTCTGTCAGATAGCTATGGTGCCCAACTAGCTACAGATACCAGGATTCCATGGGATGGAGCCATGGTAGTTAAAGCAGTATTAAATGGTATTATTTCTGCAGTGCAGAACAGCTCTATGAGAACAGCCTTGGTGATGCTTAGATTCACTTCTGCTTAGCCCTCTAGAGAGCCATTTCCTCTAGACAGACACAGCAGACCATACCAGACTAAGGGTACATCTACACTGTAGAAATAATGCAGTTTGATACCATTTTTAAGGTATCAATCCTGGGGTTCATCATTTTACAAGGTCTTGAGCCTTCTCTGCCAAAGAGTGCTGGTGCTTCACAAAATGACAAATCCCAGGATTCTGTAGGATGGAGCCACGGTAATTAAAGTCATGTCAGACTGCATTATTTCTATAGTGTAGATGACCCTAGCTTGGAAAACAGTCTGACCTAGTTATGAAATACTATCTGAGATGCAAAGTGTGGACCATAGCTTAGTCACCAAGCACCTTTTTCACATAGAGAAGATCCAACCATCAGTCCATGGCAGCATCCCCATGTTTTGGAGATCTGCTGCCAGTTAGAACATGCATTATTGAGTTAGCTAGACAAGTAGTCAGAGTTGATATGAGGCTAGTGTGTAAGCATGTGTGCCTTTAAAACAGTGGGAATAAGGAATGAACACCATGGACACTCATATGCCTTGCATGCAAGAAAAATTTAATGCCTTCACAAGAATGTCCAAGAAGGGATGTGGAAGAATAGGTTTCCCAAACTGGAAAATTGGGGTTGTGGTTTGGATGAAGTATTAACCAGAGGTGATTTGCAAGCAGAGAAGACATCTCCAAGTGGTGATGGGCATCATGCCTTGGACCTCTGGCTCTTTTTGAAGATATCTACTTCATCTGCTGGGTTGGCATCTTCATCTGAGAAGATCCTCCTCCACCACCTCCACTGCAACACCCTCCACTGCTTCCACCACCACTGCTACCGCAGCATCCTCCGCTGCTCTGGCTTTGTTGAGAAGATCCACCACTACGCCTGCTACAACATCCTCCAGAAGATCCTCCACTACTACAACAGCTACCACGGCTTTGCTGAGATCCTCCACTGCTGTGACAGCCGCCACCGCCTCCACCACCTCCACCTCGGCAGCAACAGGAGCTTCCTCTCTGTTGTTGTTGGCTCATCTTTTCAGTGGGTCAAAAAACTCTAAGAAAAGGCGGGAGAAAGAAAGAGTTAGCATAATTTTGTAGCTGCAGTCTCAAGGCTGATATCTCTGGTGCCTGAAGATGCTTGTAGGAAGTGCAACACCTTCCCTTGTTCCAAAACTGTTGCCTTGTATTTTTCTTGGGTGCTTTTTAGACTCTTCATGTTCTGTGCTAGAGAATGTCCAATTACTGAGAGTCTGTTATCAAGATAAGTAAAAGTTGTTGGTATTTGTATGTGGGGAGACCAGATTACCTGAGGGAGCCTCTCCCAACATGCCAACCTTCCAAATCACTACAATTGCTTCAGTGAAGGCATCGTTGTCCATTGTTTGAAAGTCTCCTAGATGTGTGTGTGTGTGTTGTGTGGTTTCAAGTCACTTTAAGCAAGTAATGATCATTAGATTCTTTCTTTTTCCTCTTTGAATATATGCAAGGTGAAATCTACTCATGAATTGCAAACTGTTAAGAAGAAGGTATCATATTAATGACACCAATTAATTCTCAGATGCTGGGAGTTAAGGCCTCAGCAATGTTTTCTGCAATCTATATTGGTGCACCTCTTCACAAGAGTGTGAGATGTGGTAGTCTTTATTTATGATTTTGTCTGTGTGTGCTGCTGAGAACATTACCATGGTTATCCCCATCTCTCTCATTCCAAGAGTGCATCTGTGGACAGTTTAGAAAGGATGACAACTTCATGCCTAGAGAAGAAAGCCTCACTGAGATCAGCTTCCAAGACAGGAGCACATTACAATCCCAGTAGGTTTGCCCAGGTTAGTGCTATGATGCATGTGTATTTGCTTTGATATTTAAGTCTTAATCAATTTTGCACTGCTCTAATGCTGCTATTTCCTCTCTTCAAATTCTGGAAATTTATTTCTTCCCTTTAAGGATTTCAATAGAGTCCTTAGACAAAGTTAACCAAGTACAAGTTGCAGTGGCATCAATAGGGG
>CM034711.1:3244266-3262900 GCA_020142125.1 Phrynosoma platyrhinos
ACTCAGAAGAGGATGTGCAGCAATTGGCATGCTGGACCCTAGAAGGAATAGTCTATTTATACACTATCCTCATACCCTGCTTTGCATAAGAACAATGGCATCCACACAAACTCAAAAGAGGGGTAAACATCTTCTGGCTGAGCAACTGATATTTTTGCAATTGAAACCTGTTTGGGTGACATCAGGAGCGTCATAGCACAAGATGCAATTAACTTTTGGAGAGGAGGATTGCTTTTGGTGCCCAGGAAGTGTTGACCTACCACCCCACCTAGAGATCCATTGGGAGAGCATAGTTTTGACATCCTTCACTGGATTGCCTCTTCCTTCCCAGGTTGGTTGCTCAACCACCGGGAATCAAGCAAGGCACAGAGGGGAAGGTGCAGGCCATACACATCATGTTGCCTCAGAAAGGTAAAGGTTTCTCCTTTGACAAGCTTGTCTAGCTATGTCTGATGTAGGGGATGATGCTCATCTTCATTACTAAGCCAAGGAAGCCAGCATTGTCAAAGACGACTCCATGGTCATGTGGCCAGCATGACTGCACAGAACATGGTTACCTTCTCACCAAAGTGGTACCTATTTGTCTACTTGCACTTTTTCATTCTTTCGAAGGGCTAGGTTGGCAGAAGCTGGGACTAGTGATGGGAGCTCACTCTGTCATATGGCGCTTGGGTCTTGAACTGCTGATCTGCTGCCCTTGCGATCATCAGAGTCAGTGTCTTAACCGCTAAGCCACCACATCCCGATATATTGCCTCAATATCCCCCAAAATTTATAATTTCAGCAGCATGATAATTATTTTTTGCAATTCTGTGTGACCCACACCACACAGAAAACCCTCCAAATGCATGAAAATTTTCTAAATTTCCACCACAAGGACCTCCAAAACCTGTACTGCCTCCAATACCTCTGTTTTTCTCTGAAGACCCTCTGAAAATGGTGCCGGAGGAAAAAAGAAGTATTTGACCATGTTTTGGGGCTTGCAGCCCACCAGGAGCTCTGGAACAGGAAAGTGAGCCCTGACCCCCATGTAGTTTCCCATCTTGAGTTAATTCTGAATAGAAATGCCAAGATTGATGAAGACCTTCCAGGGGGGAAAAAATCTGCTATGAGTACACACCAAGGCAACCTAAAGCAATGATTCTCATTCTTTGGCTGCATCTGCACTGCAGAAATAATAGTTTCACACACTTAGTCCACTGAGGCTCAATGTGATGGAATTCTGAAATTTCTAGTTTATGAGATATTTAAGACTTCTCCGTCAGAGAGCTCTGGTATCACAGCAACTTACAAATCCCACGATTCCATAAGATTTGCTTTGATCTGCTTTGGTCAGGCCCCACCTAGAATATTGTGTCCAGTTCTAGGCACCACAATTCAAAAAGGATGTTGAAAAACTGGAGCATGTCCGGAGGAGGGCGACTAAAATGGTGAAGGGTCTGGAAACCATGCCCTATGGGGAGAGACTTAGGGTTCTGGGTATGTTTAGCCTGGAGAAAAGAGGGTTAAGAGGTGATATAATAGCCCTGTTTAAATGTTTGAAGGGGTGTCATATTGAAGTTTGTTTTCTGCTGCTCCATAGAATAGGACCTGGAACAATGGCTGCAAGCTCCAGGAAAAGAGATTCCACCTCAGCATTAGGAGGAACGTCCTGACAGTGAGAGTTGTTTGACAGTGGAAGACACTCCCTCGGAAATTTTGGTGGAGTCTCCTTCTTTGGAGGTCTTTAAACAGAGGCTGGATGGCCATCTGTCGAGAATACTTTGATTTTGAGTTCCTGCATGGCAGAATGGGGTTGGATGGGATGGCTTTGTGGTCTCTTCCAACTCTAGGATTCTATGAGATGGAGCTGTCACAATTAAAGTTGTGTCAAACTACTTTATTTCTGCACTGCAGTTTTATACATCAGTTCTCAGAATCCCTTATCATTGGCCACCCTATCTTGGTCTTTGAGGGCATGAAATCCAAATGATCTGAAGGACCAAAGTTGGAGAACTACAATCCTAAAGAATCCCAGGGAGCCTCAAGCCCAAAATGAATTTGTGTCCCTGCAATTGTATTTAATTAAGGAAAAGAACAGCTTCTGTTGCAATTGCAAAAGTATGGTTCTGTTTTCCAAAACTGTTTGTAAGAGTCTTGAACATGTTAAAGATTGGATCAATTTATTATAGCATAAAGGTAAATAGGAGACCTCTTCATCAAATCCAGAAGGGTTATTCTAAACTGGGAGTAGGAATGTAACTCTTTATTAATATTTCCTTTTGAAAGACCAAATGAGCAATTCAAGAAATCTTCAATGCAAGAAAGTTTTCAAAAATGCAGTCAAGACATACTCTAAGCAGAATTTGCACATGGTTGTTTTGTACAGAAAACTGCCTTTTCCACAAAGCAAACAGCATTTTCTATATTTTCTGCAGAGAAAAGACTGCTTTCTGTGCAAATACACCAGGCGCAAATTCAACATAACTTAAGTCCTCAACTGCAAAAATTCTCTTCAATCTATTGTTTCTTCTCATCAAAGTTTCTTGAAAAATGAGAAACACATTTTTGACAATTTTTTTTGAATATGTAAAAATATTATTTCCATTCCTACTGGGCACATCTATATGTACTCACACATACGCACTGGAGGTACAGACTGGAGTGGGTGAAATAATAAACAGTACCAAAGAACTGCAAATAATTTAGTCTATGACAATTCAATGCAAAGCTTAAAATGCTTGCAAAGCAAGAATCCTGACCATTTGCAACACGAGTAATTGATGAAAATGAATTACTTCAGCGTGGCTCAGTAAATCAACTCATGGGAGAAAACCTTTGTTTGTGTTCAGGCTGAAACAAATAAAATAAAATAAAATCCACTTGGATAAAAGTTAATAAAGAGAAGTGTCTTTCTTTCATTCTTCTTTGGTGCTCACTACTTCACTCATTTGTGTCCTTTCTGGCAGTTTTAGTAAAGCAGGATTAGATCAAAGCACCATATTTTTATTCCACAACCAGCCCGACCAGAAAAATGAGGGGAATGTTGAGGCATGATATTTCTGCCGCTATGCCAGCGAGTGCAAAATACCAAGCATTTAACCCACAAGGCTGTAAAAGCACTGAACAACAGAGGTGTGGAAAAAAGTGGAAGATGCCGCATGGAAGACCAAATTCCCAGAGTTGATGAAACTCTGATGCATCCATTTCCATTTCCTCTAATTATGAGTTGGTTGGGCCTTTATGTAGCTCTGAAATAAATGAATTAGTTAATAATTGTAATAATCAGTTATGACTCCATTGTCATCTCTTGGGCATGAGTGTCATCATATAATGCTTGAACTTGTCACCTATCCTGGAAACTAGAATTTTATTTATTTATTTATTGTGGCTTGGGGTAATTTTAAGAATGGTCACAGCTTAAAAAAAGGGTTGGAGTTCTGTTGGAGAGTACCAACTAGAATAGGCCCATTGGATCAAGTTTTGGTGAGTCAATGCATAGGAAAATTCAATAAGTTCAGTGGCTCTATTCTCTTGTAGACCATCAATAGGATTCAGGCCCATGGTTCTCCACCACAAACAACACATGTGAGAACATATAGCTAAATCAAATTAGTGAGATCCAGGTTTGAAAGTTAGATTAGGACTTTGGGAGACCAGGATTTGAGTCCTCACTTGGCCATGGAAACCTACTGGGTAACCTCTTTCAATCTCCAAAGAAAGTAATGGCGCCACCACCACCCAGACAAATCTTGGCAAGAAAACTCAGTGATAAGTTCACATTATGGTCACTATAAGTTGGAAGTGATTTGAAGGCACACAATAAATCCATTCACTAGTCCCAATGAGAGTTGACCTATTAAGTCAGGGCAGGCAAAGTGTAGCCCTAGGGCCATAAGCAACCACTAAGACTAATTTAAGGACCTCAGTTCCTCTGTACTCCCTGAACTGTGCCTTTTCTGGAAAAACAACAGAGTGAATTGCCACTCCTCGATGTCATGAATGGAAACTTCATAACGTGTATGTAAATTCCATTGATTTGATGGATCTTCTAGAAGTGGGACTAGCAATTGAATTTAAGGTGCAGTTGGACTTAGGTATCCAGAAAAAAAGTGAGAAAATACATTTCTTCTGACAGCTCCTGATTATGAATACTGCATGGCAGGTAATACCTCTATCTTATCAAAGAAACTGCATTTTCAGGCGAACCAACTTAATTCACACTTCCCAGGAGGAGATGTGGAATGGAATGCTGTTATCACTCTGACTGCACCCTATTTGGAATTCTGGGTTGTTCTTATCTCAAAAAAGTGTGTACAAAATATTAGTTAGGTAGTTTCGTCTGTATCCCACGTTTCCGCTTATTAGTGCAAGGTAGTGTATGTAATTGTCTTCCTTCCCGTTTAATCCTCACAACAACAGCTCTTTAAGATAAGTCAACCCAAAAGAAAGAGTGACTGATCCAAGGTCACTAAGAGCTAAACTATTTTATTGATCCTGACCAGAACAGACTAATGGAATCAATGGAAGTTTGTCTATGTGTTGACTCACCATTCAGCAATTTATTGAATGGATCAACCCTAGTTAGAACTAACCAAGAGGATGTCAACCTTTGTGTGTTTCTTGTCTCAGTGGGACCTAGATTTCCCAAGTCCTAGTCTAACATTAACTATCATATCACACTACAAGAAAGAATATACACATGAATATCTATTATGCTCTGCTTCCTGTGCCCCACAATAGTATGCTCCATAGGGCTACTACATGCTAGCACTTTTTCAGTGGTGCCACCCCATTTGTGTAGACCTTTTCTGTTACAGATTTGACTGTCCCCTACTTTCTTGTCATTAAACTAGTCATTAAGAACAGATATTATTATTATTATTATTATTATTATTATTATTATTATTATTATTATTATTAATTTATTTATACCCTGCCCCTCTGAGCACAATTGGGGTGGCTAACAACAATTAAAAATACATAAAATACAAATCTGAAAGGACCAATACCCACCCACCCTTTAAAAAGAGTATTAAACTAAGCACTAATTAAAACATCTTAGATTAAAACACAAAATTAAATAAAACCAATAACCAAACAAAGAAATAACAAACAGCGGAGATAACAAAACAAAAACAGCAGAGTTTACAAGTTTTCCAAGAATAAGCTAGTGTTCGATTCTTCTGCCTTTGCTGTTGTTTTATATTTTTTCTTTTGACATGTTAGCAGATACTTGGAGATTTTAGACATATTAGAGATTTCTAGTTTGGGACTGTAACAGTGTAAAGTAGATTATTAGCCACTCTGAGTTTTAATTCAATAAATTAAACTGAATCCAGTCACGAGTCCCAACTAGCATTGGCCCATTGAATCAACTGTTGGGTTGAGTCAATGGGTATAAATTCAGTAAAAGAATAACTTCAGAGATTAGTATGCACAAAAAAAGGCCAGGATATACAATTAAATCACTCCTTAGAGATGGGCATCCAACCTCTGTTTAAAGACATCCAAAGAAGAAGAATCCACCACCCTCCAAGGCAGTCAAACAGCTCTTACTGTCAGGAAGTTTTTCCTAACTTTTAGGTGGAATCTTTTTTTTTTCCCTTGTAATTTGAATCCCTTAGTCCATGTTCTAGTCTCTGGAGCAGAAAACAAGCTCACTTCTTCTACATGACATTTCAGATATTTGACCATGGCTATCATATCACCTCTTAGTCTCCTCTACTGAATATACACAGCCAAAGTCATTCTTCTTAGGGTCTTGTTTCTAGAATTCTTACCAACTAAATTGCCTTCTGAATATGTTCCAGCTTGTCAATATCTTTCTTGAACCATGATGCCCACAACTGGCATCTAAGGGAGTAGGTTCAAGTCTACAAAAGCTCATGCTATCAGCTTCTTTCTTACAGTTAGACACGGAAGTGCTATAAGATCTCTTTGCAGACAACTGGACACTGTGTTGTGAGTATGTGTGTGTGTGTATGAGCGAGCATGGTGTAGTGGTTTGAGTGTTGGACTACAACTCTGGAAACCAGGGTTCAATTCCCAGCTTGACCATGAAACCCACTGGGTGACTTCAGGCACTCTTAGCCTTAGAGTAAGGCCTTAGGGTCACCTTAAGTTGGAAATGACTTGAAGGCACAAAACAACAACAAATACAACACACACAAACACACACACACACACACACACAGAATTGGCCTAGTAAAAGTATAATTAGGGAGTTCAGTTGTGATCTTGTGGTCAACACGGCTACTTTTGCCATTGTCTAACTTCATGAAGTGTGTATTTTCTCTTTTAAAAGTAACTTCCCCAGCGCAGCCTTCCCCAGCCGGACACCCATCTTAACATGTTCCAACTTGTCAATATCCTTCTGGAACTGTATGGCCAGAACTGGACACAGTGGAAAAGATGTCCATGTTCAAAATGAAATCAACACCTTGGGACAGTTCCTTTGAAGTTCATGCTATAACCCAGAGGGTATTCCCTTCCCCACTGGCATAGGATCTATCAGCAACTGACCAAAATATTGTCACTGATTCCTATCCACAGATTAATACATCATTATACTGTAATGCTTAGTGATAGCTTGATCTCAACTATTGTTGCTTCATCTGAGCTACTGTTGCTTTTCCTTATGGGAGTATCAGGAAGCCATCTCAATTTGTTCCAAACCACTGATATATACCTATTTTCCCTGGGAGTGTTCTGTTATCATCATCTTGTTTATGTTGAGTATGTACATGCCATTTCTGCACTTTAAGAAACAGAGAGAGATTTGACAGATAATGGTCACACTATTACTGTTTGTTGAACATTTAGGTAGAGGTATTGTTGGATATGTAAATATCCTGGCCTGAAACCAAACCTTCCTTGCCAAAATTATAATGAGGCATTGCCCTGTGACACAGAACAGGTTTGAATTGTGAAATAACCAGAGAGGATGTTTCCAAAAAAAATTGGGGAGACATGAATAACAGACTTCTATGCAAACATCCACTTGCTGGTGGCATATAAATAAACCACCATCTCCTTAGGCTCCTCAAGTTGCTACAACACACCTCCCTCAGTCTTGATCGTGTCTTCTGTTGGGTGAGTAGACTTTTGTATTTTCCTTGCCATGGGCTGCATTTGTCGTAAATTTAAGATTGACATCAATTTCAGTCCACTTTTTTCCCATATACTTAAGACTGAATTCATTGAATTAAGATGAAGCAACAAAACCACTGATCTAAGACTCTGGTCTGGGATAGAGGAGGAATCTGAGATCATTGATCAGAAAAGGTTGTCCAAGAGATATCACTTTGAATGCTCAAAACAGAGTTGAACATTTTCTCATGAAGGTTTAGGGTGGATTCCATAAATAAATGGATGGAGGGGTGTTCTTATTTTTTGTAGTGCTCTGTTGAAAATATCTGACCTGATCTGAATTGATGAGTGCTGGCTCGACCCATTGAATCAGTCATTGAAATGTTGGTCAACATATAGCTGAATCAAGTTTATTCAATAGGTCTACTCTAGATGGGAGTAACAATAGTGATCACATTTTTGTCTTATTGATGAAACCAAAGCCTGACATCTCAGAGTGCTTTAATACTTAATCCTTGTAGTACTAAGACCAAATGCCTCAGAGTCCTCTCTCACTTTTTTGGAATTATGTCCAAAGAAACAAAATCCTGTCCCACCATTATTCAGTACAAGAAGAAGGGAAAAGAAAGGCCTACTCTAATATGGAAGATCACTCAACTTTTAAAATACTTAAACTATGGATGGATGGAAAGAGAGAAAGAGAAACCTGAATTCAATTTTAGACTTAAACAGATAAGTACTCAAAGCCTTAATTAAGCCTGGATGGACAGATTGATCAGTCTTCATGTTCCTAACACTGGAATTTGTAAAGTCTCACATTTTTTTCTATCCTAAACATGAAGAAATTTATAAATTTTGTTACAGTCTTATGGAGAGAGAAAAAAAGAACTGATGCCAAATTCTCACTTATCCCTAAATGATCAATAACTCTTCTCTGGTATTTGTAAAATGAGTTTTAGGGCTTTTAAAAAAAAAAGCTATTTTTCATTTAGAGCTACTTTTAAAGTAATAATAATAAATAATAATAATAAAATTTATTTCTATCCTGCCCCTCTGCAATGCAATCGGGGTGGCTAACAACAAGTAAAACTCAGTAAAATACATCCAACCCCCCAAACCCCACCCACCCCTTAAAAAAGTATTAAACTAGGACAGTTTAAAACATTAAGATGATCAAAATATAACAAGACAAAAACATCACAATAATATAACACAACCAGCAGCAGCGTGGAAGGGAGAAAATTTTGCTAAGCTCTAAGAGGATAATGTTGGAATGTTTTCTCTGGATTTTAGTTACTTTATTAATGTTTTGAAGGTTTTGTTGCCTCATCTCCTCAGGGACCCTGATGGGTTAGGAAGCCATAAATACCATAGGTAGTAAGTAGATAGATCGATAGATAGATATTATGTTTTCTTCCTTGTTAGCTGCCCTCGAGTCTGTGGATTAGACATTTTCAAGATCCCCTATCTTCCAGTATACTCATGTCCTGCAAATTCATGTCCATGACCTTTTTGATTGTGTCCGTCCATCTAGTGTGTGGGCTTTCTTTCTTTTTACTTACCTCCACCTTTCCTAGCATTATTGTCTTCTCTAATGAGTTATGCCTTCTCATGATGTGACTAAAATATGGCAGCCTCAATTTGATCATCTTGGCTTCCAGGGAGTGCTCGGGCTTGATCTCTTCAAGGATCCATTTGTTTGTCTTTTTGGCTGTCCATGGTATCCTCAGCACTCTTCTCCAGCACCACATCTCAAATGCATTGATTTTCTTCTTATCCGCTTTCTTTCTAGGTGTTGCTAAATCCTTAGAAGATGTCCTGCCAAAGCCAGCAATGCAAACAGCCTTGTCAGTTCCCTCCCCAGTGCAAGCAAACTGTCCTTCCTCCTCCGCAATGTTGTCCTCCCCCTCAGAAGTGCTGCTCTCCTGAGCAATCTTCTCCTAAGCAGTGCTGCCCCCCTCCACAATGCTCTCCACCTCCTCAGCAGTGCTGCTCTCCTCAGAAATGTTGTCCTCCTTCTCCTCCTCAGCAGTGCTGCTCTCCTCAGAAATGTTGTCCTCCTTCTCCTCCTCAGCAGTGTTGCGCTCCTCAGACGGTGTGCCCAATCCAACAGTGCAAGGAACCCAAAGGCTGTTGAGACACCGCTGGAAACCACTGCACAAAGGCCTACAATGAGGAGGAGAACCCACTGTGGAAGTAGAAGCTCACCTTCTATGACACACCTTCGATGACCTCCATTCTGACATGGGCATCATTATGACCACTTCTTGATTTATGTTTCCGCCTTCTTCAATGCTTGCTACAATGAAGCTGAAATCTAGAAAATGAAGCATCAAAGGAACAATGGGTCTCCTTCCAGACTGTCTTGTTCCATTGATATCAACGGATGCTCTGCTCTTTCTTTGCAACCTTTTGCCTTAACCCTTGTGGACACTTTTGGGGAATGACTAGTCTTCAGCCTGATCGCCATCCTTTGCAATCTAATTTACCAGCATGTGCTTAAAAGAAATACCTAAATATTTCAACCACTAATGTCTATGCAGCTGCCACTTTCCTTCCAATATTGTCCTCTTCTGATGCAGTGCTCCAGACTCTAATAATATGCATGTAACCCATTGCTTTAAAAATAATGCATGTTTAATTAGCATTCTGTTTGTCTAAGTGTTGTTCTTATTTGTGTGTGATTTAGTTAATTATTCCTGGAGACACACATACTAAAGACAACCTTGTGCAAAAAATGTGCAATATATTTATATCATTTTTACAAATGTACACACGAGGCAGTCCCATTTGGAAGAAGGAGAGAGAAATAAATGAATAACCAAATCAAGGAATGATGTGGAAACAAACAAACTCTTGGGGGGGAAATGAGACAGAGAGTGAAATAGGCACTATCCTAGAAACATCTGTCTTGCATCTGGACATGGTTGAAGCATGGAAAGCATGGCCTGCCCTCTAGTGTTTTGTGAGGAAAGCACCATTAGCCAAGTTGTATTCTGAAGATGTAGACTTGTCAAATTTGGAAACAGAGGGAAATTTGCAGTATAGCTCAATAAGCGATCTTAGAAAAGGAGTGGGCAGAACATAGGACTACATTAGGTGGGCAACTATCAATAGTCTGGAGGTTATAAATACCCATCACTTGACCTTTGAGGACTGTATAAAACCTTGCATCCTCTCAAATTTTTATTTTATTTTATTTTATTATATACTCAAAAATTACTTCTGGGATGCTACTTGTCTGCCCTTGTGGGAAGAATTGTTCTCTAAAGGGTGCATGGGAGGCATTTTGAGTAGGAAAAATAAGGGAAAATTGGAGAGGGAACTTTCTTCTCCAGCCGTAATGTTTATATGCTTTTCCTGTTTTTATTTGTCATCAAGCTAGCTTTAAATTATTGTGGTGTTGTTAAAGAGAGACCTCCAAGAGAATCTATCATGAAATTCCCTGCTCGGGTCTTTCAAACTCAAGGCAGCCAGGGATTCTTGCATTGAATCAATCCATCTGTACTGCCATCCTCTTCTTTTGCTACTGCCTTCCACTTTACTAAACGTTATTGTCTTTTCCAGAGAATCATGTCATCTCACTAGATGCCTGATATGCAATACCCTCAGTTTGGACCTCCCAACTTCTAGTGAGAATCCAGGGTTAATTTGCTCTGGGACCCATTTGTTGTTGTTGCATGCCTTCAACTCATTTCATGGGGTTTTCTTCGGCACATGTTTTCAGAGAGAGTTTGCCCTTGCCATCCTCTCTGGGTTTACATGGCTATGCTGGGATTCAAACCCAGATCCCCAGGGTCATAGTCCAAGGCTCAAACCATTACTTCATGCTGGACACATTAGTTTGTCTTTTTAACAGCCCCAAGGTATCTGCAGATCTCTCCTCCAGCACCACCTTTCAGATGAGTTGATCTTCTTCCCTTCTTTGCAAGCTTGCCTATTACAACACTAAGGTTTCTCTCCAAATCAGACAGTATAGAGGCTTCCTTGGAGGCTCATTGTATTCTGTTTACAAAGGGGCTTAGGGACTCATCCAAAGTAGAGAGATTCCAATCTCAAAAGAAAGGAAGCATAGTCTGCAAACAGAGAAGGAAAACACTGTTGCTTTCCTTTACTTGCTTTGGTTTCCAGTCACTGCATGGCCAGGGAAGGCTGTGAGCTAAACACAATAGACCCTTGCTCTAGATCATTTCAACAAAAAATGGTGGAAAGCCTTCGCACTTTTCTTCTTCTTCTTTGAAAGTTTGCATTGACTGATCTTGTGACCTAATAAATGCATCACCACAATGTTAACAAAGGTATCTTTCACACTATAAAAGTATAACACTCCATAGGGTGCAGCCACAGCTACGAAAATAGTATCCAATAGCTATGGTTGCACCCTATAGATTACTGGGATTTGGAGTTTGGTGAAGGGGAGAATTCTGAATGCCACACAATACTACAGCTCCCAAAATTCCATAGGCTGAGACTATGGAGTTAAAGTTGCATCCAAGTGCTATAACTTTGCAATCTGAAAGAGACCAGTCCAGTGATTGTAGTGAAGATTGCCACTTTGTGGACAAACACAGCACTGCAGATGACCAGGAACAGAAATAGACATGTCATGTGCATTTGCAAATAAGGTCCAAAATACTTGAGAAACAATCCAGTTTGAGATTGCTTTAACTGCCCCAGCTCAGCACTAGGGAATCCTGGAAACTGTAGTTTATTGTGGCACCAAAGTTCTCTGACAGAGAAGGCTCAATGTCTCACAAAACAACAGTTCCCAGAATTTCCAAGCATTGAGCCATGGCAGCTGAAGCAGTCTCAAACTGAGTTATTTCTGCAGTGTATTATGGACCCAAGTCCCACTGGATTCAGTGGAATGATGAAGGATCTCTAGAAATTAAATGGCAGGTTGTTGGTGGGGTGGGACAGATGCATCCATCTTGTAAAAGTCCGTGTGTGTATAAATGCATTCACTGCTGCATGTATTCATCTTTATTTACAAACCTTTATATACACCTCATGTCTAAAATAACATTCAAAGCAGTGTGCATCAGTATACCATACAATATACAGTACGCAAAACACAAGAAGTATAAAGGATATTGCTGTGAACCTAGTGGCTTCTTGATCCTCCCACAAAACACATAATTATTGTGCGTAAGTCCAATAAACACATAATTATTGTTCCAATATAGTTAATGTTGCTTTCTTTCACTCCCCTGAAAGACTGCATCTCCCTTACCCTTTTCTATCCCCAGATGTCACATTGTGTCTTATTAGGGCCATTTGTGGCCCTCCAGATGTGGTCAGATTGCAGCTCCCATTATTCCTCATTATTGGCTAGGCTGGTGAGGACAGATAGGTGTTTGCATGGTTGTTTTGCACAAAATAAAACCCAGCATTTTTTCTGCACAGAAAACAACTAATTTTATTTTCAAAGGAAGAACTTTTCTTCCTGCTCCAAGAAAGTTCTTTTGAAACTGCTCAATTTTCATTTACTCAAGACTCAGGACTTCTTCACAAAATTCTCAGCCTTTTGGTCCTTCAGACGTTTTGCACTTCAGCTCCCAAAAGCCACAGCCTGTAGGACCAATGATGAGGAATTCTTGGAGATGAGGTCCAAAGCATCTCACTTTGGAGTTGAGGTCCAAAAGGCAGAAGGTTTGACAGCCACTGGTCTAAAAAGATTGAGGTGAACTCTTCATCTCAATGGGTCTGATCTAGATCGGTGGTTCTTAACCTTTGGTCTTCAAGGTATTTTGGACCTCAGCTCCCAATTCCTAACCATTGGCCAAATTGTTAGGTTTCTAGGAGGTGAAATCCAAAACATCTGCAGGACCAAAGGTGGAAAACCACTGATCTAATTGGAAGCCACTCTTACTTTAAACTGATCTGGGTCTGTAGAAAAAGGAGAAAAGCAAATGATGGTGAGGCTAGATGTCTATTGGCATCTTGACATTCTTTCCAAATAGGTCTAGGGTTGGATATTCTCTCAAATTTGCCAAGCCCTGAGGCCAGGGATAGCTGCTCGAAGTGTATCTGTGCTGTATACGTCTCAACCCTCACAAACAAGAGCTTGTCTTAGATCCTCCATTCAGGGTTGTGTAGTGTTAACTTTTTGCATGTGAAGTTATGCATAGATTGTGTTCCTTCACCCCTGTGTTGAATGTAGGACTTAACATTCAATCGGACATCCAACCTAAGGAGCACCATTGCTCATTTCAATAGAGTGAGATGGAGGTACATTAGCCAAGAGTGTGCATTTATATGAGCAACAGCACCACAATGGTAAATTTCATTTCTGCCACCTTGAAATGAACACAGACATTGTGCATTGGACAAAAATGTCCAGCAACTTCAACAGGGCACTGTACTGCTGTGTAAGACATCAACTCTCATAAACATACACCTGGACAAAACAGGGTTTTGGCTTGTGTCACACAAGAGAAGGGGATCATCACACACATGGCCTGCCCAACTTCCAAAAATGTAAAAATAATAGCCATGGATTCTTGGGCCCGTCATCATTCATTGATGGTTTAGGGAGATTTGTCAAAAATCTCTTCAATGCAGGTTGGGATCCTGTAAAAGAGAACACAAAGACATCAGCACAAAGGACTATAGACAGCAGGAATTCCTGAACTAATGCTGACCAGAAAGATCTCAAGATGTTCCATTTCTGGAGTTTGAAAAGGACCTAAGAGAACATTTTTTCCTGAACTGTGACACGTATTTAAGAAACTGTGGTGAACTTTTGCTTTGAATGAGTTTAATCAAGTTGGGAAACACTCTAACTTTGACCTGATCTGGTTGTGTAGAAAGGGAGAAAACCATGAAACTTTCTGCCAAGCTATGATCTGCTGCCCCTCTCTCTGTTCTCTTTTAACCAGTTTGCAAAGGCCTTGTTTGCACAGGCCTCCAGCTTTTACCTAGTCGGAGTAATGCAACAGGTGTGCCAGTCTAAATATGCAATAGGTTTTGATGTGTTTTTAACTGTTCTAAATTCATATTTTTAAGTGGAGTGTTGTTTAATGCTTTTTAAAAAATGTTGTACTTACCTTGTTTAGCTATTTTCTTTTTACATAACAGTGTAAGCTGCTTTGGGAGAAAAGTTGGATATAAATAAAATAAATAGCACTATAGAGAACCCCGTGTTCTTTGTCTACTTGCTTTGCTTTGCTTTGTAGATAGATAGATAGATAGATAGATAGATAGATAGATAGATAGATAGATATTGTCTTTCTCCCAGTAAAAGACCCATCTAATCCAACCCTCTGCCATGCAAGAATGCACAGCTAAACTACTCCTTTCATGAAAGACTTCTGAAGCAGGTGTGACTCCAAAGGAGAAAACTGATTTATGATTCATTGGAAAAGATTATTGTCCTGGA
Source organism: Phrynosoma platyrhinos (assembly GCA_020142125.1). Classification (NCBI taxonomy): domain Eukaryota; kingdom Metazoa; phylum Chordata; class Lepidosauria; order Squamata; family Phrynosomatidae; genus Phrynosoma; species Phrynosoma platyrhinos. The sequence goes on from CM034711.1 coordinate 3,258,719, forward strand.
TAATGTGGGAGGCAGGGGAAAAGTGGAAAAGTGCATTACAGGTGGATTGACTCAGTCAAGGAAGAATTGGCTGCCCTGAGATTGTAAGGAGTTTATCATACACTGTTTAAACGGCATTTACAGCGACTTACCCCAGTTGCATTTAATTCTGAAATCGGATCCTATCACATGAGACTGGGGCAAAGCAAGTGCAACCCAGCTGCATCCCAGATCCCACTCACACTTATCTGGCATCTTTTTAAAAATGCCAGACTCCCATCCTGGAACCAAATCTCATTGGACACAAAGGGCCCACTGTATTAATGATGGCAAACAAACAGATCACAAATAGATTCGACAGCACAGTTCTGCAAGAACTTCTGCCCGTGATCAGTCAACTTTCAAAGGCATGGCTTCCAAAAAAAGTCTTAACCTGCCTGTGGATAGACAGCAAGGATGGTCCCCCTCTAATATCTCTGGGAATGGAGTTCCAGAGCCTGGGAGCAAACACCAAGAAGGCCCTCTTCTCTTTTCCCACCAAGTGAGGGTGGTGGGACAGAGTGAAGAGGCTCCCCAGAAGATCTCAAAACATGGGCAGGCTCTTTTAAGACAATATAGCCCTTCAGATAACCTGGACCCAATCCACAATATGGCTTTAAAGGGCGCAACCAACTTTGAATTGTGCCCAGAAACAGAGTAGCAGCTGGTGGAGCTGTTATAACAAAGGAGTTGTGTGTTTCCTGCAGCCAGCTCCAGGTAACCATCTGACTGAAGTTGTTTGGACCAGATGAAATTTCTGAACATCTTCAAGGGCAGTCCCTCATAGAGCACCTGACAGTAATCCAAAGTGAGGCAGGTGCCCACATTACCTTCATTCGTGTTTCTGCCACATGAGACGGACTTCAGTAAGCACACGGTACACCTTCTTTGTCGTTCATCAGCTCAGTGTCAGAGTCGAGGGTGTTTTTCATATGTTTGTACTTCTTGCTGCTCGATCTCTGGACCTACATCATCAGAGGAAGAAGAAAGAGAAAGAAAAAGAAAAGACAACTAGAAGAAGGGTCACAGATTATATCTATACCATTCAGAAGGCTGAGATGTCATTTCAGGGAAAGAGAGGATGAGTGCCAAGCGATCTTTAGCCTCCCGAGATGAAATCCACATTCATAAGAAGAGCAAACTATGGGTTGGGTCCAGAATTAAGCATGTGCAATGGGAGCAATTACAATGGACTTCCCTGTGTCTTCCTGTCATGCCATAGCAAATGATAACCAATGATATCTAAGTAAGGAGGACAAAGAATCTGTTCTGGGTTTTAGCCCAAACTCAAGTTGCTGAAAATATGGGAGGGGGATGTCTCCAGCTCTCTTCTCCCAACTGGGGACGTGCTGCTGGATGCTGGCAGGACATGTTCCAACATCCCCATCCCAGGAGATAAACTAATAATAACAATACACTCACACACATATGGGCATGAATACCACAAAGCCACCAGATTCTGTCTGATCGTGGAAGCTAAGTAAGGCCAGCCCTGATTAGTACTTGGATGGGAGACCACCAATGAATATCAGGTGCTGTAGGCTCTATTTCAGAGGACGGAACTGGCAACTCTGAATATTCCTTGCCTAAGAAAACCCTATGAAATACACACAGAGTTAAAACATGGGGAAAGTGCTAGTTTACTCTGTGTGTGTGTGTGTGATGTTTTTGTATGGTTTTTAATCTGTACTGGTTCTAATTATTTGTAAGCTACCTGCAGTCTATTTTGGGGAAAAGAGTGGGAAATAATATGGTAATAATAATAACAACAACAACAATGTGGTGATGATGATGATGATGATGATGATGATGATGATATCTAGAAGCCTCAAGGAGCATCCATGCACCTCCTAAATTGGTTGAAGAGACCTCCTGCATGTTTACCATCACCACTATCAAAGTAACTAGTTACAAGTAATTACATTACTTGAGACTCACAATTTCCAAACTGGCTCTGAACATTAAGAAAGACACTTCTTTTCAAGTAACAAATGGCAGCTGCTGGTTCGCTTATCAGTCAGGCAGTGAATCCACTCAGAGCTGTTCCAAGCGCTCAGTCTATTCTGGATTTAACATTTGGAACCTTGCACAGATTCCCTGATATTCAAACTAAAATCCAGAGTGGATTCCATGCCCTAATGACATGGGAGCCTCCAGCTACCTCTGTGTAGTGGTCCCATATTGGGGGGGGGAGAGAAACAAATTGTCTTAGAGGTACTTCCCCCCTCCCTTTCTCCTCCAGTATGTATATACACCACCATCATTAGTCTATGTCCCTGTATCCCATTATCCACAAGAAAGGTTACCATGACTGGTGACAGCTCCTGTTGGATCAGCTTCTTAAATTCGCTCTTCTTGAACTTCTCTGTCTCCTTCACCTTCTTGTGGTTGGACTTGTGATTGCCTTCCATCATGTCCGTGAAGGCCTTGATCAACCTGGACATTTTTGTGTGCCTTAATGTTCTCCTGCGAGGAGAGGTTGGTCATAGAACAGCCCAGAGCAGACAATCTGGATGGAGGAGACTGGAGAGGTCAATGCTTCTAGGTCTGGGTTCTTCTCATCTCTGCTCCAGCCTTGTCCAGCAATTGCCTCATCAAGCGTTGCATCCCATCTCTGTATTGGAAAAACAGGGAGGTGGAAAGCTAAGAAGCAGATTTAATGGTGACTCACTCCACAAGTAGGCCATCTATGGTCCCACACACATTGCACAGGCAAGCTGCCAACACAATGGAGATCAACACAGAGAGGTTGTAGGGCAGGTTCTCAACCTCTATTGTCAACCATAGTAACATTGTGGGTTAGAGATGGAGCCAGCTTTCCTCACTCTAGACTCGTCCTAGATATGTGGAACTGCAACTCACATCTTATCCAGCTATTCTTTGGTAATAGGAGTTATACTCCTACAGTTTCAGGAAGGCTGGACTAAGGCATAGACCAGAAAGCCTTCACTTCAGACTGCACCTTTGCCATGAACTCAGAAACTCAAGTTAGAGCAACCCACTGTCCTTTTCTAACTCTCTCTTGGCCTCTGCCTTTCCTTCTACAATATAAGTATAACAAGGCTGACCTACTTTACAGGATCAGCTGGCTTCAAGATTGTATTCTCCTGATGTCATTGGCATATTATTTTAATTGTGGATTTTGTAATAGGGTTTGGAGGAGGTTGAAGTGTTCCAATTGATTGTTGGTTTAGAATTGGTGTTGAGGTTGTGGATTTGCTCATGGTTTTTGGAATCTTTGTAAAAAAAACTATGAACTATGTGATCTGTTCACAGACTGTTCTTGGGTTGATTTTGTTATTTGGTTTTAATTTTATTTTTTATATATAAAATAAAAATATTTAAAGGGAGAGACTCCAATCTTGATTCACAGGAAGCCACTGGATAAGGTCATCTGGTGATCTACATTTGACTATCATCAAACGCCCAGTCGTATCTCTCATTTCTATCTCATCCTGGGGAAGCAATGAGAATTATGTTGTGGTGTTTTAGGTTGTTGGGTGGAGAGCTTTGGATGGTGGATGATGGTAAACAACCTGAAGATGAATAACATTGCATTTTCTTCTTTTTTTTACTGATGTGAGTTGTTTTGATACTGTAAATATTGTATATACCCATGTACAAGTCTATTGTTTAATAGTATTTTAAGGGGTGTGTGGGATTGTGACGTATGAAATGTATATTTTTAATGTTGTACACCACCCCAGTTGCATTACGCAGAGGGGCGGGATAAAAATAAATTTTATTATTATTGTTATTATAAATTTTAGTCCAAAAATTGACCCAAAAAACTAAGTCGACTTATCCATGGGTCAGTGTAAGTGCTGTACTTTAACTCTTATTTTAAAAGGAACCCTGTTGAAAAATAAGAGTGTAATCTCCCCTGGAATAACTGACACTACCACCTCCTTTGCTTTCTCCATCCATTCCGCCTTTAGTGTGAGCATAAACAGTTATGCATGCTGGAATTTTGTAAATTCCTTGGCATTGTTTTCCTTTATTTCATCATTTACATCATTTGTTACATGTCCCTAGGTTTTACCCTCAACCTGTCCATCGGTCATATCAAAATCCATAACTTTGGCCCAAAAACCTTTCCTGACTTATTTTGTTGTTGCTAACTGCCCTCGAGTCGATCTCAACTCATGGCGACCCTCTGGATGA
>CM034711.1:3264511-3275951 GCA_020142125.1 Phrynosoma platyrhinos
CTGACTGGAGAAAATGTCCGCCAGAGGACCTGAGCGTACAGGGCAGATGGTATGGAAGAAGGAGATCCTGTTGGAGAGATAGAGTCATCCACATTTGGTAAAGCACTACTCCAAGAACGGCAAAAAACGCAAAACCCCAAGCTCTCCTTGCCTGAAAACCGGGCCAAAAAATAACCAGAATCAGAAACCATTAGTTATTTCTATTTTTATTCATTTCTTTAAAAATTGATTTAAATATTTATACTCCTTCCTTTTTTATTTTTTTCCTCTCTCCTTCATTCTTTCTTTCTTTCTTTTGGAGATTGCAGAGTAGTATACAGATAAAAATAGAGACAGAATTTAAAATGATTGAACAGAAAAGCAGATGAAAAACATGTTAAACAACTGAACAAATCAAGACAGCTTCAAATGTGAAAATAGTTTAAACACCACATACACAAGTAAGGGAGGCAGGATTAATAAGGCCCCAAAGACTTTAATAAAAAGTCATGTTTTAGCCTGGTAGTGGAATGAAGCCAGGGCTAGGGCCAACTGGCCTCCAAAGAGAGGGAAATCTGCAAATGAAATGCCTTTTGTTTTCTGGCTTGTTTTCAGATGTTTTCTGGATGAGGAAAGGAAAGCAAGCCAATGGTGACGCTATTATCCAAGCAATACACAAGCGGAACTTTTCAGTCCTAATGAGTCATTGTTATGAGTACAAGAGAAGTTAGTCAGTGGCATCAGTTACCCTTTTACTATCATAACAATGAGTCATTGGAGCTGCAAAGTGGAGACAAATGTTTACCAAGAGGCAGCTTTAGCATCAATGTTTTGCAGAAATCCACTAATTCCAGGATGGACCTCATGTGGCCATTGCAACTTCCATGACTCCTCAGCAATTGCGATACTGGCTAGGTCTGATGAGAGTCATAGTTCAACAATATATGGAAAGCTAGTCTTTGCATGTTGTTCAACTACAACCCTATCAACCCAAGCCAGCGTAGCTAATGCTGAGGAGTCATGGAAGTTGCAATGGCACGCACACCATCTGGAGGGCCACAAGATGTCCGCCCTTGAATTGGTGGATTCCTTATTGTCTCTTATCATTTTTGTTGCCCTTCTTTGAACCTGTTCTTGTCTATACCCTACTTAAATATACCAACTTGTCTATACCTTTCTTAAAATGAAGCACCCACAACCTGTTCTTATCTATATCCTTCTTAAATACACCAACTTTTCTGTACCTTTCTTAAAATAAGGCATCAAGAACCTGCTCTTGTCTATACCCTTTTTAAATATACCAACTTATCTATACCTTTCTTAAAATGAGGCACCCAGAACCTGTTGTTGTCTATAAGGTAAAGGTAAAGGTATTCCCCATTGACAAGGTTGTCAAGTTGCATCCAATCATAGGGAATGGCATTCATCTCTGTTCCTAAGACAGAGCCAGTGTTGTCAGAGATGACTCTGTGATCGTGGGGCCAGCATGACTGCACAGAATGCTGTTTACCTTCCCACCAAAGTGGTACCTATTTATCTACTTGCATTTGCATGCTTTCCAACTGCTAGGTTGGCAGAAGCTGGGAATAGTGATGGGAGCTCACCCCATCATGTGGCACCCAGGCCTCAAACTGCCGACCTGCCAATCTTGCAATAAACAGAGTCAGCATCTTAATCACTTGAACCACTACATCCCAAGTGTTCTTGTCTATACCCTTTTTAACTATACCAGCTTGTCTATACCCTCCTTAAAATGAGGCACCAAGAACTGAACGCAAGACTCCAGATGAAGCCTGTTTGAATATAGCAATGCCATTACTTCCCTTGATTTGGCTAAAGTATGTCTGAGTTCATCACAAGGGACACGAGTTCAAGTTTCAGCTCATCTCAGTCAGAAGGTTCAACCAATGACTTGCAGCCCATTGCCATTCCACGGCCTAACCAGTTGTTGTGGAAATAAAAAAGATACAATCTTATTTCCTGCCCTTAACTCTTGGAGGAAGTTACAGATCATTTTAACATCCCTGTTTCTTCTCTTCCTCAAAACCCACACTGTCTCCTCACTCAGGACAGAAAGCAGAGCTGCCTATTTCAAAACACAAGAATGGTATTACTTTACTTAAAGTACAATAGCCTCAATTCCAAACCCCTCCTTTGTGTAATTACATCAATGCATCATTTCTTCTGTTGTGACACATCTGTCCAAGCCATACAGAAATATTTGCTTCCTACATTTTTTGTCTGGAGCCCATAAATCATATATATTTCCATCAGAGATGACTTTGGATAGCATGGGGACCAGGTTCTGTGGCAGCAGCCTGAATTTCAGAGAGAAATTACTGGGTAGTGGCACCTGGTAGAATGTGCCACTTTAGAGGATGCATAGTTCCTCAACAGATGCAATGACAACAAAAATTCATGTCTCTGTGTTTTTCTTCCCGAGAAGATTTCCTAAGTGTTGGGAAACCCTTTATTTTCTCAGCTGGGGGAAGAAAAATAACAGTAAATACTCTTTTCCATTTCACTTGAAACTGAAACTATGGCTTATACAATGGTCCCTTCACATTTGCTAGGGTTAGTGATTGAGGACCCCCATGAATATGGGAAAACCACAAATAAAAAACCACTATTCTCTTTACCTGATAGAACACCTCTCTAGGACTCTCCAGGTTCTCCAATGCAACTCTGTGGTCAACATCTGCCAGAAGTTGATCATAGAATCATGTTGGAGGACCTATAAATGCCTAGAGAAGTGTTTTCTCTAGGAACTTCTAGGTTCTGCAGCACAACTCTGTGGTCAACTTTTGGCAGATGTTGACCATAGAGTTGCACTGGAGGAGTGCAGTGCCAAACAGTATCAAACTGTATTAATTCTACAGTGTAAATGCAGCCTGAGGCTGTCATATTTTGGACATATCATGAGAAGACAGACTCATTAGAAAAGACAGTTATACCTGGCAAGTGAGAAGGCAGTAGGAAAAGAGAAAGCCACAGCCAGCCTAAGTTTGCAAGACCTGATCAGAGCTGTTGATATCAAGGTGACTTCCAGGTTTCTCATTCATAGGGCCATAAGTCGAGACAAAGTTGAGAGCCAGCATGGTTCAGTGGTTTGAGCATTGGACTAAGACTCCAGAGACCAGAGTTCAAATCCCCACTCGAGCATAAAAACCCACTGGGTGACTTTGGACAAGTCACGCTCTCTCAGCTTTAGTGGGTGGCAATGGCAAACCCCCTCTGAAGAAACTTGCCAGGAAAAACCAATGATAGCTTCACCTTATGATCACCACTAGTCAAAAATGACTTGAAGACACACAACAGTAACAACCTCAAAATCAAAGTTGATTTGACGGCAGTTAACAACAACAAATCCCTGCTACAGAGGCCCAGATGAAGGGAGATGACTGACTGAAAGAGAGAAAGAAGGGTCTTCAGTTGTGCTTGTAATTTGGCCATTTGGAAATTTCTTCACGGACAGGCTTTCCGGGTGATACAATATCACTGACATCACTATGGGCCATTATGAGATAGTCCTGAGACAAGTAGCCAATCTTCACGCCAAAGTCTAGCAGACACTTCAGGGCTTTCCACGCCACTTCATTGGGAATTCGGTCTACGAAATCAAAAGTTGATATGTGAAAGTTTCACCTATTATTACTGTAAGCATGTTCTTTTCTATATGATGCATAAAGAAATTGGAGATGGAAATAATTTTCCATAATATTGGGGGAGTTGCCGAAAAACACATATGTTTTTCAAGTATTGAGAAAGTCCGATGAGAAGAATCCTGGTTCACAATTCAGGATCTATTCTGTGCAAAATTCGCACATGGTTGTTTTGTGCTGGAGACAGCACTTTCAGCACAGAAAATGACATTTCTATTCAAGGATATTTTGCTGCTTTCTGAGCAGAAAATTTTGTTTTCAATGCAAAACAAACACATGTGAATTTTGCACAGAATAAGTCCTGAATTGCAAATAGTCTTCCGAAATAGTGGTTTTTGAAGACCTTCTTGCAGTGGAAAGTAAACTGCTAAAATTACTTATTGTTTCCAACAAAAAGAAACTGAGTAAACAATTACATCCCTAACAGAAATAGAGATACCTCTTCTCTTTCAATCTTAGGGATAGAAGGAATATTTGAAACTATTCATATCATAGATGATTGCTGGATTCCTCACTCCATTAAGTTAATAGTCACCATTCTCCACTGACCATGAGTCTAGCCATGTTTTTCTTCCAAAATGTGGATGAACTCACCTGTGAAGGTACCTATGAAAGCAATGCCGAGGGACACATCATTGTAGCCATAGGTGTGAGCGCCTTCACTGCGCCAGCCCCGTCCTTCATATACATAACCATTCTCACCAATTAAGAAGCTGAAAAAGGACAGAAGGAAAAGAAAAGAAGGAAGGAAGGAAGGACATTTTATCAGAGTTACTTTCAATCCTATATGGCAAGGGTAGGGAACCTCTTTTAGCCTAACGACCACACTCAAATTCAAACAAGTTCTTGAGGGTTGCATTCCTGTGTTTGGGATTGTTGTTGTTGTTGTGTGCCTTCAAGTCATTTCTGACTTATGGAGACTCTAAGGCAAACCTATTATGGGTTTTTCTTGGCAAGATTTGTTCAGAGGAGGTTTGTCCTTCCCCTGAGGCTGAGATAGCTTTGAGATAGCCAAAGGCAAAAAGTGTGAGACTAAAGGTATGAGACTATTTTAGCTTCAAACAATTGACTGCTAGTCACTAAAGTTTAGGGGAGGCCTTGCAAACCTTTAGGATGGGTGAAGAAATCCTTGCAAAGCTAAGAATCTGTCAAGGAATTGCATTATTTGGAAGAGGTTGTGGCTAACTGCAGAATTCAAAAGGGGTGGATTTGGACCCAGGGCCTTCAGCTCTCCTTTGAGTTGGGATGGGGCTAGAATACTCCAGGCTGCCCCCATAGTATTCTTGCCCCATAGTATTCTTTATGGTATAAGGCCAACCCTAATTCCCACATTACTTTTGTTGTGTAGCTTTGTTTTGCTCCCAGAGACTTCCCAAAGTTGCAGGTAGCTGCTTTGCTCTTAGCTTGCTATGGGAAATCTCTAATACATACAGGTTGTTTTACTCTGAAGTTCTTATTTACATTTACATTCACATAAAGTTAGCCACTGTATGAGTCAATGAGGTCCAGCATGGTGTAGTGCTCTGCGTCCAACATTCAGATCACTACACCATGCTGTCTCTCAAGATTTATTCTGGGGAGATTTGCTGTGGCCTTCCTCTGGATATGAGAGATGGTGACGTCCAAGGTTTCTACGGCCAAGTAGGGATCTGAACCGTGGTATCCCAGAGCCTTATTCCAATACTCAAAGCACTACATCATACTGGTTCTGAAGATTTCTTCTGGGGAGGTTTCCTATGACCTTTCTCTGAATCTGAGAGATGACTTGCCCAAGATCACTCATCAGGTTTCCATGGCCAAGTGGGGATTCGAACCATGGACTCACAGAGTCCTAGTCCAGCACTCAAAGCACTACATCAGGGGTAGGCAACCTTTCCCCTTTAAGGGCTGAGGGACTTCAGCTCCCAGAAGCCTCAGCCATGTTGGTCAATAGTCCCATGTTGGCCAATAGCTCCTGGGATTCTGGGAGCTGAAGTCCCTCGGCCCTTAAAGGGGAAAGGTTGCCTACCCCTGCACTACATCATACTGCCTCTCTTCCATCCAAAGTGCTGGATTTTATTCCCTCCAAACAAAGTTCACCACCAAGGTACATCACCATAACTACTTCAAAATTTAGTCTAAAACCCAGATCAGATTTGCCAATCCCATCTAACATGGGTGCCACCAGCCAGTACTGCTACCAACAAGAGAAAAACAGTGAAGGCAACCAGTAGTTGAGGCCTCATAGGCATTGTCTTACTTGTAAGCAATGTCACACCATCCTTTGATGCGCTGATGGTAATCCTGAGCATTCCTGGTTTCCCTGCTGCATTTTGCTTGGGTAGTGCAGGTGTTGCCAGAGGTGTGACTGATGACAACGTATTCTGGGAGGACATCATGCAAGGGTGCAGAACAGTTGGCAGGTCTGGCTCCCCACCTGGATGGAGTGATGAATCGGAAACATGCGGTGGCTGTGGGGAATGAAAATTTGAAAATTTAGAAAATTAAAAAATTGCAAGCAATTGTTTTAAAAGATAGGGTAGAGCAGATTGGTGGACTGGTGGGAGGCTTCAAGGACCATAGAAATGGGATTTGGCCCTGGGACTCCCCTTTGCCTAACCCTGACCTAGAACAACCCTTGAGTTATGTTCTTCCATTAAAGGAACTGACCATGCCCTCATGCTCTTTTCTCAAATCCACTAACTTTTAAATGTCTGAGCTCACAAGCATGGTTTAGGCCATGTGAAAGAATCCATTATGACCAAGATGAGGAATCTGAAGCCCTTCCAGATGTTGCTGGAATTTCTTCTCTGAGCTTTGGGGGCCAAAGGCACTCCCAATAACAACATAACTGAAGGTCCACATGTTCCCCACACCTGAATGATAACACTGCACATAGAATCATAGAATTATATAATGATACAGTCGGGAAAGACCACGAGTGCCATCCAGTCCAACCCCCTGCCATGTATGTCTCACACACATCTGGTAAATGGCTGCCAGAAATAAATTTCAACTGGCTCACCTTCTGAAAACACAAACAGAATGAAAAGAAGTATCTCAGTCTTGACCATCTTCTTTGTTCTGACCTCTGGCCCAAAGTGTCTGAGAACAACCTGCAGGAAATAAGGCATCTGCAGAATGAAAGATTTAGCCAACATTTTTCCTTTATTCCACATCTAGGAGACAACCATCTCTGGAATATATAAAGTTGATGGTTCATCAGTTACACTGGCATTCGCTGGTGGCCTTGCATTTAAGTACTAACCAAGGCTGACCCTGCTTAGCTTCTAAGATCAGATGGGATCTGGTGTCTACTCAGATATTATCCTCTTTGGAGGCCTTTCTCCCTGGTGAGTTGAGATAAGCGGTTATTGGATATAGGAGCCTTATCAGTGGTAGCACACTAGGTTTGGCATGCCAGTTTCCAAAGCCAACTAGATTGGTGACCATGGTAATGCGACAATATCTCCTCACCTGAATGTGAGGATGTGGCCTAAAACTCTGTTCTTCAATAGAAAGGGAAGACTAAGTCAACCATATTTGGTTGTGCATTCAGTCAGATATTCACTTGCACAACATAGCTATTTGACACAAAAGTTGTGTGACAGAACGCATGCCGAAATTTAACCACCTACAACATGGTTCATCTCTTCCTATACAGGAGATTTAACCACCTCCAGCAGCACATCTCAGCCAATACCTTTATATAAATGGAGATCATAGAACCTTTGGCCCTCCCAATGATTTTAGAGAGCAATGCCTAGAATCCCCAACCAACTTGGCCAGTGGTTAGGGATTATGGGAGTTATCATCCAAAACATCCAGAGGGCAAGAATTTCCCCAGGTCTAATATGCATGAATACATTTTGGAATACTGTTCACCATTTTGGCTATCTTCTCCCTCATATATATATCTATTTCTATTTCCTCATATCTAGAATGAACTTGGGTAACTCTTCTGGGATCTTCTCTCTCTCACTTTAAAGAGAGAGAGAGACAGAGTAGACGATGGAAGATTTATATAAATTCATCTTAGATACTGTGGAAACGTGAAGACACACAGCACTTGAAGACACAGTACAATACCAAAAAGAGGATTTTAAGCACCTCAACAAGCTACAAATCCCAGAATTCTTTAGGAGAATTCTTCAGGGCCACAGGCATGAAAGTCAACCTGGTATCCAAATGTTATAACTATGCCATGTGAATAGACCTCTAGGGTAAGGAACCCTTGGATTCCTCTTGATACTTTGGCCTCCACAAGCCTAGCCCAGAACAACTATTGATAGGGGATGATGGGAACTGTGGCTGAAAGCAGCAGGAAGGCAAGATGGTTCCACCACCGCCACCACCACCATCAATCAAATCCAATTACAGAGAATATTCAACCCTACCTCTTCTGCCTTGTCCAAGCCTAAGCGTCTGCTCTTTCTAAGAGGTCTGGTTTTCTCATCCTTTTCCTTTTAAAGGCGGGTGGTGGATTGTGGGGAAAACCGAGATGTCATAAGAAATCTCTTTTTGTGGGGTGACGGCAAGCTGTGGGTATCGATGACAACAAGGGTGTGATCATAAGCAAGCAATGCAACTCCTCCGATTTGAGATCCACTACGTGACAGAGCCAAAAAAAAAAGGAATGAGCTTTCTCTTCCTTGAGGCTTATACAAGGCATCAACTTTTGTACCTCTGTAGTAACAATGGGAATGTTGTTGTTACGTCACAGTAATTAAACCATGAGTGATGATGTGTCGCAAGCCTTAAATGAGTTTGATGGATGGATGGGACAGTGGTAATACAAGGAAATGGGAACAGAAGTACACAAGGAGAAAGTATGGGACAGCATACCTGCATTGTGTGTTGATGGTCCTCGGTTCGATTCTACTGTGTCTCTAGCTCCAAGCAAGCAACAGGAGAGACTTCAGTAGCCACTGAAAATCATAAAGGACAATCATGAATTAAAATCTACTCTCGTTCGACATCCAGTGAGCACTTCTCATCTTCTTGCCTGGTGACAGGACCAGTTCTCCCATAAGGTAAGGTGATGGATTAGGAGGACAGCAGTAAGGATTTGGAAGATGTGTGTTATGTGGCCTGGCCTTGTTGTGGTGGTGGTGCCCTTCAAGTCATTTCCAACTTATGGCAACCCTAAGGAGACCCTATCATTTTTAGCCATTCTTTGTAACCGTCGTTGTTGTTGTTCTGTGCCTTCAAGTCATTTCCGATTTATGGCAACCCCAAGGAGACCCTATCATTTTTAGCCATTCTTTGTAACCGTCGTTGTTGTTTCTCTGTGCCTTCAAGTCATTTCCGACTTATGGCAACCCTAAGGTGAACTTATCACGGGGTTTTCTTGGCTAGTTTCTTCAGAAGGGATTTGACATTGCCATCGTCTGAGGCTGAGAGGTTTGAATGTTGGACCAGGACTCTGGAAACCAGTGGTTTCATGGCCGAGCCTGGAATTGACCCCTGGTCTCCAGAGTCCTGGTCCAACATTCAAACCTACATTCCCTCTAATGGTCTGATGGCACCCTATATAGCCCAGATCCATATTTCCGCATGTGAACTTTTCCAAGTCGATCTGTCAGGGAGGGCTTTCTCTCCATCTTGCCTTGGCTGGGGAGGACATGGAAGAGATCCTTCTTGATGGTTGCTCCTAAGCATTGAACCGCTCTCCATAGGGAGGTTTGATCTGCTCTTTCTTTCCTGTCTTTCCACCGACAGGCAAAGACCCTCTTGATTAAATCGGCCTTTAGCTTTGGCTGAGTAGGGTGAAGTAAGGCGCAATTGGGTGCGCTGCTTTGGGTAGCGTAATGTGTATTTTAGAGCTGATACAAAAACGCATTATCAAACTGTTTAGTTTAAGAGAGGGTTCATCTCTCCAGCTGTACACACAGATTCCCTTGTTTTGTTTGCACACCTAGTTTGACACTTCTTCTTTGCTTCTTTCATCCAACACTCAATCCCTTGTGCCATGCTGGCTCTCCAAGCAAGTATTTGCAGCTGCAGAAAACATGGAGAGTAGCTTCTAAATGGAATCTCCAAACAATTTGCTCAATCATAGCATACCAGACCTATCAGAAGGGAAAGTGAAGCAGCCGCCTCAGGTATCGGGTACTGAGTGTCCTGAAAGGTCAACAAATCGGGAGATATTTAATTTGTAGTCCCTGTATTTTTACTTGCCCAATGCTATGCTTCTGTTTTAGGTTCCTACTAGATCTTGGCAGATAGCAATTTTTTTATTTATTATTTTATTTTATTTTATTTTATTTTATTTTGGTGTCTAATTTGTTGGTGGCTAATTTGTTGGTGGTTAATTTATTTTGCCAAAGTTGCAACGGAACACTGCAGCCTGCAGAAACGAATGTGGTAGAATGTGGTACATAGAATATAATGTATCCACGTGGATATTTTGCTATTCTTGTAATTATTTTATTATTAATTTTTGTGCTGGCTGTGTGCCGTAATAAAGGAATTGATAGTCAACTGTCTTGTGTCTCTTATTGGCACTACTTTGTATGCAGCCTTTTCCCCAGTCCTGACAGACCAAGCTAAAAATTCACATCATAGAAAAGTTTAAAACGTCATTCAACCATCGGTAGAATTAAAAGGCAGTCCGAAAGTGGCATAGTGGTTTGAGCATTGGACTATGACTCTGGAAACCAGGGCTTGAATCTCAGTTCGGCCATGGAAACCCACTGTGTCACCTTGGACAAGCCACACTCTCTCAGCCTCGGAGGAAAGCAATAGCAAACCTCTTCCAAAGAAACTGGGCAATAAAACTTCGTGCTATGTTCACCTTAGGGTTGCCATAAGCTGGAAATGATATAGAGGCACACAACAATAACAACACTAAACAGAATTTATTATTTTTATCCCTCCCCTCTGCGTAACGCAACCAGGGCAGCTTGCAACATTAAAAATACACTACATAGCCCATAATCCCACCCACCCCTTAAAATACCATTAAACAATTAACAATTTAAAGCACACTTAAAATAAAATACAGATGAACAAATCTCAATAACTGCAGCATAGTCAGGAGAGCAGGTTGTGCCGTCTCTTGATGGCCGGAATATCTATTCAGTAAAGCTGTTGTTTTTGCTGCTCTTGTTACCACCTGTGACATAGGGTGCATCTGCACTGTTGAAATAATGCAGTTTGATACTGCTTCAACTGCCATGGCTCCATCCCTAAAGACTCCGGGATAGGTAGTTTTGTGAGGCACCAGCACTCTTTGGCAAAAAAAAAAAAAGCCAAATGCCATGTAAAAATGCAAATCCCAGGATGCATATGACTCATCATAGGAATTTTCTTCGTTCCTATCGAGAGGCAATGCATGCAGCGCAGAAATCGTTCTCCTCTGCACATACTGCGTCTGCGGAATATATATTATAGTGTCTTGAAGTATCTCCACAAATCCACCAGATGGCGAACTTCTCCTTCACTTAAGAAGGGGAAGTACACCATCTGGTGGATTTTTGAAGATACTGCAAGACACTATATATAATTTTAATTATATTTATTAAATTATACTTCCTTTTTTCTCTTTTTTATGTTTTATATTTTAAAATGTATATATTAAATTTAAATAAATATAAATATTTTCTATCTTTCATTTTTATATTTTAAATAATATTTTAATTTTAATTTTATATATAAATAATATTGTCTTGCAATATCTGACTGAGTCCACCAGATGGAGGACTTCTCATTAACTATTATATATTTAAGAAGGGGAAGTGAGCCATCTGGTGGATTCAGGGAAATACTGCATAAATTTTATTTATAACCCGCCTCTCTGCATCGCAATCGAGGCGGGG
>CM034711.1:3289052-3299398 GCA_020142125.1 Phrynosoma platyrhinos
CATTCTTGACATAAGGCCAACAGTTTCCAGATAGTCATAGGATCAGCCCTACCATAAGGCAACCTCAGGGCAGCAAACCCTGAGAGGTTGTAGCAAGGCAGTAGAAAAGGAAGGAGTTTTGTGCCAGGTAAAACCATGGGGCTTACCGCATTACCTTTTAAATCAAAATTAGCCTCTCAGGATGCAGCCAGGACGTGGCATGGAGGTGGGAATTATTGCATTATAATTCGCTGCTGAATTGCTGGGCAACTGCAGCCCAGGTCCCAGCTGCATTCACCCAGCAGCCATTTAAAACTCCGGAGCTTGCTGATCCTGTTAAGACTTTCAGATGTAAAAGCACCAGCTGAGCGTGTCTGGGACCCAGGCTGCAGTCGCCCGGCAATTTGGCGGCGAATTACAATGCAATAATTCCCGCCTCCTGGCTGCATCCCTGGAGGCTAATTTCTATTTAAAAGGTTGCACCCATCCCACCTTCAGATGCAAGTTTCCACCTTCAGATGCAATGAAGGGTGGTATCTCACCAGGGCTAAAGAAAGATTAAAATGCTAATCCAGTTAGTTTTGTGTATATATATATATATATAGAGAGAGAGAGAGAGAGAGAGAGAGAGAGAGCCAAATCTTCACCCATCCAGGTTGGGTCAACAAAGCCAAACCCTGTGCTCTTCTGCAGCAAGGAGATGGTTTCCAGGCTAGGTAGTCTTTCTAAGAACTTTGTGAATATTACAAGCTAAAGCTTCGGTTTTTCCTCTTCCAGCTCCACTGTCTCTCTTTCTCTTTCTCCAATTTACCTAAGAATAATTCTGGGAGCCTTTCTGGTGGAAGACATGAATAAACTTGCTCTAAATAAATGTGCAAATAATAAAGGAGGGGAAAAAAAGCTAAATTCTTAACAGGATCTGATAAGATCCTTGTAGTCTGTAGGCACTCTTTTGCAATAATTCCAGAAAGCCAGTGTGTGAGAGGTGGGCCAGTAGAAACTAGCCAATGGGTCATATACATTGTCTGGAATGCATCTTTTCTTCCTTTGCAACTTTTAGAGAAAAGGAGGAAGAAGTAAGAGAGAAGGGGAAGGAGAAGAGGAAGAGGAAGAGGAAAGGGAAAGAAAACAAGAGGAAAGGGAGAGTACTAACAAGAAAGAAGGGGAAGAAAGAAGAAGGAGGAGGGGGAGCAGAAGGGAGAGAAGGCTGCAAAAGGAGAAAGACGCACATACATAATTGTCAATCTCAACTACATTAGACTCATTGAAAGGAAACATTGTAGGTTAACACTACCAATTTGGCAAGTCAATACTTATGTAGATTCCAGTGCTTTGATGGTTCTACCTTCATTGCGACTAACAGTTAAATTATGCCAGCAATTTCCAGTTTCTTTACAACGGATTGACAGGGCCAACATGACCTAAAGGCACCAGATCCCTTGATCTTGGAAATTAAGCAGGATCAACCCTGGTTCGTACTGCCAATGAAGACCAGATGCAGTAGGCTATATTTCAGATAATGGAACTAGCAAAACCAATTCTGAGGATTCCTTGCCTAAGAAAATTCTATGAAATTCATGAGACCACCATTCTGCCATACAGGAACTCACAATCAAACCACCCCCAACAGATGGCCATCCAGCCTCTGTTTAAAGACCTCCAAAGAAGGAGACTCCATCACTCTCTGAGGGAATATATTCCACTGTTGAACAGCTCTTACTGTCAGGAAGTTCTCCCTGATGTTTAGATGGAATCGCTTTTCCTGTAGTTTGCATCCATTGTTCCAGGTCCTATTCTCTGGAGCAATAGAAAACAAGCTAGCTCCCTCTTCAATATGACATACCTCCCAATACTTAAATATGGCCATCATATCACCTCTTAACCTTCTCTTCTCCAAGCTAAACATACCCAGTTCTCTAAGTCTCTCCTCATAGGGCATAGTTTCCAGACCCTTCACCATTTTGATGTCTCTCCTCTGGGCACGCTCATCTAATTCAATAAATTAGATGACAAATATAAGGACGGAAGACCAATAATCCAAGATGGCAGCCATGACTACATCTTCTGGATAGGAGTACCATATTTTAACACTATGAAAAGTCGTTTGTTTTAAGACGCAATCTTGAATTAGTTTCCATAAGCAATCAAGTGAAAAGAAGGAGAAATCATGCAGCAGAGAATTTCCAGATAAATCTTTATTTTATTTCATTTTTAATTTGTTGCCAAAATATTTTTGTATGCCAATCTAGAGAATTTGGAAAGGTGCAGGGATCTGTATTTTGAAAGATTTGCATCTTTTCTTTTATATTTTATGAGCACCATTCCCTGCCCAACTTGCAAGCCTGCCTTTTCAGTGAGGATGGGCACGGTGGGAATGACCATGGTGCCCTCCCTCGTGCTGGTGGAAATCATTATGGGTAAAAATGAGAATTTTCGCCACAAGGCCCATGCATTCCTCGAAAGTGATCTTCTTGTCTTTGTTTTTATCCAGATCAGCAAATAATTTCTTCACAGCCTCTGGGTCTTGAGCATGCTTCAGAGAGAGGGAAAGAAAGAAGAACTGAATCAGAAAACAACATTTGAGTGTTTCATCGACCAAGATGGTAGTTTCTAAAATGCATGAGCCCACAACAAGATGCCAAAACGGACCAAGCTAGAGCAAACGTTTTTGAAGATGCAGTATCATCCATCCCCACAAAGGTCTCAGTGTGGTTCTTAAAAACCATTCTATCTGGATGTTATTGAAAGAATGAATAGAAAGGTGATGGGAGGAATAGAAGATTAATGAAAGTTGGAAGTAAATAGGATGGGCATTCAAGCAAGTAGGATGAGGGTCTGAGTAAGTATGTAAGAGAGTGAGTGGGAAGAACAAGAGGATGAGTGGGAAGAAAGGAAGAACAAAAGGAAAGGGATGGATATATGAGAGAAGAGGTAAGAGAAGGAAGGAGCTATTGGATGGAATGTAATAGAGAAGAAGAAGGGAAGGACAGAAAATGTAGGAAGGAAAGTTGAGAAGATGAAAGAAGAGGTCGAAGATCAAAATAAGTAGGATTAAGATTAGGAAGTAGGGAATAGAAAGAAATTCATGTATAATGATTGTTAGTCTTGGGGAGCATTGGTGATTGGAAGAGTTAGATGCGGTGAGATTATTGTGTGTAAAGATAGGTGCAAAGCAACGTTATAAGTATACGCTGATAATTGTGCTTTAAACATTTTGTTTTTCTTTTTGCAAAGCTAATAAAATATTATTATTTTTTTAAAAAAACTATTCTATCAACAATTGAGTTCCCTGGAGTGATGTTTTCCAGAGTTTAATGGAAACACTTTTCTTTTTTTGAAAGGGATGTTCTGAAGGCTCAGGGATCAAATGTTGCTCAGACCTCTATTACAGATTATTTGGTGCATCTTAAGAAATTGAGAGGTCATTGCTGAATGTTTGGTACCAGAATTCCTAGAGGAGATCACTTTTGTGGTGGGGAGGAAAAGCAAGAAAAGATTGGTTTCATCCTCACCTTGAGATAGTGGGGGAACTGCTCTTCCACCATCTTCTTGAATTCAACTGGATCCAAGGTGTCCTTTTCAGTGTCTTTGGACTGCTCAGAGTATTTATGGTATAAGTCAATGAACTTATCAAAAAGTGTCTCCATCTCAGTCTTTGACATGTTGAATGGTTTCTGCTAGCAACCTGCAAGAACAAAGAAATGAATGGTGAAAATCTCTCAGTTTCTCTTTCTGTCTACAGTCTGTGAAACTGGAAATATAAAACACTACTATTCTTTTTACCCAAGACAACACCTCTCTAGGGAGCTCTAGGTCCTCTAGTTCAACTCTGTGCTCAACATCCATTGAAAGTTGATCATAGAATTGCATTGGACGGCCTACAAATGCCTAGAGAAGTGTTTTATATTTAATGCTGTTCTTCATTCTAAACTGAATAATCTATTCTATTGTATCATATTATATTTTATCTATTCTGTATTGTTCCTTCGTATTTCTTTTCCTGGTCATTGACTGAAATACACAGCACGAGAGAGACATGCACAGAAAGACACACACACATATATAAAAGCCAGTAGTGTTTTGAGCATTGGACTATGACTTTTGGCTATAGAAACCCATTGAGTGACCCTGGGCAAGTCACACTCTCTCAGCCTCAGAGGATGGGAATGGTGAAACCCTCTGAACAAATCTTGCCAAGAAAACCCTGTGATATGTTAGACTTAGGATTGCCATAAGTTGGACATGACTTGAAGGGACACAACAACAACAACAACAACAACTATACAACACACACACACACAATAAGGTTGGTGTAATAACATTATTTGGCATAATAAAGTTGATGTAACAACATTATTTGGCAACTTTCAGTTTGAGAATGCTGAAATGAATGCCCATATTCATTCTTTCCTCTTGTTCAAATGTTATACATATCAGTTTATACATGAACATTTTATACCTACTGCATCTGAGGAAGTAGACTTTAGACTCTGAAAGTTCCTGCTGCCAACTTCTTTCTTTCAGTTAGTCTCAAAGGTGGAACAAGATCTCTCTCTACATACTGATTCTACAGACGAACATGGCTATATCTTTGAATCTTATACCAGCAACCAAATCTACAAAGGCTTGCCTACATACAACATCTTTTGCTCAGTTAGTCTCAAAGATGCTACAAGATCCCTTTGCGCACTTTATCCATGTGCCAGTTTCACTAAGTGTGCCGAGGCTTACTTTGAAAAAGACATCTATAGCAATGTAATCTCAAAATGGCCAAGGAAGTGGGCAAATAAATAAGCTATTTGTCACACTAGTGGCAAGAGAAGAAAGGGAAAGAGCATTTAGAATTAAAAAAAGATGGAGAAGATTCAGAAGAGAGAGAAGTAAAAGAATCTACTCTCTGAAACTTACCTAGCTCAGGACACAAACACACCACGAAAGATGAATGGGATGGAGACGCTTAAGACAGTTGTCTCATTTATAGCCTGGCGGACTCTCTAATCACTCAGTCATGGCCACCACCTCCCCGGTTATGGTTTGTCAAGACCCTCCCATCCCCAAATCCTTTCTAAAGGTTTTATTTTTGACATGGTGGGTGTTGGATGTTGTTTTACCAATATCCTATATGCACGTGTGCCTCTGTGAACAAGAGATAAAGGATCGAGAAATTGGTCACACCCAAGCCCATGACATTGTCTAAGTAATTGGTGTGTCTGAGCTCTTTCTAATCTCCTACCTGTCGATCTTATTTTATTTCTATACTATACTAATGTCACAACAAGTCAAGAGAGGAGGCCGGGATTAATAAACAGGATTGGTTCTGCATTTCTTTGTTTTATTCAGTGGAGCGGAACTTCAAGAGAGCAGAAAACAATGAAGGCAAAGAGACGCCAGCTCTAGAAGACAGTATCGCTTTGTCCCTGGCTGAGTGGCAAGGGATTACTGTGGTCCTGGGATTATTCTTAATATTGGCTGGGCGTGATGGGTTGTGCAACAGCGTCGATGGTGGTAAAATTCAGAGATGTAGCCATGTTAGTCTGGAATACCAGTATGGGAAGGGATCTTGCAGCACCTTTGAGACTAACTGAGCGACACCACTACACCGTGTTTAAATCCCAAGGGACAAGCTTGCTGGCCCTCAAATATGGGATTTGCAGTGGATTCACTGTGCGTTTCAACACCAATTTTTAAAAAATTCTGCAAAGTGATGTGGTTCTGGACTAAAACCCAGAGTGGATTCATCATCCCACTGACATGGAAGACAACAACAGCCATTGTGTCCAACTCAGCTGGAACGCCACCTCCACAACGCCTGGCCTGGGTGAACTCTTTGTGACTCTTTTTTTTTCCCCAATGGCAGCAAGGACTTTAAACAGAGGCTGGATGGCCATCGGTTAGGGATGCTTTGATTTTGAGTTCCTGCATGGCAGAATGAGGTTGGACTAGATGGCCCTTGATTCTATGATTCTATGATTCTATGGCTACCTATCTAAGTGAGGCCTAAGCTGCTTATGAAATCACAGTATGTTAAGAAGACATGCTCCTTCCCCAGTTAAGAACTGAGCACAGATGAATGCCTTGGGAAACCAAACTGAGACATCTCCTTCCTCTTTTGTCCATTGCGAAGGACGAGTAGGAACCTACATTTCGGGCACTGATGCCTCTTTGCAACATTGCTCAGAACTGGGGGCAGATGATCTGCAGTTCAGTGGGTGCAGTGGCACCGGTTGTAGATTCCTCCCCTGCTTTGTCCAGAACCTCCTGCTCTTTTCCATTGTTCTCAGCATTGTGACTAAGATCCTACATCCGCACGGCGCTTTGCATGTACAGCTTCACATCTTCCCTCCATCTAGCATCTTTCAAGCACCAAGAAGGGTCCCTGAAGGTGTCACAGGTGAAGAAGGAAGAGGGAGGCAAGTCATACCATGGTAAAGCAGTTCACATATCCTCCAGCTATCCTGGTTTGACAAGGACAGTCCAGTTTGCTCTCCTAATTTTTTGAATTGCTTATAAAATACGGTTTCTCTCTCCTCCTCCAACTTTCCCCATTTATCTTTGAATTACTTCAGTTGCTGCAGACTCCATTCAAAGTGCACAAGTAGTTGGCACTCGATGATGATGACGATGATGATGACGATGATGATGATGATGATGATTAAAGTTTATTTCTAAAGCACTGTCAGTGTACACAGTGCTGTACAAAGAGATAATCAAAGCATTAAAATAAATAAAAACCTGCCAAAGGCATACAATCTAAAAATACAAAAACAATAGGTAAAATAAAAATTACTTAAAAGCAGGGAACAATTTAAAACAATTAATCAAGAAGATCCACTGTCTGCCCAAATAACAGAAGAGCAGAGGGAGATTACCATCCTCACATCGCTGTAGGCAAATCTGTGTTTAAGTCCATTCAGCAATTCACCTACCTGGGAAGCATCATCTCCTCAGACGCCAAGATTGACAAAGAGATCGATCACAGATTAGCAAAGGCATATAGTGCATTTGGAAGACTTTACAAAAAAGTCTGGAGTAACAAACACCTGAGGCGAAACACAAAAATCAGTGTGTATAGAGCCATTGTACTGTCTATTCTCCTTTATGGGTCTGAAACATGGGTCACCTATTGCTAACACTTATGACTCCTCATATACTTTCATCAGCACTGTATACGCACAATCCTAAATATACACTGGACTGACTATGTGACGAATGTTGCTGTCCTTGAGCAAGCAGGGATCACCAGCATTGAGGCCATGCTATTGAAAATGCAGCTGCACTGGGCTGGGCATGTTTCTAGGATGGAGGACCATCGCCTCCCAAAAATAGTACTCTATGGTGAACTTGCCATGGGTCAACGTAAGAGGGGCACTCCAAAATAGTGATACAAGGACTCCCTGAAACAACATCTCAGCATGCTTGCAGAAAGCGTGGGATGAGTCCTTCCTGAATCTTCATTTGCAAAGAAAAGCCAGAAAGAGAGAGGAGAGGAGAGGAGAGGAGAGGAGAGGAGAGGAGAGGAGAGGAGAGGAGAGGAGAGGAGAGGAGAGGAGAGGAGAGGAGAGGAAGGGAGGAATCTTGCCCTTCCAAGCGGATTCAGGCAAAAGCAAACTGCTGTAGCATTTCCTAGCTTCCTAGCTCCCAAATATATACCCTAAGCAAAGAATTACAATGCAAAAATGAGAGTGGAAGGTGTTCTGAGCTGGATCTGACTCAATTCTGGGATTGCCCAAGACTTGGGACTTGATCACATTTGGTTTTTAAGCTGCCACAGAACTTGGAAAATAGCACCTAACACATGACTCCGTCTCCTCATTGCCTTGCCCTCAAAGCACTGTTAGACTGCACCTTGTCATTGATGGGGAAAACCCATCAATAAGCTCCCAATTGTGCTGGTATAGCATCTGTCCTCAGGTGCGATAAATTACTCCTGTGGCACTTCTGGGACTGTGCTACCATGTGATTTCAGTGTCTGCTCCTCTCCTTCCTACCCCTTGCTATTCCAGAACTGCCAACTATTTTTGTTTGTATTTTGTTTAATTTCTTTAGTATAACTCCAGAACTGCATTAAAAAAAACAAACTCTTACAAGACATGGTGGCTGGGGCATAGGGCAAGAAGGAAGGGTTAAGGACAAGGGTGGAAGAGAGTGCATGGGACTAGCAACAGTGTAGTCATGCTTTAAAAGTGATGAGCAATAGAGAGTGCTTCCAAACTGGTATGTATGCACATCCCTTCATAAATATGATTGTGACGAGAACAGGGTGTGTGTGTGTGTGTGTGAAGCCCTTGGTTTGATACCAAAAACTGTCACACATTGATGAAGATCAGCTTCATCAATGGCAAATGAGAAAAGCATCACAGTCACAGAATCATAGAAACCTAGAGTTGGAAGAGACCTCAAGGGTCATCCAGTCAAACCCCATTTCTGCCATGCAGGAACTCACAATCAAAGCATCCTTGACCATGGCCATCCATCCCCTGTTTAAAGACCTCCAAAGAAGGAGACTCCACCACTCTCTTCCACTGTCGAACAGCTCTCACTGCCAGGAAGTTCTTCCTAATGTTTAGATGGAAACTCTTTTCTTGTAGTTTGCATCCATCGCTCTGGGTCCTATTCTCTGAAGCAGCAGAAAACAAGCTTGCTCCCTCATCAAGATGACATCCTTCAAATATTTAGACAGGACTATCATATCCCCTCTTAACCGCCTCTTCTCCAAGCTAAACATACCCAGCTCCCTATGTCTCTCCTCAGAAGGCTTCATGGATTCCAGTCCTTGAGCTGATGGGTTCCAGTATCCCCTTACAGCAGTAGAATCTGGGTCCTAACAATGAATTATATCCAAAAGCCAACCTGCCAGATTCTTATGGCTCGGCTGAGTTTGACAAATATCAAGATAGTTCAAGCTCCCATCACTACTACATCTCTCCTTTCTGAGTGTGTGGTCATCTGTTCAACGATTCTATGATAACAGCTCTTCTGGCCTGGGTCTAGATGCAAGAAAACTTGAAGATGGATCTCTGTCGATATATATAATTAATATAATTAATTATAAATAATATAGAAGAACCATGCAAAGGAAACAGAAGGTGTGATCCTTCTCCTGTCCCTAATAGCTATAAGAACAGTGTCTGGCATTCTGCTTGGGTTTTGCACCTTTGCAAACACTCTCACATACATAGTCACCTGTGAAACTCACTGCCACAAGACATAGCTAAAGGGATTAGACAATTCCCTAGAAGAGGAGTGGTTGCATCCATGAATATTAGCCATGACAGTTGCCCAAAGACTTCAAAAACAAAAGGAGAGACATTCTGGTCTCTCCTGTTGGCTGAGGAAACAAGATCTTTCATTATAGTAATCTGTTGCAATCTGCCTTGGAGATCATTTTGATTAAAAGGTAGGATGGAAACCTTCTAAAGAGGAAATCGTTCTAGGAACCTTCTGATGTAGCAATAGTCTACCTATCAATACAATCAGAAGACTATTGCACTCAAACCCAGCTTATGGGCTTCCCAATGGGGCAATGTCTGGCTGTCTTCCATTGGAAGCAGGATGCTGGACACAAATAATAGTGGTCTCATCCAGCAATATGCTTAGGATAACCTGATGCATCCAAGGGCTTCCCCCGTTAAAATCTGGGTGATTCAAACCATCATAACCCAATTGAGATCAACAATATTTTTCTGTCTAATTTCTCTCCATGCTGCTTCCAGTATGTGTCCAATTTGGGGAAGTTCCAAGGCCGAAGATGTAGAAAGAAGAAAATGTAGAAATGCAGGAAGAACCAGATAAGAGTTCTGCTTCTTAACAAGTGCTAAGTTCAAGAGTTTGCATTGCACACAAAATCCAGGGAGAGCCAGGAAAAGGGGGGTTGGAAGGAGAAGGGTTGCTTCACCATCACACAAAACTCATGTTACTTCAGCGATTGTTTTATGAAGAAACACGTAGCCCAGGTCTTAAGAAAACAAACATTTGGTAATCTGTTCAGGGTGTTGCTTTTCAAAAGAGAGAACTCTATATCCCCCCTCCTTTTGCAGATGGGTTCATGTACTGGAAAGTTACTGGTTCCCTTTCCCAGGGCCTCTGTTTCTAATCCATAGAATCATAGAATCATAGAGTTGGAAGAGACCCCAAGGGCCATCCAGTCCAACCCCATTCTGTCATGTAGGAACTCCCAATCAAAGCATACCCAACAGATGGCCATCCAGCCTCAGTTCAAAGACCTCTGAAGAAGGAGACGCCACCAAAATCTTTGAGGGGGCATCTTCCATTGTCGAACAGCTCTTGCTGTTAGGAAGTTCCTCCTAATATTGAAGTGCAATCTCTTTTCCTGGAGCTTGCACCCATTGTTCCAGGTCCTAGTCTCT
>CM034711.1:3390734-3400932 GCA_020142125.1 Phrynosoma platyrhinos
CTCCAAGTATGAGTTACAGAGTAAAAGCAATTCAGCCAGACTTAAGAAAAGAATAAAATATCCTAACACCACTAAGTGGTCCAGTTTCCCAATCTTACTCACAGATCAGATGGGATTTGTAGTCCTTTATGTTTCTGGATAGCTGGCAATCCAGACTCCATTGTCTGGCTCCAGCAGCCTCCCGTCATGGACTGCTTAGCATAGCCAAAGAGAAAGGCAGACAGACAAAAGCCTCAGGTTCTTCCAGGCTTTTGAAAACCTTCTCTCAGACCCATCTCGAAAGTCCTAACTGCCCCTCTCAATGGTCAGTTGCTATCTGGACACCGCTGTGAAATTCCCTCTTTAAAATGTAACTTTACCTCTTTACAAATTTTAACCCATTGTTATGAGGGAAGAAGGCTCTGAGAAATGGAAGGACTAGCATTGATCATATACTGTGAAAATCCCCATCATTCTGTTTTCCAAGGAGAAAGCATTAGA
Source organism: Phrynosoma platyrhinos (assembly GCA_020142125.1). NCBI lineage: Eukaryota > Metazoa > Chordata > Lepidosauria > Squamata > Phrynosomatidae > Phrynosoma > Phrynosoma platyrhinos. Next base: position 3,391,215 of record CM034711.1, read on the forward strand.
AGAAACCTTCAGGAGAGATCAAGATGCAGAGTGACAAAATAGAAAGGACACAGAGCAACCCAATGCTGACCACTGAGTAGATTGTCAATAGCCAGCACAATATAGCCTAACAAATGATCAGTTCCTTGTACTATAAAATGGCACCCAAGGCACTAGATCTACTCGTCTTTGAAATATATTTTGACTATGGTATAGTTTCAGGGTGGTAGAGTTTCACGGTGGTAGAGTGATTTCAGGGTGGCATGGTTTCTGGGTGGTAGAGTAATACCACCCATCATTCATTCTTCCTAGGAGGGCATTTCAAAGGACCTCCAGTGGAGCCTGGTGGTTTCCATATCAAGGCAGCTATAAATTTACTCGGGGATTTGGACAGTCTTAAAAGAGGTGTCCAAGGTGTGGGATCATCTCCCCCAAACAGGTCCAAGCACCAGACTTTAAAGGATAACGCCTTTAAAGTCTGCTCTAAGACCTGGAGAGGATTTGCTGCCCCTTTGACATGGGATACACCACAGAGTTGGTCTAGAGGTGGAATGGGTGCCCTCTTCTTCTTTCTGATTGATTTTGACCAAATATTTTCCTGAGAGGCAAGCCAACAACCTCAGACAACCTGAGAAGGAGAATTCCCAAGAACAATATTTTGGTGTTTGGCTGATACTGATTTGAGAAGGAAAAATGGACATAGTCACCAATGCCATACTTCAGGATCCAAGGGTACAAGAACTGCTGGTAAGACAACAGAAAGGATGGCTCTTTCCTTCTTCCCACATTCGCTTCCTTCATCATCTTGTCCTAGGAGCAAACATGCAAGGACCACCAAAAATAATTAAGCCTGTCCCTGATTTTCGCTATAGCCATTTTAAATTATTTGTTATTTGTAATTTTTAAGTATGTTTTTATATTTATATTTAATTGCATTTTGAGGGGGGTGTCCTATTGGGATAAGGGGTTGTCTGTTTTATCTTGTAAGCCACCTTGGTTGTTTTTACAGAGAGGCGGGATATAAATTATTATTATTATTATTATTATTATTATTATTATTATTATTATTATTATTATTATGTGTCTCAACAGGGCTTTAGACCTTGAGATATCAAACTTCACATACAGTGTTTGCCACATACAGACAAATCCCGTAAACTAAAGATTTCCGCTCGTGCCCATTTATTTCCACTTTCTCCCCGCGACTCCCCGTGTGATAACGTCCTTAGTCAGGTTTCTTTACTACATTCCATCCATTGAGCTCAAGATGACAAATGTAGCCCTCCTCCTCCTTCTCCCTCGTAGGACCATAGAGCTGGAAGAGACCCCAAGGTCCATCCAGTCCAACCCGCCATGCAGGAAGACACAGACAAAGCATTCCCAAAAGCCATCCAGACTCCGCTTAAAAACCTCCAAAGAAGGAGATTCCAGCACACTCCAAGGCAGACTAGTCCGCTGTTGAACAGCTCTTACCCTCAGAAAGTTTTTCCTAATGTTGGCTTGGAATCTCTTTTGCCTTAGCTTGAATCCTTTTGCTCTGTGTCCTAGATCTCTGGAAGGGCAGAAAACAAGCTTTCTCCATTTTCAATATGATACTTTTCCAAACATTTAAACATGGCTGTGGTGTCACCTTTCAACCCTGGTAGAACAAAGAAAAGAAGATCTCAACAGATCTTCTCAGAAGATCTCAACAGACAGGTGGGCTCATATCGGAGAATATGGACCTTCAAGTAACCTAGACCTGTGACATAATAATAATAATAATAATAATAATAATAATAATAATAATAATACTATTTATTTGATATCCCGCCCCTCTGAGATCAATCAGGGCGGCTTACACAGTAAAATCATCTTACAACATTTAAGAACAATTTCCCTCCCTCCTCCCACCCCTTAAAAAATTATTAAATCCAACAATATTAAAATACCAATTAAAAAGACATGTTCAGGGTGGCCAGATGTCATAACCACAAGGGAGGATAGGCACCAAATAAAAGCTAAAAAACACTCATAAATATAAACTCATGCTTCTTGGTCATGCTCAAAATGGAGAACATTTTGAAATTCCTTCTGGACTGAAGGTTGAAATGTAGGAGACATCTTGGAAAAGGAGAACATCTGACCACTTTGGACATATTGGATATATTATGGGTCATAACCAGCACCATCAGCCAATGGATCTGTTGACACCAGTTAACTGCTGGTCATATTGGCTCTTCATATTGGCTGAATTTTTTGAACATGTTACAACTCAGCAACTACTAATGCAAAAATGAAAACACCATTAAATAATCAATGGCATTGATACACATGTTTTAGCAAGTCGCACATCATGGCTGCAGCAGTTCATTCATGGTCTTGAATACTCAGGAGTTTGCGGGAATGTGTATCTTGTTTTTGAAATGAACGTAATATTTTTGCATCAGTGAAAACATCTCTAGCTTGTGATATTTTGTAGAGCCACTAGATGACAGGCTTCTAAAACAAATGCGTGTCTTGTTTTTGCAGAATGTCTTAGTTCAGCACAAGTACCAACTTGTTCCGGAGCATGCTTTTAGAGAATTATCTCCCTCCAGGTGTGGTTTGATTCCAGTTCCCATTATTCCTTCCCATGCTATCCAGTGTTAAATGATGATGGATGTTGCAATTAAATTACAACTGGAATATTATGGATTCCTCACCCTTTTCCAAAGAACTCTGTGAAAGGAGCTTAGCATAGGGGTGTCACTAGGGAGTGGGAAGTGAAGGCATAGACCCCATATGATAATACCGCTCTCCTTCAGTCTCCACATTTCTATCCTTTTAGTGGGTAGCTATGTTCTCATCGAAAGATAAGCAGAAGAACATCTCCCACCAAGATCTCTTGGGTCCTCAGGAGGTCTCAACAAAGGAGGGAGGGTGTCCAGTGGGGAGACTAAATGAATAAAGTCTCTCACATTAACCATGAGAGCATCTAGAAGGTCCTCACACTTGATATCATAGAGCTGGGACAGGAAGAAGCCATCACAACTGGTGGCAATGGTAGGATTAGTGGAAGCTCTCACAATGTCCATATCCATGAAGGACCAAACCCACCTAGCTCTGTGTTGCTTAAAAAAGGAACTACACTCCGTCTCCCATATAAGACAACAAAAATTTGATCCAAAGTTTCTCAGAATGTTATATAATGTCTTTATTCATCAGTTTGACTTAACATTATGGATATCATTGCAAAACATATATATTGTTCATCTCATCTTTATCCGAAGGACTCGAGGTGTGCTACAACAACAAGGATGTGTTGCAAAACATATATATTGTTCATCTCATCTTTATCCAAAGGACTCGAGGTATTCAACAACAACAAGGATGTGTTGACCTAACATTGAGGCAAATGCTTAATAAAGGGCTAATGAATCCTGGTGTGAATTGCTACTGGAATTGGACCTCTATTAAGTGCCACTGTGGACAGAACAAGGACCAAAGTGGATGCTACCCAGAGGAAACAAATATTGCCTTTTTACAAAGAAATGAAAAGCAGTCTCCTGTATAGTCTAAGCCTGTGGCTCTCAAACTCTTGTCCTCCAGATGTTTGGGACTTCAGTCCCCATCATTCCTGAGCATTGGCTATATTGGCTAGGATATCTGGGAACTGAAGTCTGAAACATGTGGAAGACCAGAATTTAAGGACCACCAGTCTAAGCTTCTCTCTACCCTCTCCGCCATTGTGGGAGAAAAGATCTGTGGTTCCTGTAGCTTTTCCCCGTAAAAGGAAAAGTGTTTGGGGAGGATGGCGTGAAGGAGGAAATGGTGGAGGGGAGAAGGTTAATGGTCAAGTTCCATGGATGAGTTATATTAATGTTTTTTTAGTACTGGAAGGGGGGAGCAGTCCGAGATTATTCATCTCATGGCCTAAATCAGGGGTAGGCAACCTTTCCCCTTTAAGGGCCGAGGGACTTCAGCTCCCAGAAGCCTCAGCCATGTTGGCCAATAGTCCCATGTTGGCCAATAGCTCCTGGGATTCTGGGAGCTGAAGTCCCTCGGCCCTTAAAGGGGAAAGGTTGCCTACCCCTGGCCTAAATCCTATTGTTAGCCCTGACTAGAGTTGACCCAATGGGATTTACCTATGGGTTGATTCACCATTCAACAAGTGGTTGAATCGTCTACAACTTTGGAGATCAGGGTTTGATTCCTCACTCAGTCATGGAAACCATGGTCGATTCACCCACTCTCAGCCCTAGAAAACCCCACAATTGGTCCACATTAGGGTCACCATGCTGGAAATGACTTGAAGGCACACAACAACAACTAATCTAGTTGAGATGCCAGCTTTGATCACCTAAGGGAGAATTAGGGAATGTTGGGCCTTCCAGATGTTGTTGGCTCTCAACTCCCAAAACTTGACTTAACCCAATGGGAAGAAGCAATGGGAGGTGTAGGCCAGAGGATCTGGAGGCCCACAGGTTCTCTGCAGCCCTTTCCAGGTGGTTCTTATAACCAGGGAATACTAAGACATAAGGGTTCTAATATATATGTTGCAATGTGTTATTCTGGTAGGAGACGGAGATCAGTCCTTGTCTGGTCCACACCGGTCCTCGCCATGACTGATCCGATGCGCATCATCAGCCAGGATAGCAAACACTCGGACGGTCTCCTCGAAAGTCAGCTGCTTGTTCTTGTCAACGTCAGCTTGTTTGAAGAGCTCCTGGATATAGCCTGGACGGCTCCGGTTCTATGCAAGTGGAGGAAAAACATAATAAAACTTTTTTTTCAGCAAATGCTCCTGTAGGAGAAGAAAAACCTGTCAACCAAAAGATGCCTTCCTCTGAACATAGCTGTATCTAGACCATGGGTACGCAATTGTGGTAGGTCTGGGCGCCAGTTTTGGTGGCATTCCTGCTGCTTACCTTTTGCTCATGTGTGCCTGTCGATTTCACTGGTGCTCTTTTATTTTAAAAATCACTTCAATGACTTTCATTCTACAATGGGCCTTCCACATTCTCTGGGGTTAGAGGACCTCCATGAAAGTGCAAATAAAACACCATATTTTTTTAAAAAACTAGAAAACACAGAATTGCACTGGAGGACTGGAAAACGCTCTGAGAATTGTCTTCTATAAGAATCTCTAGGTCCTCCAGCATGACTCTATGGTCAATGTCCCGCAGAGTTGCGCTGGAGGACCTAGAGATTCCTAGAGAGAATATATTCATCAAAAACAAGAAATAATCAAAACTACAAAAAATAAAAGCTGCAAATGTGGAGGGCCAACTGTTACTTGTATTTTGCTCAAAGGTGCACATCAATTGTATGGATGCTGTTTAGGTTTTGTTACAACGTGTCACCAATTTGCATTCACAAAGCTTACATTGGGTTCAAAGGTGTGTGTCAATCACATTCATGTTTCTTACATTTACAGTCACCCCTCCAGTTTTGCAGACTTGTTGTCCATGTCCCTCACCCATTCACAGGTGGCAAACGGAGGGGGACAAAATGGGGCATGCACCACCATTCAACCCTATGGGGCTTGAATATTTGTGATTTTCCATTTTCACAGGGGGAGGGTCCAGAATGGATCCCCTGTGAAAAAAGAAAGGTGACTTAAAATGTGCATGTCGGATTCATTGGTGCTGTTTAGGATGCAATTTCTCTAGCGGGCAATTCAGCTCGGCGTCTGAAACATGCGCAGTCCACGAATGAGCCGTTGCAGCCATGATGTGTGGTTTGCTAAAACATCTGCATCCATAGCATTCATGTCCCTTACATTTGTTTTAAAAAGTGTCAGTTTCACAAACGCTGAGTACATCTTGTTACAAATGTGCATCAATTGCATCCATATTTTAATTTTTATTTTACATGCACCACAAGTGCACAAGAAATTAGGGGCCACATCCTGGTCTGATCTTAAAAAGTCTTTCTCCTACTTCCTAGTTTGGCCTCTGCATTCTTGCACAACTGTTCCAAAAACTTCCCTTCCCTTGGGATTTACTTACACAGGCAGCAAGGAAGGTGGGAGCCTGGCCTTTCAGGAGCTCAGTCAAATCCTTGAGGCTCAAGTAGTCATCCTTGCCTTCGCGGGGAGCATACTGGTGGTAGATGCCGATAATGATCTCCATAGCCTTCTCCAGGGTGCAATTTGGCTGTGCATCTGACTCATGCGTAGTTCTTGGAAGAGCTGTTGTGGCCATGATGTGTAGCTTTCAATCTGGAAAGGCTGAAATGTGGGACAGGATGGAAAGAGGTTTGCACCAACCAGCGAGTGGCATCACTAGGGTTGGCATCACCCTGTGCAATAACTCATGGTGTCACCACCACCACCCTTGCATTGATCTCCTCCCATATCACACTATACAAAATCTTTAGTAATGTTTTTTGTACTACTGTTATTCGTAAATCGTAATTCCCATATATCGTTGGTGCTTTGATCATGTCTTCCTGCATGGCAGAGGGGTTGAACTTTATGGCCCTTGTGGTCTCTTCCAACTCTATGATTCTATGACTATAATGGCAATATAAAGATAAAAGTATTCCCCATTGACAATGTTGTCAAGTCATGTCTGACCGTAAGGGGTGGTGCCCATCTCCATTCCTAAACCAAAGAGCCAGCGTTGTCAGAGACTACTCTGTGATCCCGGGGCCAGCATGACTGCACAGAAAGCTGTTTACCTTCCCACCAAAGTGGTACCTATTTATCTACTTTCATTTGCATGCTTTCGAACTGCTAGGCTGGCAGAAGCTGGGACTAGGGACAGGAGCTCACCCCATCATGCAGCATAATGGCATAATGGCAATAGTTGTGACATAAACAACTAGGAACATTAAAACTATACCCTTAAATGACAATATCATAAGCACAGCCTAAATGTATTTATATATACAGCGGGCCCTTGATATCCGTTGGGATTTGGTTCCAGGGACCCCCATGGATACCAAAATCTAGAGCAAGGGTTCCCAACCAGTGCTCCGAGGAGCCCTTAGGGTTTCATATGCACTTCCCAAGTGCTCCGCAGCGGCTCCAGGAAAATGAAACAAATAAAAATTGAATGAAATCACAGAATAAGAGTATATCCTTATATATACTCCATAAACACCATTAACTTGTAAGACATAGGGTAGGCCTCTTAGGAGCTCTGCCATAGAAATAAGGGCTCCATGAGTCAAAAAAGTTGGGAACCCCTGATCTAGAGGGTTTAGGGATTACATTCTTGTTCAGCCCTGTGTTAGAGCAATGGCTTGTAAAAATTATCCAAAAGAAGATGCAGATCTGTCAATGCATTGACAGATCTGCATCTTTTTTTGGATATTTTTACAAGCCATTGCTGTAACTCAGGGCATTCACAGGGCATTTGTCAATGCACTGACAGATCTGCATCCTCTTTTGTCATTTATTGGAGTGCAGGATGATACAAGGGGTTTTCTGCCAAAGCATAAGACACCATCGTATTCATCAAGCCTGTTGAAGCCATTGCAACTGCAGTTCCCAGAATACTGGGGAAATGTGGAATGGGTTTGGGGAGTTGTAGAGCCAGAGAAGCCTAGTGGTTTCAGTGTTGGACTATGGCACTGGAGACCAAGATTCATATCTCCACTTGACCATGAAACCCACTGGGTGACCTTGAGCAAGTCACACTGGGTGACCTTGAGCAAGTCAGCCTCAATGGAAGGCAAAGGCAAACTTCCTCTGAACAAATACTGCCAAGAAAACCTATGATAAGGTCGGAAATGACTTCAAGGCACACAACAACAACAACAAAGTCCCAAGAGGCCACCTTTTCCTCCCCAGGTTCTGCTACCAACATTCGGGATGAGATATATTTTATAATGCTGTAACCCGCCTTGATTGCTCCCCAGAGGGGCGGGCTATAAATAAATTATTATTATTATTATTATTATTATTATTATTATTATTATTATTATTATTGATCAGGGATAGGCAACCTTTTCCCTTTAAGGGCCGAGGGACTTCAGCTCCCAGAAGCCTCAGCCATGTTGGCCAATAGTCCCATGTTGGCCTATAGCTCCTGGGATTCTGGGAGCTGAAGTCCCTCAGCCCTTAAAGGGGAAAGGTTGCCTACCCATGTTATAGATAAACCCCATCGGTGCCATTTTCCAGAGTCTCCTGGAATAGGAGGATGGATGCCTGTAGAAATGCCATACAAGATGCTATGCCAGGCTAAGAGATCCTTAGTAAAGAGAAGACTCACCAAATTTGCCAGCTGATTCCAAGAGGTGGTTGTGATGTTTGGAAGGTGCTGGCAGCCTAGCTTATATACCTCCTCAGAGCTGGATTTCGACAGCGGTGATGAAACCAGCGTTGGCAGCCTGCAGCAGCGTGATTTACCAACACCCAGAAATGATTACAGAGTTTGATTCCTTCTCAGTCCATTCATTCTTCCGGGTCTGATTTTCCACCTGTGTTTGGTAACTGTCCAACCAACCACACCTTCACCCATCTTCCCCACACACACACACACATCAGCTACAAGGCAAAGTAGACTTGATGGCAACATGTCTGTGCATTCATTGTGCTCATGTGGGATGCTTCTGTTTTTAGAAATAGGCAATCAGATGGGGTTTAATATATTAAAGATGTTTTGATTCGGTTGGATCAGATTTCAATAATTAGATCACCATTCCTGTGGATATTTTTGGTTTAAGGGATAGGTGGACCACATACTGTATGTAGGCCATATCTGGCCTACCATTTTTAAAAAAAATCTACTGTCTTTTAATGAACTTTTAGAATCATAGAGTTGAAAGAGACCCCAAGGCCCCCAAGGAGGAGAACATGAATCTCTCATGTCTTGGTCCAATTCTCTAACCACGACAACCCCATAATCCTTCCCATAACACAACACTGGACTCAGCTTGCTTCTCCTTCAACAAGAGACCTTCAGTGAGAGACTGCTTTTGCGTACAGAGGTCCATGTAGCTATCACAAGCACCAGGGCTTGGAAATTTTAATTTTTTGAAATTATAAGCTCCAGATCAACTGCTGACTGAGAAATTCCAGAAGGTGTTGTCTCTTCCTCATTTCCTGCTGCCTTCCACCTTGTCAAGCATTAGTGTCTTTTCTAGGGAGTCATGTCTTCTTATGATATGGCCAAAGTACAACAGCCTCAGTTTAGTCCCATGGCTTCTAGGAAGAGTTCAGGCTTGATTTGCTCTTTGTTGTTGTTAACTGCCTTCGCGTCAATCTCGACCCATGGCGACTCTATGGATGAGCCATCTCCAGGCCCCCGCTATTGTCCTCTGCTGTTCTGCCCAGCTCCTGCAAACTCATATCTGTGGTCTCTTTAATAAAGTCCATCCAACTAGCATGTGGCCTTCCTCTCTTTCTCCTTCCCTCCACCTTTCCTAACATTATTGTCTTTTCCAAAGAGTTCTTCCTTCTCATGATGTGTCCAAAGTATGACAGTCTAGGTCTTGTCATCTTGGCTTCTAGGGATATCTCTGGCTTGATCTGCTCTAGAACACATTTGTCTTTGACCATAGTCATGCTGGAGGGCCTAGAGTTCCTAGAAAGAACACTTCTTTAGGCATTTGTAAGTCCTCCAGCACATCTCTATGGTCAACTTTGACCATAGTCATGCTGGAGGACCTAGAAATTCCTATAAAGAACATTTCAATCAAATCTGCAAATAATCAAATCTGCAAATATGGCCGCAAATGTGGAGGGTCAAGTGTACATTAGGAAATAAGGGTGGCTCCATGCTGACCCTCTGGGTACAGGAGAGATGTCACCTGTTGAACTTCTGCC
>CM034711.1:3405597-3418897 GCA_020142125.1 Phrynosoma platyrhinos
TGGATAAGTCAAGGGTAAAACTTAGCAGCGTGTAACAAAGGATGTAAAGGATGAAACAAAGGAAAACAATGCTAAATAACTTTTAAAAATTTGACAAGCATCACTGTTTGTGCTCACCCTAAAGGCTGGATGAATGAGACAGTAGAAGGAGTTAATACTTCTTTCAGGTGCTCCAAGAAGAGATTAAGCTCTCACCTTTCACCAGGGGGTGGTTCTTTTTTTTTTTTTTTAATATAAGAATCAAAGTACAGTACTTACATTGGCCCATGGATGTCGGCCAGGGTTTTTGGGGTCAATTTCTTTACTAACATTTCTAGACTTATACATGAGTATGTACAGTAAGTATACATAACGTTCCACCATCACAATACATTCTACACTATCATAATAGATAATTCCAGCCCATATTTCTAAATGCACACTGGAAGAGTTACGTTACTGCAAAATTAGAAATTTTGGGGGGTGAATGGAAATTGCATTTGTGGGGGCAGAATTTGCAGTGAGGGGCAATGCTCTCATTTTACCTCCTTTACCTCCTTTCCATAACTACAGTCTATCACAGGATTGCGAGGTGAAAACTCTCCTACGCTACATTGACCTACCCAAAAGTATGGGAAGATGCCTTTCCTGTCCTGTCCTGTCCTGTGATTTCCCATCCTATACTCTCAAGGTTCTTAACCTACCCAGAAATATGAGAGCCAGCGTGGCAAAGTGGTTTGGATGTTGGACCTATGACTCTGGAGACCAGGGTTCAAATCCCTGATCCCCCATAGAAACCCACTGGGTGGCCTCTGAAGAAATAGTCTTGCCAAGAAAACCCTGTGATAGGTCCGCCTTTTGACCACCATGAGTCAGAAAAGACTCGAAGGCATACTACAACAACAAACCCAGAAATATAGTGTCATCAGTAGACTTCAGCCTCTGGTGTTACTCAAAGGCAGACTCCCTCTGACCCTGGAGTTTCTGCTTGAGTCCAAGTCAATTACCATGGCTCCAAGCATGCAAATCCTCCATGCAATAATCTAATAACATAGACAGGCGGGTCATTCAATTCCCGCATTTCACTAATCTCCAGTACAAGCCCATTCCACAAGCTCAGACCCATCTGCATCCTGCCTCTACAGGTTTTCGACATCAAGTTGCCTTTTTAATCTGTTACGGGCGGACAGCTGTCTCCACTGGCCTTGTTATCCTTTCCCCTCCCATTGGGCATGCTGCTCCCTTTGCAGGGCCAACAACAATGCTAGTGAGTTAGAATCATAGAATCATAAAGTTGGAAGAGACCCCAAGGGCCATCCATTCCAACCCCCTGCCATGCAAGAACTCTCAATCAAAGCACCCCCGACAGACTGCCATCCATCTTTTGCTTAAAGACCTCCAAAGGAGAAGACTCTACCACTCTTTGAGTGGTTCTTTTGTTGAACAGCTCTTACTGTCAGGAACTTCTTCTTAATGTTGAGAGGGAATCTCTTTGCCTGTAGTTTGAACCCATTGCTCCATGTCCTATTCTCTGGAGCATCAGAAAACAAGTTTGCTCCATCCTGAATAGGACATCCCTTCAAATACTTAAACAGGGCGATCATATCCCCTCTTAACCATCTCTTCCCTAGGCTAAACATACCCAGCTCCCTGTCTCTCCTCATAGAATATGGTTTCCATCTAGCTCCATATTGCCTTCACCATCTTAGTTGCCCTCCTTTGGACATGCTTCAGCTTGTCAACATCCGTTTTGAATTGTGGTACCCAAAACTAAAGACACTATTCCAGGTGGGGCCTGACCAAAGCAGAATAGAGTGGCACTGTTTCTTCCCTTGATCTAGACACTATACTTCTATTGATGCAGCCTAAAATTACATTGGCCTTTTTAGATGCGGCATCACACTGTTGACTCATGTTCAATTTGTGGTCCACTAGGACTCCTAGATCCCTTTCATACGTATAAGTCTCCTTAAGCCAGGTGTCCCCCATCCTATATCTATGCATTTCAATTTTTTGCCCTAAGTTCCATACCTTACATTTCTCCGTGCTGAAATTCATTCTGTTAGCTTTGGCCCAGCTTTCTAATCTATTAAGATCATTTTGAATGTTCATCCTCTCTTCTGGAGTATTAGCTATTCCTCCTAATTTGGTGTCATCTGCAAATTTGAGAAGCATGCCCCCTATTCCTTCATCCAAATCATTGAAAAAGATGTTCTTTCTCTGAAAACCCTGGTCTGCCCTGTTCTCATTTGCATCTCTTGAATTACATATAAAAACCCTTCTCCTTTTGGGGAAAGCCTCTTGCCTTGTTTTAAAAAGCTGCTGAATTGTTAGAAACCAGGAGAGATGGCCGTCAAAATGAGTCTTTTGTTGACAGTTGGGGAAAAGACTTGCTGTGATAATAGTCTCCCATGGAAAGAGAAGAGAAGCACTATGACATCGTGCGATAAGGCACAGAGAAAGGTGCTACTTTCCAGCTCTGTTTTGGGTTGGTTTTCTCATGCGATAAGGCTACTAGACACAACAGGCATTCCTGTTGCTCTCTAGCACTTCTTAGCCAGGGTTTGGATTCACACTGGGGAACATCTCAGTGTGCGTTGGTGTGCAATGCACATTGGGCCACTGTGCATCAGTCATTCCACCATCATGCAATGGACGCTCATATGTAGTAATATCACAGCAGCCCCTAGGTGAATATGGACATTGCAGAACTTCTCAATTCTATTTCCTGTTCCAATAATAATAATAATAATAATAATAATAATAAATTTTATTTATATACCACCCATTGGTGACCCAATCCGGGCGGTTCACAACATTAAAATAATATAGCCTAAAACCAACGTATTTCCTACCCAATTATGCAGATGTAAGTCCCATACTGAATTCCAACCTCCTTTGGAGAGCATTTCCTCAAATCCCCTAACCAACAAATAGCCACTGGCCATGCGATCCACAGGATTCTGGGAACCGTATTCCATGACGTAGTGGTTTGAGTATTGGAATACATCACTGGAGGCCAGGGTTCGATTCCCCACTCAGCCATGAAATCCACTGGGTGGTCTTTGGCAAGTCACATGCTCTCAGCCTCAGGGGAAGGCAATGGCAAACCTCTGAACAAATCTTGCTGAGAAAAACTCATGATACGGTCTTGGGGTTTCCATAAGCCAGAATTGACTTGAAGGTGCACAACAACAACAAACTCCATTTTTTTAAAAAAGGAAACTTTTTAAAGTTTCACCAACAACAGCAAAGTAGTGGGGTGGGTAGATGAGTTCAGTCTCATCTCTTATTACAGGAAACAACAGCCAGTGGAAGGAGGAATAGGGAAGAAACCAGGTTTCAGGATTTCCATATCTGGCTCACCCAAAAAACCCGCTGGTTCAGTCTTGCCCCATCTAGAACTGGCAGAGGAGTGGTGGCAGGACTTCCAAGAAATGCCCAAAGATTTATTTATAATCCAGCATAACCTAATAGGGCCTTGGGTATGAGTCCTGGCAAGAATAACTCAACTGGGGATGGCAAGCAGAACAGGGAAGAAATCTCCCTGTTCCTTCTCTTCTTCCCTTGGTTCACCCCTCCCTTTGTGCTTCCTGACTTGTGTTGCCCTAGGAAAATTCCTAAATTGAATGCCACAAGCAAAGTCTGTGCTCCTTGCCACATCTCTAGGAACACATTTTATAGGGAGACATGGCAGACCTGGAAGACATGACCTTCGAGGATGCAGCTCCCAGAATCCCCAACCAGCCTGGCCTTTGGAGGATTCTGGGAGCTGGAGTCCCCATCTAGCTCAGTATTGTCTACAATCAGGTATTGCGTCATCTAACTTGGTATTGTCTATACCCAGTATTGCTCTATTTAGCTCCATATTGTCAATACCAGGTATTGCTCCCTCTTGCTCAGTAGTGTCTATACCAGTGGTTCTTAACCTGGGTTCGATCGAACACCAGGGGTTTGGTGAGTCAGTCCCGTGGGTTCGGTACACACACACATCTGATTCATCCAACCAAACCAGCTTGCCCCACCTCCACCGACAGAAGTGGCCCTCTGATTGGCTGTGTGGCGTGATTGACAGCGCGGTGGCCCACTCCCCCCACCGGATGGCGCTGACGGTCCGTCTGTATTGGCAGTAGAAGGGTTCGGTGAATGCGTAAGAATCGTAAGAAGGGTTCGGTGAATGCGCATATGAAACTGGTGGGGGTCAGTACCTCCAACAAGGTTAAGAACTACTGGTCTATACCCAACATTGCTCCATCTAGCTTGATATTGTCCATATCAGGTATCGTTCCATCTAGCTCAATATTCGCTACACCCAGCATTGCTCCCCTAACTCGGTTGTGTCTACACTAGTTATTGTTCCATTTAGCTCAACACTGTCTATACCAGATATTGCTTCCTCGAGCTTGGTGTTGTCTCTACCTAATATTACTCACCATAGCTTGGTATTGTCTACATCAGTTATTGTTCCATTCATCTCAGTATTGTCTATACCAAGTATTACTCCCGCTAGCGCGGTATTGTCTATACCTAGTATTACTTACACTAGCTCAACATTGTCTACACCAGGTATTGTTCCATTCAGCTCAGTATTATCTGTACCCAATATTACTCCCCCAGATCAGTATTGTCTACACCAAGTATTGTTCCATTCAGCTCAGTATTATCTGTACCAGGTATTACTCCCGCTAGCTCCGTATTGTCTATACCAGGGGTAGGCAACCTTTCCCCTTTAACGACCAAGGGACTTCAGCTCCCAGAATCCCAGGAGCTATTGGCCAACATGGGACTATTGGCCAACATGGCTGAGGCTTCTGGGAGCTGGAGTCCCTCGGTCCTTAAAGGGGAAAGGTTGCCTGCCCCTGGTCTATACCTAATATTATTTACACTAGCTCAGCATTGTCTACACCAGGTATTGTTCCATGATTGGGTTTCCAAAGGGTGGGATATAAATAAATTTTATTATTTATTATTATTATTCAGTTCAGTATTGTCTGTACCCAATATTACTCACCCTAGATCAGTATTGGCTACACCAGATATTGTTCCATTCAGCTCAGTATTGTCTCTAGCCAGTACTGCTCCCTCTCACTTGGTATTGTCTTTACCTTGTATTGCTTCCTCTCTAGCTCCATATTATCTATACCAAATATAGCTCCATCGAGCTCAATATTGAACTGCATGTGGAATTGCTCCATCTAGCTCGGTATTTCCTATGCCAAGTAATGTTCCCTCTAGCTCCGGATTATCTATACCAGGTATTGCTCTTGGTCTCCTGGAGAAGTACAGACACAACCAAGAATTGCCTGGCAGACACGGTTTGAAGCAAACGCTTTCCACTGAAGCTAAGCATCCATGCGCCCACACTTCCCAAGATAATCCCTGGCCTCTGCATCTCCTAACACACCCCACGAAGGTATTTCTTTGTAGTTTTCTCCACAAAGCCACCTGCTGATTCTTATCTTTGGGATGCTGTATCTGACGGGGCGTGGGCCATTACCATTTGGTCCAGATCCAGATAGCAAAGGATTCTGGGATTTCTAGAGTTCTGCTCCTACCAGCCAGCTGGGACTGATTCCCCATGGAAAAGCCTCTTGAATGCAACATGATTTCGTCAATCGCCTAGTCTTCTTTGAAAAATGACCTCAGTGTACATCTTATTGTTGTTGTGATGCCTTCAAGTCATTTCTGATTTATGGCAACCCTAAGGTGACCCTATCATGGGGATTTCTTGGCAAGATTTGTTCAGAGGAGTTTTGCCACTGCCTTCCCCTGAGGCTGAGAGCATGTGACTTTCTCATCCAGGGAAATTCATGGCCAATCTGGGAATCGAAACCTTTTCTTCACAGTCACAGTCCAACACTCAAACCCACGCTGGCTCTCCAGGGTGCATCTACACGGTAGAAATAATGCAGTTTGGCACCCGTCTTAAGTGCTGTCGCTCCATCCTATGAAATAATGGTATTGTAGTTTTACAAGCCTACTCTGCCAAAGAAGTGCTGGTGCCTCACCAAACTGATTCCAACCACGAGGGACTGCATAAATTGTCCCATTGTACAATGGGGGCTCCAGTGCAATTCTATGGTATGTTCCCTGTGAATGTTGACCATAGAGTCACACTGGAAGACCTAGAAATTCCTAGAGAGGTATTCTCTCTAGGAATATCTCCAGCTTGATTCTATGGTCAACCTCCAATGGAAGCCATTCATTTCAATAGGGTTTGCTATTATGCACAGTTTCACATTTCCACCGTAATTCCCCATGGACAAAGAGGTCATACTTTACCGAAATGTAAATTAGACCCAAATTAAATTAAATGTAAATTGGACCTGAACGTAAAACTTTAGAGAATAAACATTTTTTTTTTAAAAAAATCCTCAGGTTATTATTTCTCTCTCTGGTTTTTAGCACAAAGACTCCGTCTCTGTCTGACTTGACAAAAATGAGACGTCTGTGTAAAACAGAACAAATCCACAACATAATTGCCCATCATTTTCGTTCTTCCTCCGTTTGACTTTAGTACAAAGACTCAGTCATTTTCAAACTTTAAAGGGGAAAAAAGCAATTAGGCCTTGACGTGAAACATTTGGAAGGAGGAAAACATCTCTCTCTGTGTTCATCACCCATCAGATATGCACCCTGACTGCCTTCTTCTAAAAGCAACCCACTTTGCATATTGGATTTACACACCTGGGTGTGACAAGTGCTGCGTTGGCATTGCACAATGCCCAAATCTTTGGAAAGGGGGGGAAAACCCTTTGTGGCAGATGGGAGGAGTGAAGAACCCAAGTCCTACTCCGAGGACAGTATAAAAGCTATCTGGCTGGGATATCGGCATTGACAGCACCTCTTCTCCTCCCAGATCTGATACTCTCTGGTAACTTCTGGTAAGTTTCAAAGATATAGTTGTACTAGTCTGTAGAATCAATATATAGAGAAAAGATCATTCAGGGGTAGCTGTGTTGGCCATTTAGCAAATACAAAAACCCATCAGTGATACCTTTATCACAATATCCTTGTTGCAAGCTTTCGAAGCACCGCGGGCTTCTTCTTCATCAGGCCAGATGTTACAAACCAAACAGGAGAGAAATATCTCCAGTTGCTTTTTCTCCTGTTTGGTTTGTAACATCTCGCCTGATGATGAAGAAGAAGCCCATGGAGCTTTGAAAGCTTGCAACAAGGATATTGTGCATTTGGGTTGGCCAATTATGGTTATCACGGATGGATTTTTGTTTTGAGTAAGCCGCCTTGACAGCCTTGGCTATATAAATAAAGTATTATTATTATTATTATTATTATTATTATTATTATTATTATATGGGGAGATCTTGTAGATCTTGTGGATTTTGGTTGGCCGATTATGGTATCACTGATGGATTTTTGTTTGAGTGTATAGAAATATCTTGTAGCACCTTTGAGACTAACTGAAAGTAAGAAGTTGGCAGCATGAGCTTGCGTAGACTTCATTCTGCTTCCTCAGATGCATCAAATACATCTGATGCATGCATTTCAAATGCATCTGAGGAAGTAGTCCTAAGTCTATGAAAGCTCCTGCTGCCAGCTTCTTTCTTTCATTTAGTCTCAAAAGTGCTACAAGATCTCTCTATGCACGATTCTGGTAAGTTTGTGTGTCTCTTTCCAAGTATTCAGATGGTTGCTTTAGAAGGCTAGAGTTGTAAGGTTAAAGGGATCCTAAGGGTCCTTGGATCCAAAACCCACCACCCTGGAGTAATATGGGCTGGCTGGACATCAAAACTGAATGCAATAGGGAAATAAGAAGAATATACAATATGTGGATTGGTTGCATCAAAGAAACTATGTTTGAAAGACCCAAGTGGGGCTCTTAATAACAGGGGTTCTTGATGGTCTCTCATTCATAGGATCACCATAAATCAAAGCCAATGTGATGGCACAAAACAACAAGATCCTGAATGGTTTTTAATGGGGAGGCTCAACATCGACAGGCAGGTTGTTCTTAAGCTTCCCTACTTTACAGCGTAAATGCATCCTAGGACACAGAACAATGGATTCCAGCTACAGAAAAAGATAGTCCACCTAAACTTTAGGAAAAAACATCTTTAGGTTCCACTGTTGAGCTGTTCAACAGTGGAAAAGTCTGCCTTGGAAAGTGTTGGAGTCTCCTTCTTTGGAGATTTATAAACAGAGGCGGGATGGCCATCTGTCGGGGATGTTTTGATTTTGAGTTCCTGCATGGCAGAATAGGGTTGGACTTGATGATCCTTGGGGCCTCTTCCATCTCCATGATTCTATGAGCCTTAAAGCTCAATGTGTTCTCTCTCATTTTCTTCCTCCATTTTAGTTGTGTGTGCTATATGGCAGAGGGTTGGACTAGAAAGCCCTTGGAAAACCCTTGGAGCTCTAAGATTGTATGATTCTACTTACAGTTCTCCCCCATACGTTCACTGTAACTTATGCCTGTTTCCATGTACATATATTGTGAATAGCTTAATTCCTTTTAAACAGTTTTCAAACAATTAGCCATATTAGTCTACTGAAGCATTAGAAGGGAAAAGGAATCAGGCAGCATCTTTACAATTAACTAACTTTTATTTCAGCATGAGCTTTCATGGATATCAATCCACTTATTAAATATCTCACAAAACTGCTGATCCCAGAATTCCATAGCATTGAGCCATGACAGTAAAAGCAGTGTAAAAGTGCATTAATTCTGCAGTGTGGATGCAATCTCTCTTAGCTAAGCTGGAGACTTGCACCCAGCTCTTTCCTCTTGTGTAGAGCGGGGCCCACCAAAACTGAAAAACTGGCACCCTTGTCTCCTGCCTAAAGATAAGCCGTGAAAACGGGAGACGCAGTGCCAGACTCTGAAATCTGGCAACCTGACTCCACACCTCTTTGTCTAGTTGGGAGTGGGATCAAGTTCCCCCATACCACCCTTTTCTGGAGCCCACGCACGCCACAAATCTATACAAATGCAAAAATACAATTTTCATAGAGAGTCTCAAGTCTGATGGAATTTCTTCCTATCTCTGCTCTGAACTGATCTAAAAAGAGAGCTGGCTTCCTTGCCTCTATGGTGCCCCTAGAATGTTCCTCTCCTCTCTTTCTTTCAGTTGCTCCCAAACCCTCAGCGAGATGAAAACCGACCTGGAGAAAGCCTTGGAATGTGTAGTCAACATCTACCACCAGTACTCCATTTTGAACCCTTCCGATGACTACCTTCACCTGAAGGAATTTGAGAAGTTATTGAAGGAACAGGCCCAACCTTTCTTGAAGAACACCTTGCCTGTAAGTTATCTTGAAAAGAGCTGGAAAGCCGTCTCTAGTTGTGGGACCAAGCTCTAGGTCAAGGGAGTCAAGACCCCCTAGATCAGGGGTAGGCAACCTTTCCCCTTTAAGGGCCAAGGGACTTCAGTTCCCAGAATCCAAGGAGCTATTGGCCAACATGGGACTATTGGCCAACATGGCTGAGGCTTCTGGGAGCTGAAGTCCTTCGGCCCTTAAAGGGGAAAGGTTGCCTACCCCTGCCCTAGATGTTGAGCTAAAGCTTCCACCATGCCATACCTGTTGTCTCACCTAGCTAGGGCAAAGGGGTATTGGAGTCCATCTACATCTGGTGGACTACACTGGGGTGGGCAACTGTGGAAGGATATAAGGACACCTTAGCTCGCCAGGAGATCATGGAGGGCTATGGACCCCTACCACAACACCCTACAAAAAGCCCCACCAAAAATATGTCCCCAAATCCAGAAGGAGGCCCATATTGTCGATGGAGTGATTCAATAAAGGACATCATAGTCCCAAGCTTGTAAGACCTGGGCTGTTGTTGACCTCTTGGAAGTCTCTCGTTCATGAGAGTAACCAAAAATCAAAGCTGACTTGACAGTGACCTTGAGCTATTGCCTAGGAATAAATAACCCCACTGTAAATATTTAGAAAATACAATGGTGTAATGTTAGAGCAGAGCTACCTAGTGATGGGTCTTCAGATATTACTGGACCAGAAGCCTAACCATCATCCATGATGGCTGCTGCTTTTGGAAGCATGACAACTTCTTAGGACCAAATTATGGGATCCTGTATGTTGGAAAACCCTTCATCACAGACTCTTCCCACTACACTCTGTCTTTGACTGTGCCTTCTTCTATATTTAGCTTTATAAAGATGAAGGTGTTTCCATATCGAGCCCAGCCACTTGGATATGTCAAATAGAGTAGTAGTGGTGACTCTACCCAAGCAGGCTGTTGATATACCGGTATATAGCTGTACATTTTATATCATAATGCCTTCTAAACCATAAGGATATGGAGTGTATTGCAATGCTTTTTAGCCTGAGTTTTGAAGTCCTCAGGTGGAACATCCTAGATGTGATAAGTATCAGGTTCTAGGTGTTACATGGTTTTGGTTTCCTCTAGATTTCAACTCTAGTTTCTAAGTAGTAGAGGAATTCTGTATCATAATCCTTTTCGGCAAACTTCTGAAATTTTCAGGTGGGAAGTTGTAGACGTGATAAGCATCAGGTTCTAGGTGTTACATGGGTTTTGGATTCCTCTAGATTCCAATTCTAGTTTCTAGTGAGTGGATGCATTCAACATGCCTTAAGACTAACTTCTAAGGATATAAAAAAATTCTTTAGCTCTCCAAGATCTAGGTTTCATGTTTTACAATTAAATACCAGGTTCTAGGTATTACAAGACTCCCTATAGAGAACTCATCATGACTGACTTGCATCCTTCTTGTGTTCCCTTTATTCATCTTTCTTTCTTTGTTTTTTCTGCAGCCCAAGCTTGACGTGAATGTTTATATCAAACAGTTATTTCAGAAAGCAGACAAGAACAAGGATGGAAAACTCAAATTCACAGAATTCTTGCCTGTGTTGGGGGCTGCCCTTATAGAGGCTCACAAAAGATCCCACGACCTGGATGGAGGACATGGACATGGACATGGACATGATCATGACCATGACCATGGACATGGACATGGGCATGGGCATTGAGTCTCTCCTTGGTTATTGTTCCCATCAATTCCAGACACAGCAATATTGGCCACGTACTGACAAAAAAATTAAATCATCCTGAAAATTGTGTTTTAGAAAGCAGCAAATGGAACTGTCTTTCTTGTGCATAAAGCAATAAAATACTTCTTTGGGAACTCTCTGGTATTTAACTTGCTTCTTTGTGACAGACTCCTTGGACAGAAGACTATGTGTGAAAGAAATCTAGGAGTCCAGGTAGACCACATGTTGAGCATGAGTCAACAGTGTGATGTAGCAACTAAAAAAGCCAATGCGATTCTAGGCTGCATCAATACTAGTATAATGCCTAGATCAAGGGAAGTAATAGTGCCACTCTATTCTGCTTTGGTCAGGCCTAACCTGGAATAATCCTGTGTCCAGTTCTGGGCACCATAATTCAAAAAGGATGTTGAGAAGCTGGAATGTGTCCAGAGGAGGGCAACCAAAATGGTGAAGGGTCTAGAAACCATAAAGCTCTATGAGGAGAGACTTAGGGAGCTGGGGATGTTTAGCTCGGAGAGGAGAAGGTTAAGAGGTGATATGATAGCCTTGCTTTAATATTTGAAGGAACGTCATATTGAGGATGGAGCAAGCTTGTTTTCTGCTGCTCCAGAGAATAGGATCCAGAGGAATGGATTCACATTATAGGAAAAGAGATTCCACCTCAATATTAGGAGGAACTTCTTGACAGTAAGGGCTGTTTGACAGTGGAATACTCTCCCTTGGAGAGTGGTGGAGTCTCCTTCTTTGGAGGTCTTTAAACAGAGGCTGGATGGCCATCTGTCGGGGATGCTTTGATTTTGAGTTCCTGCATGGCAGAATGGGGTTGGACTGGATGACCTTTGGGGTCTCTTCAAACTCTATGATTCTATAAGAAGAAGAGCAGGGACTTTATCACAAAACCCCCAGTCTTGCCGTGATTTCATATGAAGAGAAGTGCACACACACACACACTGGATCGGGAGCACACATCCCTACCACACATCCCTTCTTTAGCACAATTCAGCTGTTGGTGGTCCCATGTACCAGCGACGGCCCAGCATGCCTTTCATGTGTGTTTGTGTATGTGCTTGGGTTTTTTTTTTTAATGCAATATCAGAATTGTCCTAATTCAGTTTAATAAAAAAAATAAATAAATAAAAGAAAGTTAAATAAAAAAACTGGTCTGGAATAGCAAAGGGGAGAGCGGAGGAGACACTGACACCACATGACGGTGCAATCCTACAACTATCACACAATAATTTACCACATTTGTGGAGTAGTGCTATAGCAGCATGATGAGGAGCCTATTGACAGGTTTTCCCCATCAATGACAAGATGCAAGCTAACCACAACTGAAAGACAAGGCAATGATGAGAGATAGATGGCTTTGTGTGATAGGTGTCACCAAAGGCACTATTATCACACTTGTAAGCTATTATTGAACTTTTAGGCCGATTGAAAATATACGTGTGATAGAGTCCCAAGCCAAGACAAAGCAGTGGAGGAGATAAGTTTAGTGTTGCTGTTGTTGTTGTTGTAGTTAGTATCCTTCCCTTTCCCCCAAACTGGGATTCAGGGTGGCTCATGACCTTAAAAAAAACAGTACAATTAAAATCATACCAAGAAGGTACATCAAAATAGAATTACATTAAAACAGATTACATGTTAAGAGAATGAAATCCAGATTAAAAATGTTCAAAAGGTACTTTAAAGCAATACAAGCCGTACTGCTTTCAGACTGCTTTCTCTCATAAGCAAACTTTTTGTGCTTTGAACACAGTTTGCAGGAACCTGGGCTGATAATAAAGGGAACCCTGCCATATATTTTGTGCATTTGGGTTGATCACAAAAGGATCCCTGTTTTGTTGATTTTTCTGATGTTGTTATACCAACATATGTCAATAGACATGGAAAACAAAATGATGGCTGACACATTGGAAGCGATCAATATACATCCCCATCTACAAAAAAAGAGACACAAGAGACTGCAGCAAGTATAGGACCATCACACTGATCTCCTGTGCAAACAAAATCATGCTCAAAATTCTGCAACGGACTCCAACCATCCATGGAGAGAGAAATCCCAGAGGTCCAAACAGGGTTTAGGAAAGGAAGAAGCACCAGGGACCACATTGCAAACATACAATGGCTAATGGAGCACACCAGGGAATTCCAAAAGAAAATCAGCATGTGCTTTATAGACTATAGCAAAGCCTTTGACTGCATAGTTCATGAAAGGCCCTTAAGGACATGGAAGTGCCAACACATCTGATAGTCCAAATGAGGAATCTGTACTCAGGATAAGAGGTTACTGTCAGAACAGAAGATGGAGAAACAGAATGGTTCCCAA
>CM034711.1:3418997-3470617 GCA_020142125.1 Phrynosoma platyrhinos
AAAATGCTGGGGAAGGTGGAGGAAAGGAGGAAGAGAGGAAGGCCACAGGCCAGATGGAGGGAATCTATGAAGGAGGTTATGATGGGTATTTGCAGGACCTAAGCAGAGTAACGGAGGACAGAGGATCTTCTTGGAGAGGTCTCATCCATAGGGCCACCATGGGTCCAGATCAGCTGGAGGGCAGTTAACAACCAATGGCCAACATGTGTTTTTAGGGGGATGGTTGTTCCTCTGTAAATCCACAAGAGGGTGCTCCAATACAAGCTAAAAAAATTCTGTTGGCCCTCTGTATGTTTCTTCTTATTCCTGGATTCAGCCCAAGAGATTTTATAAGAGCAAAAGTCAGCAAGAGTGTTGCCCTCCATTGGCAGAGAGCCTTTTGGCGATAAGAATGGATCCACCATAAAGCTACACAGATCTCTGCCCATCATAAAATACATTCAATAAATAAAATTAACTAAATATGCCACCTTCCCAATCACTTGTCACACTTTCCGTTACAACAAATTCTTTACAACCTTCCTTACCGATATTTAGCCATATTAACCCAATTCTTCTTTGCGGTTACTTTTCTTTTTATCGATTCTGTGCTACTATATATTTTGGATTTTCCTTATTCCTGTCTTTTATTTCCTAATAAAGAGAGAAATACCACTCTATTCTTTCTCTCTCTCTTTTTTTCCCCTCCTCGTCTCTTTATTCTTTTTTATTGTTGTTATTGCTACCATATTTACCTTTATTTATTTTCTATTTCTCTCTTTTTTAAAATAAAATACATTTTCTTTCATCCTTTTTGTTTCCAATATTTTACCACTAAATCCCAGTCCTCTTCCTCCTCTATATTACTTTCTTCCTTTATTCTTCTTCAGCATCTGTCTAATTCTCTAATATCTATTAATTTCTTTAACCAGTCTTCTATGGTTGGTGTCTGAGCGGATTTCCATTTCTGTGCATATCATATCCTTGCAGTTGTTACCATAT
This sequence comes from Phrynosoma platyrhinos, assembly GCA_020142125.1. NCBI lineage: Eukaryota > Metazoa > Chordata > Lepidosauria > Squamata > Phrynosomatidae > Phrynosoma > Phrynosoma platyrhinos. The sequence goes on from CM034711.1 coordinate 3,419,979, forward strand.
ATAATACCAATTTTGTATATTCCTTCTCTGTCTCTTTTCCTAAAATGTGAGCCATATTTTAATAGGTATAACTGTGGTGTCATATAAAAATGTCTAACTAAGATTTGTGTTGTTGTCTTTCCAATATTTCTTATCTTTCCTAGCTTTCCCACAACAGTTCTAGCCATTTTTCATCCATACTGGGAGCGGGCCTTTTGTACAGTCGACGGCTTTTGAACACCTACTTTCCTCCAAAAGAAAGACTACTACAATACAACCGGTTGCTGTTGTTGTTGTGTACCTTCAAGTCATTTCCAATTTATGGCGACCCTAAGGCATCATGGGGGTTTCTTGGCAAGCTTGGTTCAGAGACGGCATGCTGTTGCCATCCTCTGCGGCTGAGAGAGTGTGACTTGCCCAGTGGTTTTTACATGGCCAAGCCAGGATTTGAACCCTGGCCTCCAGAGTCATAGTCCACAAAGGCCAACTGCAAATTCAATATTTAACTCGGCGCACGTGTAAATTGTGTACATACAAAAAGTTTGGGAAGAGGAAAAAGAGGAAAGATCAGGGCCTCCAAGTCTTGTGTCTCGCACACACAACCCGAGAGGTCCTGTCCCTTGTTTGAGAACCACTGAACTAAAACGTGAACTTATGAATGTTAAAAAAGGAATTAAAACATCAACATAAAATTTTTAGAAAGCATGATTAAAGCAGCTAAAACACTTTAAATGGATCTAAACCACTTAGTGGTAGACAGCTCCTATCTATGGAGGCTCCATTCTGTTATCACCACCGATGGTCACCGATCGACCTTTCTTCTCCTCTTTCAACAAGAGTTTATGCTCAGGATTACTGAACTTGCAGATTAGATTAGATTAATTGACCGATGAGGTTAAACTCTCAGAAGTTCCCCTCAATGGATTATCTCTTCCTTTGCAAATCTACAAATGGGGATGAGGTAGTGGAAAAACAAACTTTTGCAAGGCTGAACTGAGCTCATCTCTTTTAAAATAAAGAAGAAGAAGAAATAGGGTTAGGAATCATGCGGTTCCAGGTTTTGTTGGACTGCAAGTCCCAGCAGCCCTAACCAGCTAAGCCAAAGACTGCTGGGAGTTGCAGTCTGAGAACATCTGGAGGAAAGCATGATTGTACAGTCGGCTCTCCATATCCATGGACCCTTTATCCATGGATTCCACCATCCATGGCTTGGAAATATATATATATTTTAAATATATATATATTCCAAAAAGCAAACCTTGATTTTGCCATTTTATATAAGGCAAAATTTATATATTAAATACTATGCCCTTGTATTTAATGGGACTTAAGCATCCATGAATTTTGGTCCGGGAACCAAACCACAAACTGTAATAGAAGCACGGCTTGGAAATGATACTTTTTTGGACTACAACTCCCAAAATCCTAAAAGCCGCACCGGCTGCAGGATTAAGGGAGTCTATAGCCCAAAAAAGTAATTTGTTAGAACAGAATGTTTTGGGGTAACTTGAGATCAGAGCCAGCGTGACATAGTGGTTGGAGCATTAGATTGGGACTCTGGAGATCTGGGTTCGAATTCCTGCTCGGCCATGTAAACACACCTTGGGCGAGTCACACTCTCTCAGCCTCAGGGGAAGGCAATGGTAAACCTCCTCTGAACAAATCTTTTCTGAGACATTGGGCCTTCTCTCTCAGAGAGCTCTGGTGCCACAATAAACTACACTTCCCATGATTCCTTAGCACTGAGCCAGGACAGTTAAAGTGGCCTCAAGCTGCATTATTTCTGTCAGTCTGTAAAGGCCCTAAGGATATTATATCTCGCCTTTCTCCCACAATGGAGAAGATTTGTCCAGTTTGGGGGCATTGCATGAAGAACATAGGACTCTAGGGTTGCCATATCCCAGGTTTTGCCGGAACAGTCATGGTTTTTAACCCTAAAGTCTACTTCCTCAGATGCATATTATTATTATTATTATTATTATTATTATTATTATTATTATTATTCAAAGGTATAGACGTGTTAACCCAGGCTGGGTATGGAGGCCCCAACCCCAGTGAGGCCTAGCAAGGCAGCTAGGCCTCACATGCCTCCACCGCCGCCGCCGCCGCCACCTCCTGCCGCTCTTTCAGCGCAGTGACAGTAGCGGCATGCAAGGCCTAGCTGCCTTACTAGGCCTCACTGGGGTTGGGGAGGTTGAGACAGGGCCTCCATTGCCGTCTGCCACACAAGGCCCCAAGGAGGGAGGCCGCCACGGCAAGGAGGATGGCGGAGGTGCTGGAGGACGGCAGAGGTAAGGCAGGTGAGCCTAGTAGGCCTCACCCGGGGCTGCCTCAGCCACCTTGGCCTCCCTGGCGGCGCTTTCGGCCGGGCATGAGCTTTCCTAGACCAAAGTCTGCTTCCTCAGGTGCATATTTATATTTTATTATTATTATTATTCAAAGGTATAGCCGTGTTAGTCTGTAGAATCAGTATGTAGAGAGATTTTGTAGCACCTTTGTGACTCTCTGAAAGGAAAAAGTTGGCAGCAGGATATTTCCTAAAGTCTACTTCCTCAGATGCATTTAGGCTCAGAGCTGCTCCAAAATCTCCCTGCCTTTGAATTCTACTTCCTCAGATGCATTTTATGATGTTGATTGTTGTGTGCCTTCGAGTTGTTTCCAGAGAGAAGGAGCTACATTTCAAGTTTCGGTCCAGGAAAAATGTCCAAAATCTCCTCCATTTTGAGCATGGATTTATATTAATGTGTTTGGTTTTTTTAGGGGGGGGGTTGAAAAAACTATTAGTTTTTGGCTTTTAGTTGGTTGTGCCCTCCATTTTTCTTGCATGCCCTACATTCTGACCTACATTGTGCCCTGCATTTCATCCTCCATTGTGTCCTCCATTTTGTCCCAGTTTGGTGGCAAGGAACTAGGGCAACCCTTTCTCCATCAAAAGTGGCAATAACCACAAACCCCACCATCATCTTTATTTATATTTTGCTTTTTTCCTCCAAGAGGAAGCTTACAAATTAAAACAAAGGCAACATAGTTTCCAGAGATGCAAATACAGTTGCAATACAATGAAAGTATTACAAGTTTACATAATTAAAATGTTGAAAAGCAGTTTAAAAAAAAAAAAAGTACTGTCCCAAACTGGGTCCAAAACACACTGCAGGAATTTGGCATCACTTTAAACTTTGCAGGGCTCACTCGAGACTATGGAATCCTGGGATGTGTAGTTTGCTGAGCTCTCTGACCCAGAAGCCTAAATATCTCACAACATTGCAAAGCCCAGAAATTGCATACATAGCCCATAGTGCATATAGATTTCAGAGTTTAACATTTTTTAAAAACTGTCTCATCTGAACAGCATTTTTTTCCATGCCAAAAAAATAAATAAATAAAAATAAAATGTGAATATAGGAATCTATGGGAACTATGGGAATTTCTGGGGTTTGCAATGGTGTGTGATAAGTCAGGCTTCTCTCTCAGAGAGCCCTGGCAGTTAAAGCGGTGTCAAACTGCATTAACCCTGCAGTGTGGATGCAGCCTGGGTGCAAAACCTAGTCTTATGCAATGGGTCCTCCTGGCCAGCAGGGGGCGCTGTGGCCATTTGGAGGGAGGGGAGGGGAAGCCCTGGACCAGGCCAGGTTGGGCTGGAGGTTAGCAGAGGCAGCAGGAGCAACAGAAGCGGGATTGGCGTCCGCACAGGTAAGGGGGCTGCATTGCACTCTGCTGCATCTCTTGCATTGCCTTGCAATGTTTGCCTTGCAATTTTTGCATTGCATTGCATTGCATTGCAAACAGCTGGCTTCCATTTCCCTTCTCCCTCCTGTTTTATAAGACTTCTTCCCTCCTTCCAAAGCCTGCTTTCCCTTCCTGATACATACACACACTTACATATGTATATATATATATATATATATATATATATATATATAGGCTGATATACTGAGGGATTGATTGATGTCTAGCATGAAAAAGTAGGGAGGGATATTATTAGCATTAGTTTTAGGATTGCTATTTCCCCCAAGGCAGCCAGTCCAGATTTGGGACCAGAATGTGAAAGTAGGGGAGAGGAGATGATGATGATGATGATGATGATGATGATGATGCAACCAGCCCAGATTTCGACCTAGAAAGTTGGGGAGGGGGGCTATTATTATTATTATTATTATTGATGTTGATGTTGTTATTGCTGCTGCTGTTTCCCCAATGCAGCCAGTCCAGATTTGGGTCTAGAATGAAAAGTAGAGGAGGGGGAATATTATTATTATTATTATTATTATTTCCCTAAGGAAGCTATTATTATTATTATTATTATTATTATGTTCCCCAATGCAGAGAGAGGCTATTATTGACAGTAGTAGTAGTAGTACTATGTTCCTTAATTATTATTATGTTCCCCAATGCAGAGGGAAGCTAATGTTGTTGTTATTATTATTGGTATGTTCCCCAATGCAGAGGAAGGCTATTAGTAGTAGTAGTAACAGTAATATGTTCCCCAATGTAGAGGGAGCCTGCTATTATCATCATTATTGTTGTTGTTATTATTATTATTATTATTATTATGCTCCCCAATGCAGAGGGAGGCTAGTAGTAGTAGTAGTAGCAGTAGTATGTTCCCCAATGTAGAGGGAAGCTGCTATTATTATTATTATTATTATTATTATTATTATTATTATTATTATTATTCTCCCCAATGCAGAGGGAGGCTAGTAGTAGTAGTAGTAGTAGTAGTATGTTCCCCAATGCAGAGGGAGGCTATTATTATTGTTATTGATTTGGGTCTTGAATGAGAAAGCAGGAGAGGAGAGCTGTTGCAATTCTATACCTTTGACTTGAAATAAAATTAAGATTCTAGTCCTCATGGTTCTGGAATAAAAGGCTGGCTTGGAATAGGAATATGGGAAGCAGCCTTAGACCAAGTCGGGCCCTGGGTCCCTCTTGTTCAATATGGCTGTGGATCATGGGTGCTGCAGTCCAACATCTGTGGGTCACTCATCCTTAAACTAACCACTGTTTTCTTTGCAATTGTGGGGAATTGGGAATCGAACCCTGGTCTCCAAAGCTGTAGTCCAACACTCAAACCACAATGCCAAAGAGAGTCTGGATGTGCACACCTCTGGAGTATAAGGATTCATCCATCTCTTTCAACATCCTCCCCACAACCCCAAAGAAAACAGTGGTTAGTCTAAGGCTGGACTGCAGCACCCATGATCTCACATCCATACATAGTAATAGGGAATACGATGGCTTGTATTCTTCTGACTTTTGTGCTGAGTTGTCTATCTTTGCATTTTAGGGTCTTTTCTAGTTCTTTCATAGCCACTCTCCCCATTCTTAGTCTTCTCCTGGTTTCCTGACTGCAGTCCCCATTTCTATCCATGTTTGATCCCAGGTATGGGAATGCTTTTACTATTTCTATTTCTTCCCTGTCTAGGTTGAATTTGTGAAGGTCCTCAGTGGTCATTATTTTTGGTTTTCTTGATGTTCAGCATTAAGCCTGCCTTGGCACTTTCTTCTTGGATCTTCCTTAGTAGTTGTTCCAGGTCTGTGAGGTTTTCTGCTAGTATTCTGGTGTCACCTGCATATCTGAGATTGTTGATATTCCTTCCTCCTATTTTCACTCCTTCTTCCATGTCCAAGCCTGCTTTCCTTACAATATGTTCTGCATATAAGTTGAATAGATAGGGTGATGGGATGCAGCCTTGTCTGACCCCTTTGCCTATTGGGAAACATTCGGTTTCTCCATTTTCTGTCCTGAGAGTAGCCTCTTGTCCTGAGTTCAGATTCTCGCCAGGACTATCAGATGGATTGGCACTCCCATCATGTCTTTAAGGGCCTTCCATAGCCTTTCATAGGACCTTATCCCACGGGGCCAAAAGCAGCAAGAATCGGCTAAGAATCAGGCGCTATAGCGCTATAGTTTTCTGGGTGATCCCACGACGTCGCTCGGAATCGGCTAAGAATCAGGCGCTATAGCGCTATAGTTTTCCGGGTGATCCCACGACGTCGCTCGGAATCCGCTAAGAATCAGGCGCTATAGCGCTATAGTTTTCCGGGTGATCCCACGACGTCGCTCAGAATACAACAAGAAACCGCTCGGAATGCAGCATCATTCGGGTTCTTTTGTATTCCTGTTTTCATCGGGCATTGCAATAGCGCTAGCTTATCCATAGCGCTATTATAGCGCTAGCGCCATATTATACTAGCGCTATAGTACTGCAATGATGCTCATACGGTTTCTTGCCACTTTTGAGAGCAGTGTGGGATAAGGTCCATAGTCTATATGCAGTCAAGGACTTTGCTGTAGTCTATAAAGCACATGCTGATTTTCTTTGGGAATTCCCTGGTGCACTCCATTAGCCATTGTATGTTTGCAATGTGGTCCCTGGTGCTTCTTCCTTTCCTGAACCCTGCTTGGACCTCTGGGATTTCTCCATGGATGGTTGGAGTCTATATTGCAGAATTTTGAGCAGAATTTTGCTTGCATGAGAGATCAGTGCCTATGGTCCTACGGTTGCTTCAGTCTCTTATGTCTCCTTTGCCAATTGGGAAACCATTCTGTTTTTCCGTCTTCTGTTCTGACAGTAGCCTCTTGTCCTGAGTTCAGATTCCTCATCAGGACTATCAGATGAGTTTGCACTCCCATGTTTCCTTTCCATCCCCCTAAATCCCATCCCCCTGCCCTTCTGATAACAACTCTCAGCATCCCCTTGCCTTTGCAAGACCTCTGAATTGCTCCATTGATTCTCCCTTGACCAAAACGTCATTTCGCCGTCTGATACTGGATTATCAAGGGACCCATCTGTTGAAAGGGCAGCTGGGCGGTCACACAATCGTTGTGTGTCTGTGTGAGTTTCGGGGAGTGTGTGTGTGCCTGGATAAAAATGCACAACTCGAAACCTTCATTTTGCAGATGTAGGCCAGTGTGTTTGTTTCTTGATTTGCTCTCCTGGGGTGGGAAGAAGAGATTTGGTGGATCGGGCCCTTTGCATGGGTGCATTGTGTCGCATGCGGGGTTTTGTATGGTGGTCATGAGCGAGAGTGTGTATGTGTCTAGTTTTTGGTTTCTTCGCTCCAAATCCCCTCCATTGCAGCGCTTGGAAAATAATTTTTCCTTGCATTGGACTCCAGCACCCAGAATCCCCTAGCCAGCATGGGTTAAACAGGCTGCATGCTCTTTTGATGTGTGTTTTCTATGATTTCATAATGGTTTGAGTTGTGGACTGTGCCACTGGAGACCAGGCTTTCCAAGTCCACTTTGGCCACGAAAACCAGCAGAGTAATCTTGGACAATTTGCACTCTCTCAGCCTCAGAGGCTGCGTGCTCTATGTTTTTCACTTTTGTATGTTTTATGTGGTTTAATAGTGGTTTGAGTGTTGGACGATGACTCTGGAGACCAGGCTTTCCAGTTCCACCTTGGCCATGAAAACCCAAAGAGTGGTCCTGTGCAAGTCACACTCTCTCAGCCTCAGACGCTGTGTGCTTTATTTATCTTTTTCACTTGTGTATGTTTTATATGATTTTATTAGTGGTTTGAGTGTTGGACTATGACTCTGGAGCCCAGGCTTTCCAATTCTGTTTTGGCCATGCAAACCAGCAGGGTGATCCTGTGCGAGTCACACTCTCTCAACCTCAGAGACTGCGTGCTTTATTTATGTTTTTCACTATGGTATGTTTTGTGTGATTTAATAGTGGTTTGAGTGTTGGACTATAACTCTAGAGACCAGGCTTTCAATTCCGCTTTGGCCATGAAAACCAACAGGATGGTCCTGTGCGAGTCGCACTCTCTCAGCCTCAGAGGCCACCATGCCAAACCAGCTGGGTGATCCTATGCAAGTCACACTCTCTCAACCTCAGAGGCTGTGTGCTCCATGTTTTTCGCTTTTGCATGTTTTATTTAATAGTGTTGGACTATGACTTTGGAGACCAGGCTTTCCAATTCCGCCTTGCCCATGAAAACCAACAGGATGGACCTGTGCGAGTCACACTCTCTCAGCCTCAGAGGATGGCAATGGCTGGGGGGATGATGGGATTTGTATCCCAGCAACATCAGGAGGAGGACTCCAAGTTCCCCAACCCCGGTTTCAAGATTAAACCTTGATAGGCCCTGCTCACTTTCTGGGTAGACGCTATTAGATCCTGCATCTGCATTACAAATATTACAAAGAAAGCAAAGTTTAGTTCAGGGGTAGACATATTATTGCAAAAATAATCTCTAAAATTGCCCCCAAAGGCATTTCCTCCTCTGTTTTAGGCCATTTCAAGCTGATAAGGGCTGGGATGTAAATGCTGGGCATTTTGTATTTTTATCATGTTACATTTTAATTCATAATCTGTTTAAACTTTTAAAATTGTTTTGTTTTAAAATTTGTATTGATACATTTTAATGTTGCACTGTTTTAAATTGTATTGTTTTCCAATTTGCTGTTAGCCGCTTTGAGTCCCAGTGTTTGGAGAAAGGCACAATATAAGAAAATATTATTTATTTGAAGCTCCGGAGAGGAAAAGTGAGAAATCAGATTTAATTTTTAAAAGGACAACACGTGGCCTACCCTATTTTGAAGATCTCCCAAAACCCACCCTGGCTGCATCTGCACTACAGAAATAATCCAGTTCAACACCACTTTTAACTGCCATGCTGTGGAATCCTGGGATTTGTAGTTTGTTGTGGCACTGGAACTCTTTGACAGGGAAGGCTAAATGTCTCACAAAACCACAATCCCTGGGATTCCACAGCATTGAGCCATGGCAGTTAAAGCGGTGTTGAACTGGATTATTTCCGCAGTACGAATGCAACCAGGGTGGGGTTTGGAAGGCAGCCCGCAAAGAAAAACATAACAGGGAGTCTCAGGGCTCATTCTCACTTACATTTTAACCGGTTTGCGAATTGCAGTGACGCTAGGTGGCGGATTCGATTGAGACTGATGCGTTGTTCCCACTATGGAAGCGAATCATAGTTTTTTTCCATGTCATTCCCACTAGTCCCTTTGCACCCCAGCATTATGCAGAAGAAGAAAGATGAGGTGCCCGGGACCCTTAAAATGGCACCCTAATGACAGCCAGCAACCGAGAAGGAAGGTCCAGCGCAACCTCCTGGGCCAGGAAAGGAATTGGGTCCTATGTAAGCCCCGTCACAATGGGCCCAGCTAGGCTGCACGCAAGTCACACGCAAGGGGACGGCGTGCCCCCCAACAGCGCAAAGAGCCGGTGAGGCCGAAGGGCAGCGCGGCGTGCACACGCGTCACCGGGAAAATGGTTCGGGCCAGGAGAGCACAGCTTGACCCCCAGCCACCACGGGAAAAGGCCCATCGCACGCTCCCTGCGCACCTGTCGGGATCTTCGGAGCAAAAGAGCCTGCTGGAGCCCATGGAGGCTTGCCACAAGTGCACACCACCGCGAAGAATGACCGAAGCTAGGACCGGCAGCCGTGGAAAAAAGGCTCGGCGGCACAAGAAGCGGCAGCCAAAGCGTCCAGAGCGGAGAGGTGGACACAATAAGGTGAACTAGAGACTAAACAACTGAGTGGCCCCTCCAGTGCAATGTGATTCAGGTCCTTCATTCATGCTTTTTGAACATGTTTCTGAATCAGTTCTTTTCCAAAAGTACTGCCGGAAAACTACAGTTGCCCCCCCCCCAAAAAATTCGCAGGGGATCCGTTCCGGACCCCCTCGCGAAAATGGCGATGCACACATATTCGAGTCCCATAGAAAAGAATGGTGCGCAGGGCCGAGGTGCGTGTGCGAGGCCGCGGGCTGCCATCCTGTTAATGGACACTTGTTCCTCCTGGGAAGAGCAAGAACGCAGATTCCAAGTCACAAAAAGGGAGGGACAACTGTACTCTTCAAAAAGTGTGATATTTTTTTTTTTTGGATTTGTCATGGTTCAAAGGGTGTCCGAACAATCGCAGTGGCTTCTGAAACCGTTCCCAGTGGGGACGAGGCACATATATAGTGGTCAGCAATTTGCTGTAAAACATAGTGAGAATAAAATGAACCCTCATTTTCGGTCCTGAGCATCTTTTACTCCCTCTGCATTGCATCTGTGAACAAAGAGTGTGCCTTGCTAACCCATCGATTCATGATTCCAGGAGGCCAAATGCAAAAAGATTGGGCAGGAGTGTCCAATCTCCCAAGAAAAGAAGGTTTTGGAGTTATGGTGCCACCAACAAAAAGGCCCCGTCTCTCATCCTCCCCGGTTCTGCATCCTTTGCGGGTAGGAACAGGAATGGACTCTCCAAATCTTATTTTTAGACTCTCCAGATCTTATTTTAGGCACCAGAAGGCGATGCATCACATGTTTGCAAAGGGAATAAATGCAAAATCTGGCCCAGTTTGGTACCAATCCTGTTGGCGCCCGCTTTCTGCCAGCTGTGCCCAGCAGGGAAGCAAAACAGCCGTGCCCCTTGCAGCGTGGTTGCAGCTTCCCATTTCTTTTGCTTACTTGTGTGCCGGGTATCAAACAAACACACAACCCATACACACAATCACACTTCCCTTTCTCTGGGATTTTGTTTCTCTCTCTTGGTTTTATTCTCGCTCTGCCCTATTTTTGGCACCGCAGAAGGGAAGTGGGACCGTTTAACAACTCCCTTCCTTCTCAGGAGGAAACATTGACCTTTCTCGCTTGCAACGAGGAGGGGTGGTGGTGTCGGCTGGGCAGGTCCCACAACTTGAGCAGCGGGAGTGGGTTCGAAATCTGACAGCCCCCGAACCTGGCTTGAGAAGTAAGTACCGCTTTCCTGCTTTTTGCTACAATTTTGCTGCAATTCCAGGCTCAGGGTCCTCCATCCAATGTCCCCTGGCTTGCTTCAGAAATAACGCACAACTTTTGCAGGTTGCGATGTGCGCCTCACATGAGCTGGGTGTGCATTGTGATGTGCAGGGCTGTTGGGGGGGAAATACTCTGAACCACATCTTGGGAAATATAGTGGGGCCCTTGGTATCCACTGGGGTTTGGTTCCAGGAGACCAAAATCCGTGGATGCTCAAGTCCCATTAAATGCAACGAAGAGTAAAAACACTGACCCTTATATAAAATGACAAAATCAAGGTTTGCTTTTTGAAACTGATCTACCCAGATCTGCCTTTCTAGATCGGGGATGATGGGAACAGTTATCCTGAAAAGGAGTACAGCCAGCTCTCCATATCCACGGATTCAAGCATCCACAGCTTGCAAATAATCAATATATATATTGATTATTTGCAAGCTGTGGATGCTTGAATCCATATTGATTGATATATATATATTGATTGTTTGCAAGCTGTGGATGTTTGAATCTGTATTGATTATTTGCAAGAACTCTGGCCTTTCCAGATCAAGGATGATGGGAATAGTTGTCCTGAAAAGGAGTACAGCCAGCTTTCCATATCCACGGATTCAAGCATCCACAGCTTGCAAATAATATATATATATTGATTATTTGCAAGCTGTGGATGCTTGAGTCCATGTTGATTGATATATATATTGATTATTTTCAAGCTGTAGATGCTTGAATCCGTGGATACGGAGGGCTGGCTGTACTCCTTTTCAGGGCGACTTTCCCCATCATCCCCGATCTGGAAAGGCCAGGGTCCTGGGTGCAGTGGCTTGCAAGAAGTTGTAGTCTGAAGCCAAAGGAACTTTTCCAAGCTCTGAATCTCCATGTGCTTTCATCGCATGCGGAGACCGGCAAATACCCTGCCTGTCTTTTTCCTAAACGGGGAGAACTTCCTGCCTATTAGTTTTTCTTGTATTTATCTCTGTCATTGTAATGATTATATAATCTTTGTGGGGCAGCCTTGGCTGGCGTCGCTGGCATTTTATGTGAAATCACAGAGCAGCAATGTAGCTGCAGGGCAGGACTTAGAAAGGCTTGCCTTTCCATGCCTGTTTCTGCTCAGGCACAAAGCTGGTGGAGCAATCTGGCCTGGCCTACCTCGCAGGGTTGTTCTGAAGATAAAAGAAGGGATGGGAATGACGAATGAGCTTTTCTATGGAAAGGCAAGATAATTACTATATTTCCCCTTTGGACCCATCTGTTGGGAGTGCTTTGCTCCTGACTTCCCGGCAAGGGGTTCAGCTGGATGGCCTTTGGGGGTCTCTTCCAACTCTAGGATTCGACGCATGTGAGCAAAAGGGAGTTTGCCTTCGCTTCAGGGGCCAGGGACTCTGTGGTTGTGATGAAAGAGAGTCATCTTCCGTGTCGACACAATGATTCCGGCTCTGCGTTTCCTGCCTCTTGCCATTTTTACAGTGCTGTGGACTTTTGAGCACCCGTCTTTTCAAAGCAGAGTAAAAATTGTGGCTTTTGAGGACATGAGCTGCTGCTACGCACTTCCCTTCTCTTGAGCGCAAGCAGTGTTGCGGGAAGATGATGTGGCAAAAGAGGTCTCCGGTCGCTAAATTCAGTAGTGCCTCCTTGCTGAACATATTAATTTCCCTTCATATGCTAGTTTTCTCTCTGCAGAAAGCATTCCCTAGTGTACTAGATTTCTATCTGCAGGGAACATTGCCTGATATACTAGATTTCTATCTGCAGGAAGTATTCTTTGATGTACTAGATTTCTATCTACAGAGAGCATTCCCTGATGTACTAGATTTCTATCTGCAGGGAACATTGCCTGATGTACTAGATTTCTATCTTCAGGAATTATTCTTTGATGTACTAGATTTCTATCTGCAGAGAGCATTCCCTGATGTACTAGATTTCTATCTGCAGGGAATATTAGCAAATATACTAGTTTTCTCTCTGCAGGGAATATTCCTTGATGTACTAGATTTATCTCTGCAGAAAGTATTCCCTGATGTACTAGATTTCTCTCTGCAGGGAATGTTACCAAATGTACTAGTTTTCTCTCTGCAGGGAGCATTCCCTGATGTACTAGATTTCTATCTACAGGGAATATTCCCTGATGTACTAGATTTCTCTCTGCAGGGAGTTTTCCTCACAATACACAGTGGGCACATTGGAAAGTTCAGTTCTCCAACCTCTCATCCCCAAATGGTTCAGTCCAGTCAGGACTCAGGCTGCTGCCACATTGCCGGAATAATCCAGTTTGACACCACTTTAGCTACCGTGGCTCAGTGCTATGGAATCTTGGGATTTGTAGTTTGTGGTGGCATCGGAGTGCTCTGACAGAGAAGCCCAAGTGTCTCACGAAACTGCAAATCCCATCTCATTGAACCAGGGCAGTGAAAGCGGCGTCAGACTGGATGAATTCTGCAGTGTAGATGCAGCCAAAGGGTGGCTGGGTGTTGGCCTAGAATCGAAAGATTTTGTGGTTTCAAAACCTTGCCTAGATCTTTTCCCAAAGTTTGGCCTACCTTTCCCTACGAGGTCCAGCCTCGGAGGTCCATGCCTCTGAGCATGCGCAGAGTCATTGTCACCAATCCTCTTGCCTATGTGCATCAATGAAGTGCCAGAGATCTGTGCATCATCATCATCACCATCACCATCAAATTGGCTGGCATCCCTCCTTACTCACACATTGGCATCCCTTTGGCACATGGGTTTCGTGGTACCCAGCAAGAGCATCCCTTGCCTGGCAGAGGAAGGGAAAAGAGCCAAGGGACGTGGCTTTTTATTTTGGCCAGCGAGTCAACATCGGATGGGAGGGTTTGTCTCTGTATTTGTGCTTGCCAGGTTTTAAAATAGCACAGGGGCGCTTTGGCACCGAAAGTAGGTAAGTTGGCAGGGAGAAGGAAGGAGAGAGCAAAAGCACAAGGGTCTGCCTTGGAGGGCACTGAACATCTGGGCAGCTGGGCATCATCCAGGACAGCGGGTGATGATCTGCTCTCCATCTTTCCCTACTTTTCCCCAACTGGGACTGCATCTACATCGCAAAAATAATCCGGTTTGATGACACTTTAACTGCCCTGGCTCCATGCTATGGAAACCTGGGGACCATTGTGACGCCAGAGCTCCGCAGATTTCATCCTAGACAATGAGGGAATTGAAATAGTTGGAGAGTTCCCTTGCTTGGGTCAAACATTATTTATTATTATTATTATTATTATTATTATTATTATTATTATTATTATTATTATTTTATTATATTTACAGTCAGCCCTCCCTATCCACAGATTATTTTGTCCACTGATTCAAGCATCCACTGTTCGGAAATACACTTGTCCCTTCACATTTGCTCTGTGTGTGTGTGTGTGCATGTGTCTCTTTTGCAATGGTTATTTTTCTTCGTTTTTTAAGAATGAAAGAACCATGTGTCCAAAGCAGTTCCCTTCTTCTTTCCTCTCGGCCTTCTGGGGTTTATGCTCTATCAGCAGAATATGGTTTTCTTCCTTTCTCGCCACTCCCTCGTTCGCTTTAGGTGATTTCCTTCCCTTTTCTGGTTCAGATTGTGTATTGTGTGTTAATTTGTGTGGCGCTTAGATCTCCAGCCTTGAATCTTAAGCAACTTTTGCATTCCAATTCAAGCAAGGATTGATTATATTCCATCATCAATCCCTTGCTCCAAAAATCTTTAGGATCTGTAACAAATTAATTTTTTTAATCTGTTTATTAAACACAAATTATAAACACAACTAACACATTTCTGATAAACATACAATACAATTATCTTACATTCACTACAGAAATCTTCACTAATAATAATAATAATAATAATAATAGTCGGAGAGTTCCCTTGCCATCATCATCATCATCATCATCATCTTCACATTATTAACACAACTAATAATAATAGTCGGAGAGTTCCCTTGCCATCATCATCATCATCTTCACATTACTAACACAACTAACACATTTCTGATAAACATACAATACAATTACCTTACATTCACTACAAAAATCTTCACTAAATAATTTTTTAATAGTTATTTTTATTGTTTTTCCAAATAAAAAGACAAACAATTTTTACACATATTTAATAAACAATAAGGAAAAATTAAATTACATTTTTACATCTGGTTAAACTTGCTTGTTGTTATACATACACCAAATAATAATAATAATAATAATAATAATAATAATAATAATAATAATAATAGTAATAATAAAAAATGACAAATTAGAATTGCAATCATATCGTATCCTATATATCTTATTTTTTCCTTTCTTAATCATAGTTTTCCAGCATTCTTCTGTTTCTTCTTCTGTTTCTTCACTAAATAATAATAATAATAACAACAATAACAACAATCAAACAGACCAAAATAAAACATTCATTCCTAACTACCTCACCTCTTTGTTAGTTCTTAATTTTTGAAAATATTGGACTTCTAAAATTTCTATCAAAACCATACATATAAATGTCACACCTCTCTACTTGATGATGCATCTATAACCATTTCAATTATTATTTGGCATTTTCAACATCTTGCTGATAGAGACTTACGATTTGAATTTTCCCCTTTAATCTATATTATATACTCATATAGACAAGTGTGTTACCTCTCTAATATTTCAATGTATTTTAAACTGATTTCCAATAAGTCAATCAATCTTTTATTAATTAGCCCTTAGGCCATATCACGATAACTCAAAAGAGAGTAGAACAGACTAAAAGTTTGATATTACAAAAATTTAAAAGTATAATGAAGTATATATAAAATGTAAGACATTATTTTCAACCAATCTCAAAATTCTCCAATTTTTTCAGTTGAATTGTATCTTCGTAGTTGTGTTACCTTATCATTTTCCATATATTCTTGTAACTTCAAATACCATTCTGGTATCTCAGGTATTTTCTCTTCTTTCCCAACGTTTTGCGTAGGCGATTCTGGCTGCTATGATCATATAAAAGAAAACTTTTCCGTGGTCTTCTTCCAAACTTTCATTTTGCATGACCATTTGGGGGGGAAACCCCAAAAAAGTTCTTCATGCCTTGGCATGCTTGCACAAAAGCAGAAGGTCGATACAGCTGTGCAAAGAATTGTATAAGGAATCAGCTCATTTCCGAAATAGTCTCCCTCGCTCAGCTTCCTACACAAGACAAGCAAAAGGACCAAGAAATCCAGAGTTTAGAAAAGTGCCTCTTTGGAAGGGTTGCAACGCCCAGAATCCCCAGTTGCCATGGCTAGGGGATTCTGGGCCACGATGCAGCAATAATCCAGTTTGACACCACTTGTGACAGCCGTGGCTCAATGCTATGGAAGCCTGGGAATTGTCGTTTGTTGTGGCACCAGCGCTCTCTGGCAGAGAAGGCTCACAAAACTGCACTTCCCAGAATTCCATAGCATTGAGCCATGGTTCAGTTAAACAGTGTCAACCTGGATTATTTCTGCAGTGTGGATACAACCTGGATAGGGGTGCCGGATGATAGTAGGGAGCTTGTCGCTCCGCTAAATAAAGCATCTTACCTCTTACAAATTGAATTCTAATTCGGGCAGCATCCGGATATTATTGTAGGGATTTTGCCACCGAATCTGCCGCCTGAATACAGACCGGGTTCCAGGAGCGCTCCGGCGGCCATTTTCCTCGCGATTTGGAAAAGAGGCGTGCTTCAGTGCGCCAGGGACCCAGGCTCAACCCGGCTGTATTTGGGCGGCCGATTTGGCGGCAGAATCCCTACAATAATGTCTGGATGCTGCCCAAATTAGAATTGAATTCTGGAGAGGTAAGATGCTTTATTTTAGGGTCGCGATAAGCTCCTAAGAAGTCTAATTTCTTAAAATTCACAAATAAGTCTTGAGGAGCTGGGAGAACCTGCATTCCACTTCCGATGGGCGTCCGGGGACGACCGGAACATTCCACATGGCATCCCACGCAGGGTTCCCATTGGCTGGGATTTAGATGGGAGGCGGGGCTTCTCTGTGGCTCCATCCCTTCTGTTAATCTCTCGATGTTTCTCTCTTGTTCTCCGTAGATGCCGTGAGCTGCCGCCATGACGGAGGAGTGGGCCCCGCAACTGGTGGACTATTTTGTGGTGGCTGGCTTGGCGGACACCTCGCAGCCCCTCGAGGATGAAAGCCAGCCCCCGCCGCGGCCGTCCCGGCCCAGTGAACCCATCGTGGACGTGGCGGTCATCGTCCGCTCCCAGAGTGAAGAGGTCCCCCACGGGTTCACCTGCATTGACCGCACCACCTCCGGACACCCTGTGGAGCTCAACTCCGGGCTCCTCAACAACCCCCAGATGTTCATCTGCTATCGACGGGGCCGGGACAAGCCCCCCATTGTGGAATTGGGGTACGGGCCCCAAAGGGGGGGGGAGGTTGACCATTACTGGAAGGCCTAGAGATTCCTAGAGAGGTCTTCTCTCATGTCAGTGGTCCCTCAGGGTGAAGGACTCCTGGGATTGTGGAAAACCCGCAAATAACAAAACTCTATTCTTTTGACCTGAGAAAAGACCTCTCTAGGAATCTCCAGGTCCTCCATATGGCTAACATCTGCCAGACGTTGATCATAGAATCATGTTGGAGGACCTACAGATGCCTAGAGAAGTGTTTTCTCTAGGGGCTTCTAGCTTCTCCAGCACAACTCTAAGGTCAACTTTTGACAGAGTTGCGCCGGAGGACCAAGAGATTCCTAGAGAGAACGTATTAATCAAAACCACAAATAATCAAAGCTGAAAAAGTCAAAGCCGCAAACGTGGCGGGCCAACTCATGTATACTCATGTATAAGTCTAGAAATTTTAGCCCAAAAAACCTAGGCCGACGTATCCATGGGTCAATGTTAAGTACTGACCCTTAACTCTTATCAAAATAGGAACCATCCCTTTCTCTGAGCAGAGTGGCGAAAGGCGAGACCGGGAAAATAGCGACGTTCTTTGGCATCTTTCCCTTTACCTTCATCCTTTACATCCTTGGTCACATACTCCTGACTTTTAACCTCCATTTTATCCATGGGGTCATATCAAAACCCATAATTTTGGACCCAAAACACATCTTCGACTTATACACAAGGTCAACTTAAACGTGAGTGTATATGCATTTGTTGCTGTTGTGCGCCTTCAGAATTGACTAATGTACAATGACCCCTATTATCCAAAGGTTTTTTTGGCGAGATTTCTTTCCATTGCCTTTCTCTGAGGCTGAGATAGCATGACTTGGCCAAGGCCACCCAGTGAGTTTTCCAGGGCTGAACAAGGATTCGAATCCTGGTCTCCTAGAATCGTCTGTCACCGCTCAGACCACAACACCATGCAATGATGGTTGTTTTCCATGCGTTTAAGCCATTTCCAACTTATGGTGTCCCTAAGGCAAACCTAAGAGTCAGCGTGGCATTGTGGTTTCAGCCTTGGACTATGACTCTGGAGACCAGGGTTCGAATCCTAGCTTGGCCATGGAAATCCACTGGGTGATCTTTAGGAACATTGTCTGGAATATCTGTATGCAAAGGGATCTTGTAGCACCTTGGAGACATAGCTATTGGAAACAAGTTGTAGCATAAGCTTTCATAGACATGGCCTGCTTCCTCCGATGCATGGGTGATCTTGGGCAAGTCACATTCTCTCAGCCTTAGAGGAAGGCAACTGCAAATCCCTCTGAACAATTCATGGCCAAGAAAACCCTGTGTTAGGTCTGTGTAAGTCAGAAGCGACTTGAAGACACACAGCAACAACAAACCATATTGAAACATTAATATTTTCAAATATGTATTTGTTTCAACTGTGACATCTAACGCTATGATAAAAACAAATAAGCAATAAAGAACAAAGGACACAGATCCCATTAAGGACTAAACAAATCACCTTTCCAGTATCTGAGATCACCATGTTTAGGGGATTGCTCAAAGTTTATAAAATAAGACGACAGTGGGTCCTTGGTATCTGCTGCGGTTTGGCTCCAGGATCCCCCATAGATGCCAAAATCCACGGATGTACAAGTCTCCTTAAATACAATGGCATAGTAAAATAGGAGTCCCTTATATAAAATAGAAAAAAATCAAGGTTTGCTTTTTTTGGAATTTATATATTATTAAAATATTTTTCAAAGTGTGGATGCATGAATCCATGGATAAAAAAATATGTGGATCTAGAGGGCTGACTGTAGTAGTAGCAGTAGCAGCAGCAGCAGCAGCAATAATAATAATAATAATAATAATAATAATAATATGGATCTGGAGGTTTGACTGTAGTAGAAGCAGCAGCAGCAATAATATTATAATAATAATAATAATAATAATGTGGATCTGGAGAGCTGACTGTAGCAGCAGCAGCAGCAGCAGCAGCAGCAGCAATAATAATAATAATAATAATAATAATAATAATAATAATAATAATAATGTGGATCTGGAGGGCTGACTGTATTAGTAGTAGTCATGATTATGGTGGAGGGAATTCCAGGGCACCCTAAAACAGCCCAGTGAGGACTGAAAAAGCAGAGTGATCGGATGTCCTAACCACAGAAGAGGACAAGTCACTGCAAAATGTAGGACATTGCAAAATAAAAGTTATAAGCACTAATACAAATGCAAATCCATGCTCGAAATGGAGGACATTTTGGAATTCCTCCTGGATCGAAGATTGAAATGTCACACATGTCCTGGAAAAGGAGGATGTATGATCACCCTATGAGAGGATCATGGGTCCTTCCTGCCCTTTTCTTCCATAGTATGAACTATTCACGCTGCCTACCTCTCCCTTTAGGGTGCACTATGACGGGAAGGACCGTCCCAAACCGGGCTTCAAGATCATAGACACGACCCCCTACAGCCACTCGGCTAACATGGCTTCCGGGAGCCCTGGTCACCAGCGCACTTTCCTGATGTACCGGCGGGCCACCGAGGGCCAAGCCTACAGCACCTTGGGCATCACGGACATTTGCCTTATCATGCCCAGCAAAGGGGAAAGCACACCCCACACCTTCTGCCGCGTGGACCGGAACCTCAATGCCGGCATGGTGAGTACCAAAGAGGACAACCTGGCAGGGCTGGTCTTCTAAGATATAGCACTTTGAGGCTGCGGGGACCTCTGCAACCTTCCTACAGTTGATTGGTTTTCCTTCTAACTTCTGTTGGAAGAATGTGAACTCGACTCCCACTGTTTGGGGAGCAAACAGTAACTCATCTGTAGAGCTTTAGCTCCTCTGTTTGGATAGGTTACAGGCCGTAGCTCATCTGTATTATTATTATATTAATATGTAATAATATATATTATTATATATATTATATATGGCAGGCCATAGCTCATCTACAGAGCTGTAGCTCATCTGTTTGGATGGCAGCAGGTCTGCAGAGCCATATCTCATTAATTTGGATGGGGGACAAACTGTAGCTCTTTTGTAGAATATTTGCTATGTGCTCTAGGTTCAAAACCTGGTGTCTCCCAGTAACATAGGGAAAACCCACATTTGAGATCTTGGGGAGGTGCTGACAGTCAGTGCAGATGATACGGGTTTGGTGATCTGGAGGTCTGACATTGTATAGGGCAGCATCACATCTCTACTGAGAACCATGTGGGCTGCAAGCTCACTATATTTTTTGGAGATGGGATGTAATAAATAAACTCAATAAAATAGACCCTAAATTGCACACATCTCCAGGTGGGGCCATGCCTCGCTGAAAGCGGGTTGGACTGGATAGCCCTTGGGGGTCTCTTCCAGCTCTGTGATTCTACGAACTCTTATATTTATCCTTCCATTAATATTTTTATTTTGGAGTTGTTTTAAATAGGTTGTCAGTCACCTTGAGTCCTGTTATCAGGAGAAAGGTGGGATTATATGAATGAATAAAACTGGCTGGTCGGAAAAAGGATTTGAAAACCAAGCTTTCCTGGGTTAGCTGATATGCTAACTATGCTGGCTCTGTGATTTTTACTCTGCAAAATGCCAGCTGCATCAACCAAGGCTGCCACACAGAGAATGGTTATATAATTCTGTAGTGTGAATTCTGGTTCAAAGGAGGTCTCTTTTTTTCCCCTAGGGCTGCTTTTTGGTAGTTTGTGCAATCACTTTACCCTTCTTCGCTTACCATCCTCTATTTTTTCCCCTTCTACAGTGGGGTCCTGCTCTCTATATCTGCTACAAGATGGCATTGGCCAAAGGAAACACTCTGGTGTACGAAGCAGGTAAACACGGCGGCACACCTGAGAAACCGGGAGCAAATTCCTGGAACCCATATTACGCTTAAGGTTGCTTTGTTCTTTCATTTATACAGGCTGAGTCTCCCTTATCCAAAATTGTTTTGGATTTCGGAGATTAATTTTTTTGCATTTTGGAATATTTGAATATACATAATGAGATACCTTGGAGGTGGGGACCCAAGTCTAAACACAGAATCGATGTACGTTTCATTTGTTCCTTATACACGTAGCCTGAAGGTAACTTTATATACAGGGTGATTGAAACAGAGTGGTGCAAAAGCAAAGCTGTTTTTATTTGGTTTTGCACCATTTATTTATTTTTTAATCACCCTGTACACAGTATCTTTTAATAATTTTGGACATGAAACAAAGTTGGTGTACACTGAACCATCGGAAAGCAAAGGTGTCACCATCGCAGCCACCAATTTATTTTGGATTTTGCAATTCCGGATACAGGAATGCAGGCTAACTCTGTTTGCACAGATCACAGTTCAGCCGCAGACCCTTCTGGCTAGTCTACAATGGCAGCCCCAGGTGGAGCATGATGTAGTAGTCAAGGTGGATGTTTGCTTAAGCATATCTGACATTTTCTTTGGTCATTCTCACTCTCCCCAGGTCTCCTTAGTCGCTATCCAGAGGAGGACCATGAAGCCTTCCCCCTACCTGAGTCTGTGCCTGTTTTCTGCCTGCCCATGGGTGCCACCATTGAGAGCTGGCCGGCTGATACCAAATACCAGCTTCCCGTCTTCTCCACCTTTGTGTTGACCGGAGCCTCTGGGGACAAGGTATGGTAAGGTGGAGGAGAACTATTGTTAGGCAGGAAGGTTTGGGTCGGACTTGTTCTTGTTGTTTTTGCGTGCCTTCAAGTCATTTCCGACTTATGGCGACCCTAAGGCCATATCATGGGGTTTTCTTGGCATGATTTGTTCAGAGGGGGTTTGTCATTGCCTTCCCTTGAAGCTGAGAGAGTGTGATTTGCCCAAGGTCACCCAGTGAGTTTCATGGCTGAGCTAGGAATCAAACCTTGGTCTCCTGAGTTCAACACTCAAACCACTATGCCACACTGGCTCTCTGGGTCAGGCTAGAACTTAGTAAATGTTCTTTCTGTGGACTGCAGCACCCAGTATCCCCTAGCCAGCATAACCACTCAGCAGGCCATAGTGTCCCCCCCCCAAAAAAAAACCTTTTCCAAGCTCTGGATACTTTAGTGTAGACTCTTTTACTAGCCCTGTCTGCCCACCTACCACAAAAATACTATTCTGGCTGTTGCTCTTTCCCACTTTTCTTTATTTTATTTTTCTTTATTTTAAAAAGTAGCACCATTTTCTATAGTTGGTGCTGTAGATGACTGGCTGATGAAACAAATGAATATCAAGAATTAGATAAACCTAACCAGTTGGCTAAATGGCAAGGAAGACAGAAGATGGCTGTGTCCCATTAGTAAAATACTATAAAAAGAAATGGTTATGGCAGAGTAAAAGAAACAATGCAAACTTGATAACCACTAGGACAAAAATTAGAAAGATTGTGAGTAACAAACTAGAGACTATAGAAAATTCTCAATGATGCAAACCTGAAGTCGGAAAATAATCATAAATATTTTTATATACATAGAATCATAGAATTATAGAGTTGGAAGAGACCTCAAGGGCCATCCAGTCCAACCCCCTGCCATGCAGGAACTCCCAATCAAAGCATCCCCGACAGATGGCCATCCAGCCTCTGCTTAAAGACATTTATATATACCCCTTGGTTTCCTCTGTGGTTTGGTTCCAGGACCCCTCATGGATACCAAAATCCAAGGATGCTCAAATCCTGTATATACAATAACATAGTAAAATGGTTTCCTTATATGAAGGCTTGATTTTGGGAATATATATATATATATATATATATATATATATATATAATATTCTCAAGCCGTGGATGCTTGAATCCATGGATACAGAGGGCCGACTGTACTAGATTAACGAAGGAAAGTACTGATATAAATTATAAAGGAAATTGAGTATACAATATCCAAATGTGTAAGAAACACCTCAAGAACAATAGAATTATATAAGACAGTTTTATTAATGTATATACAAGTTTTTGTTTCATTATTATTTGTTTATAAGAAATAAGGTTTTAAAAAAGTACCGACTATACACTCGACTATAAGTCGAGGGCAGGTATTGGGACCAAAATTATGGATTTTGACATGACTTGAACTCAAGGGTAAAACTTAGGGGCATGTAACAAAGGATCTAAGGAATGAAGCAAAGGAGAATAATGCCAAAGAATTTACAAAATTACAGCAGACGTTAACTGTTTGTACTCACCTTAAAGGATGGATGGATGAGAGAATAAAAGGGGGTCAGTGCTTCCGGGACAGATTATAGTTGACCCTCCCAATTTGTGGGGGATCCATTCCGGACCCCCTCATGATAATGGCGACTCACACATAGTCATGTCCCATAGAAAATAATAATGTGTGCCCAAGGTGTGCATGGGGGCACATGCCGCCATTCTGTTAATGGCTGCTTGTCTTTCCTACAGAGAGCAAGAACGCGGATTCCAAGTCCACAAAAAGTGAGGGACAACTGTATACTCT
Organism: Phrynosoma platyrhinos; assembly: GCA_020142125.1. Taxonomy (NCBI): domain Eukaryota; kingdom Metazoa; phylum Chordata; class Lepidosauria; order Squamata; family Phrynosomatidae; genus Phrynosoma; species Phrynosoma platyrhinos. The sequence goes on from CM034711.1 coordinate 3,443,497, forward strand.
TGCCTCTTACCAGGGGATGGTTGCTTTTTAAAAATAAAATAAAACAAGAGTTAAAAGTACCGTGAATGTCAACACAGGTTTTTTGGATCAATTATTTGACTAAAACTTCTGACTTACACATGAACATAAACAGTAGCACCATTTCCCTAATTTACCATATATACTCGACTATAAGTCGACCTCATGTATAAGTCGAGGACAGGTTTGGGGGCCAAAATTGTAAATTTTGATATGACCCGTGGATAAGTCGAGGGTTAAAATTTAGGGCATGCAACAAAGGATCTAAAGGAAGAAAACAAAGTCAAAGAACTTATAGAATTCCAGCAGGCGTAACTATCGACGCTCACAGTAAAGGTTGGATGGATGAAAGACTAGAAAATATTAGTGCCTTTAGGAGAGATTAGATTTTTGCTTTTCATCAGGGGATGCTGAAGTACAGTACTTGCATTGGCCCATGGATAACTCGACTGAGGGTTTTTTGGGGTCGATTTTTGAACCAAAATGTTTAGACTTATACATAGAATCATAGGATCATAGCGTTGGAAGAGACCACAAGGGCCATCCAGTCCAACCCCATTCTGCCATGCAGGAAGTCACAATCAAAGCATTCTGGACAGATGGCCATCCAGCCTCTGTTTAAAGACCTCCAAAGAAGGGGACTCCATCACTCTCTTCCACTGTCGAACAGCTCTCACTGTCAGGAAGTTCTTCCAAATGTTGAGGTGGAATCTCTTTTCCTGTAGCTTGAATCCGTTGTTCCGGGTCCTGAATATATGAGTATATACAGTAGTTGATTCCCTGCCTGGTTGCATGGAGCCACTTCTCTGCTAGCCCCTGGCAGGTGGCACTTAGCCAAGGGTGTTGTTGGCATCGTAACTGTTCCTGCCCTCCTTCTTGTCCTAGGTATACGGTGCCGCCATCCAGTTCTACGAATCCTACCCACGGGAATGCCTCTCGGAGCGCCAGTGCATGCGGCTGAACCTGCTCACGGTGGTCGACCGGCGTCCCATCACCAGCAAGTCGGTGCAGACGCGTAAGAGTATCTGTGTCCTCTCCCACTGGCCTTTCTTTGACGTCTTTCACAAGTTCCTCACTTTCCTCTACCGTTACAGCATCTCGGGACCGCACGTGTTGCCGCTTGAGGTGTAAGTTGGGACAAAGGCAGTGGCTGCGTTGCATTGCGTCTTCCGCGGCGGGTGGAGGCATTGGCCTTGTGCTCTTAACCTTCATTGAACCCGTGCTTTCGCTGTGTTTTCTTTTTGTTTTTGCATTGCGATGAAACTGTTTTGTGTGTCCTAACCGGAAGGGCAGGAGGAAATCAGATTTTATGAGTTTTTCATTTGTATTGCCTTGGATCTCAGTTGTAGGAGAAAAATCATATAAATGCAATATTTTAAAAAAATTAATTTTGCTTTTTTGTCTCTCCATTTGTTAAAGATTCCCTACCTGGTCACCCAGAGCCATTTGTCTGCTTGCCTCAGGCAAATGACAGAAAAACAATACAATTTTTTCCTATGGAAATGTTTCCATACATATAGAGAGCCACTGTAGTGTAATGGTTTGAGTGTCTGGAGACTGGAGTTTGAATTTAGCCATGGAAACCCAGTGGGTGACCCAATGGCAATCCACACTCTCTCAGCCTCAGAGGGGAACAATGGCACACCCCCTGTGAACAAATCTTGCCAAGAAAAGCCTATGATAAGTTTGCCTTAGGGTTGCCATAAGTCAGAAACAGCTTACAATAACAAAAAACAAAAAAAAATCTATGTACAGGTTGAGTCTCCCTTATCCAAAATTCCAAACTCTGAAATATTTCAAATTTCAAATATTTCAAAAAAATTTCAAGGTTGCTTTTCTGACTTCTGCAGGTGCACACTTTTCTTTTGGCTGTGCTCTTAACTGAGACTCAGTGGCAAGAACAGGGTTATCCCTTGTTAAAATCTCCACGGATCAAACCGACAAGGGGCTCTGGCATGAGGAAGATCTAGTGGGTTACGATTTTGTCACTGGTGTCTAGGGCGTCTTGTCTTTCTTCCCTGTGACTTCTTTGTTGCTCTTTCCAGGCACATCTCTCATTTCATGCACAATGTCCCCTTCCCGTCTCCACAGCGGCCTCGGATCTTGGTTCAGGTGAGCAAGAGCGGAAATGTCAAATATCTTCGGGTGGAATAAAGGGATGGGAGAGGAGCAAATGGTCCCAGTGGCTTCAGGGAGCCAAAGTATGAGTCTGACTTTATTCCAGTGGAATGATCTCCCTGGAGAGTCTCCTTCTTTGGAGGTTTTTAAACAGAGGCTCGATGGCCATCTGTTACAGGGGGTGCTTTGATTTTGAGTTCCTGCATGGCAGAATGGGGCTAGACTGGATAGCCCCTTGGGGTATCTTCCAACTCTATGAATCTATGATTCCAGAATATTCTTGAGTCTGCAACCCAATAAAGAACCAGGATAGAATGCAAACAAAAGTGAGATTGATAGATTCCTTCAAAAGTCATGGAATCATAGAGTTGGGAGAGACCCCCAAAGGCCATCCAGTCCAACCCCTGCCATGCAGGAAATCACAATCAAAGCATCCCCGATAGATGGCCATCCAGCCTCTGTTTAAAGACCTCCAAAGAAGGAGACTCCATCACTCTTCAAGGAAGCATCTTCCACTGTCGAACAGCTCTTACTGTCAGGAATTTCCTCCTAATGTTTAGTTGGAATCTCTTTCCCATTAGCTTGCATCCATTGGTCCGTGTCCTGTGCTCTGGAGCAGCAGAAAACAAGCTTGCTCCAGCCTCAGTGCGACACCCCTTCAAATACTTAAACAGATGTGTTTGTTGATGGAAAGCATTCACAATTCAATCTTAATGCAAGCATCTCTTTTTTTTATTTTTGGCTATCTAGATGTCTCCCTATGATAACTTGCTCCTGTGCCAGCCAGTCTCTTCTCCATTGCCTGTAAGGTATGGCTGTCTTGGGCTGGGTGTGACTGTTCATGTGAGCATCCTGGAAGGGATCCAGAGCAGTAGTGCAGTGGTATTGCAGCTTGCAGGCTCAAAGCTTCAAGATATGCTCCTTCGGAGGGCGGTGGAGCCTCTTTCTTTGGAGGTCTTTAAACAGAGGCTGGATGGCCATCTTTTGGGGGTGCTTTGAGTGTGTCTTCCTGCATGGCAGAAGGGGTTGGACCGGATGACACTTGAGATCCCTTCTGATGCTATGACATTTTGATGAACGGAGATATAGACAATGCAAAAGTATTCACAAGCTCCCAAGTAGATACAGTGGACCCTCCACATTTGCTGAAGGTAGGGACACAGGACCCCTGTGAAAGTGGAAAAAATGCAATTTTAAAAAAAAACTATTATTTTTTGATGAGGTAACACCTCTCTAGCAATCTCTTCATCCTCCAGGCCAGTTCTGTGGTCAACATCTGCTGAACGTTGACCATGAAATTATGCTGGAGGACCTACAAATGCCTAGGGATGTGTTCTCTCTAGAAATCTCTAGGTCTTCCAATATGACTTTTGGTGGAACTTAGCCATAGAGTCACGCTGGCGGACCTAGAGATGCCTAGGGAAAACATATTAATCAAATCCATGAATAATCAGATTCGCAAAAGTCAAAGCCGCAAATGTGGAGAGCCGACTGTATTTTTTAGCAGCTGCAGGCTTGGCCATCAGTAGATTTTGGAAAGATTTAAAGGCGATATTTGTGATAACCTGGTGTAATAAGGTATGGCAACTAGCTCTATTTGGGGGGCAAAAACCTCCTAATAAACTTCACATAACCAAAGGAAAGAAAAAAAACCACAATTTTACTGGGATTTGTAATTGCTTTGCTGAATATATGAAGGTGGGGATGACATTGGTCTTTCAAAGGCATTCAAGTCTTACTAAAGGACTGAAAGGTGGCGGGCATTTTCCCATCCTATGTCCACCCAAGGAACCTATATTGGCACATTTTGGCACACCCAAAGAGTCATGATTTCATATCTGGACACCATTTGGGGCAATTTCCAGCCAACTTTTTAAATTTCCAATTGTGTTTTGGGGAGGTTTTGAGGAGTCTTTAGATGGTCAGGACAAGCAAACCACTGTTGTTTGGGCATATTTTGGGCAATTTGGGGACATAGAATCACACAAATGTTTATTTTAAAGACATGACAAGGCAGGCAGCTTCCTTTGGGGCTACGCTTAGACGTCCTAAGGCTCACATGGACCCACAAGCCACACTTTCCCATCCCTGGTATAAGGAAACACTTCCGACATACTTAATTTGGATATTAATGGTTGTGCACCTTAACTGAAAAGTAATTTCGTGCACTGCTGTTAGCTGGAGGGTGGGATTAGGGATGATGTTATAATATAAAATCAATTTTTTAAAAAAATAAAAAATTGATGAGTGGGGACAAATAACATCAACTCCCTTTCGTTCAGTAAACTTGGTCCCCCTGAGTTAAGATCCATTCACTACAGCAATAGTAATAGCAGCTGCATTTATATACTGTTTCATACCGCACTGAGCGAACCATGGTTTGAAATAAACCAGCAATGAACTGTATATACTTGACTATAAGTCAACCTCATGTATAAGTCGAGGGCATATTTTGGGGCCAAAATTGTGGATTTTGATATGATCCGTGGATATGTTGAGGGTAAAACTTAGGGGCATGTAACAAAGGCTCTATGAAGCAAAGGAAAACAATGCCAAAGAACTTGCAAAATTCCAGAAGGAGTAACTATTTGAGCTCACATGAAATGCTGGATGGATGAGAGAGCAGAAGGGGATCAATGCTTCCAGGACAGATTACACTCTTCCCTTTCACCAGGGGATGCTTCCTTTTTTATATATATAAGAGGTAAAGCACAGTACTTACATTGACCCATAGATAAGACGACTCAGATTTCTTGGGTCAATTTTTTGACTCAAATTTCTAGACTTATATATGAGTATATACAATATATATAAAACACCTGCTCCAGGGAGAGATAAAAACTGCCAGCACTAGTCCATACCTTAACTGTGGGTTCTTGAGCAGGTCCCGTGGACAGGGGTGTCATATGAAAATATAATCTATAAAACCAGCTTCAGTGTCCTTTCCGTCGTACCTCTCTTCTTACAGTGGTGCCAGTTTCCTCACCCTGCTGCAGACACTGGGCCCCGAAAACGCCATCGCCCTCCTGGTGGCAGTCCTCACGGAGCAGAAGTTGCTCATCCATTCCCTGCGGCAAGACGTCTTGACCAGCGTGGGTGAAGCCTTGGTCTCGGTGAGTTCTGGTTGCTTTCGGTCTGGTTGAGTGACAGATGGAAAGGATGGGCTACGGGATCATAGAATCATAGAATCCTAGTGTTGGAAGGGACCCCAAGGGCCATCCAGTCCAACCCATTCTGCCATGCAGGAACTCTAAATCAAAGCATCCCTGACCGATGGCCATCCAACCTCTGTTTAAAGACCTCCAAAGAAGGAGACTCCACCAAACGCCAACGGAGTGTGTTCCACCGTCGAACAGCTCTCACTGTCAGGAAATTCCTCCTAATGTTGAGGTGGAATCTCTTTTCCTGTAGCTTGCATCCGTTGTTCCGGGTCCTGTTCTTTGGTGCAGCAGAAAACACGCTAGCGCCCTCCTCAATATGACATCCTTTCAAATATTTAAAAAGGGCTATCAACCTCTTACCAATCTCTTCTCCAGGCTAAACATACTCAGTTCCCTAAGTCTCTCATAGGGCTTTATGGTTTCCAGACTCTTCACCATTTTAGTTGCCCTCCTCTGGACAAACTCCAGTTTTTCAATATCCCTTTTGAATTGTGGTGCCCAGAACTGGACACAGGAATCCAGGTTAGGCCTGACCAAAGCAGAATACAGTGGCACTATTAGTTCCCTTGATCCAGATACTATATTTCTGTTGATGCAGCCTAAAATTGTACTGGTCTTTTTAGCTGCCACATCACACTGTTGACTCATGTTCAACTTGTGGTCTACTAGGACTCCTAGATCCCTTTCACACATAGTCTCCATAAGTCAGGTGTCGCCCATCTTATATCTATGCATTTCATTTTTTTAAAATTTTTTTTATTTTTTTGCCATAAGTGCAGTACCTTATATTTATGACAAAAAAATTTGATAACTTTGGAAGGCTCACTTGCAGTCCTAGTTGCCTCACCTGACAAGGGAGATTGTACAACCAGGAATGGTGTCGGAAAGAGCAATCCAAACGAATGTGGGGTGGGAGATACTTGTCAGAACAATTCCCCTACAATGTGGAGTGGGGGGACTGTATGGGAGCTAGAATTTCCAGAGTGAACACTTGGAAGTGCATGTATACCTTTAATGCAGGTGTGGGCAATGGTGGCAAAAATAGTGACTCGCACATGTTCGAGTCCCATAGAAAATAATAGCGCACATGCCTGAGGCGTACGCACGGGGCCACATGCAGGCACACACTGCCATTCTGTTAATGGCTGCTTGTCCCACCTGCGAAGAGCAAGAATGCGGATTCCAAGTCTGTGAAAAGGGAGGAACAACTGTATTATCTTTTCATGAAGGAGGAGTGGGAGCAAGAAAGGATGCAAGGAGGAGTGGGAATATTTGGAGGTGACTAACAAGATTTCCATAGAAGGATTGAAGCAGGAGGGGATGGAAAGAGGGCTAGGAGCATTTGGATGGACCAACAAGACCGCGACTGATGTTCTGGAGTACTTTTGGGGATGAGATAGTGGTGTTTTCTCACACTTTCACAAGTTTGGGTGGTGTTTCTTCATGATTTGGAGGCAAAGATTGCCCAAAAGTCTTATTGGTTGTTGTTGTTTTTAAATGGTGGGAGAGGGTCTTTGGTGGACTTTTGGGGAGGTTCAGGGCCACAAATGCAGGATCCCGAAGTCACTTTCCTGACGTGGTGGCCCTAAGACACTTTGGATATTTCTGCAGATGATGGGATCTGAAGTCAAATCTGTCTGGAGGGTGCCACATTGCTCTGTGCCATCTATAAATGCTTTTCCATCACCTTTTCTTTTCCCACTGGGTTTCTTCTCTCCCTGACCCCTTTGTTCCTCTCACCACCCTTCCTCAGATGATCTTCCCGCTTCGATGGCAGTGCCCCTACATCCCGCTGTGCCCGCTCACCCTGGCCGATGTGCTTTGTGCCCCGGTGCCCTTCATCGTGGGCATCCACTCCAGCTACTTTGACCTCCACGACCCGCCACACGATGTCATCTGTGTCGACCTGGACACCAACACCATCTTCCAGTGAGTGCCACCTGCAGATGGACCACTAAGGTCAGCCTGCTCCCCATTCCTTGTTAGGAATCCTTGCCACTTACTTATTCATTGGGATACAGAATGGGCAAAGCAGAGGTTTTGCAATAAGGAGATGCCAGGGATTGAAACCTGGGACCTTTCCCTCCCCCTCAATAGTTTCAGCACTTTGGAAAAATCCTTTAAAGCATGGATTCACCACTCTGCCCTCTTCCCCCAGTCATGAAAACTATCAACTTCCATTCCAATGGAACTGGCCTAAGTGGACCAGAGATTTAACTCCTTGACTCTGCAGGTGCATCTACGCTGTTGAAATAATGCAGTTTAGCACCACCTTAACTGCCATGACCCCATCCTACAGGAACCTGAGAGTTGTAGTTTTGTGAGGCACCAGCATTTTTGGGCAGAGAAGGCTCAAAACCTTCTAAAACCTGGATTCCATTGGATGTAGTGACAGCACTGCATTATTTCTACAGTGTAGATGCACCTTGAGTCAAATATGCACACTTACATAAACCCTTTTGAACTCAGTGAGAGTTCTTTCCACAGAATTAAATCTCAGGCCAGAAGACCCATCCTTCATGTTGGGCTTCGCCTGGCGACTGCATTTGGTGACTAAGGGCTGGGTAATCTCTCTGTGAGTGAGGAGCAGGTGGGAAGGGTATGGCTGCCAGGCATGTTGGCAGGAGGCACTAACCGTATGGGCAGCTTTGCTCTGCATGCAGGTGTGAGGAACGGAAGCTGCTGACACCACGGTCCCTGCCCCGGAAACCTTGCAAGGTGCTCTTGGCTTCACTGAGCTCCCAGTACCAGCAGCTGGATGAGAGTGAGTAAAGTGTGTGAGTGCACATACAAACACAAACACACACACACACACATACACATATATGCATTGTGGGGTCAGGAGGTACTGGTGAAAGTAGCTCAAGAGTTTCATCACTGATAGATGATGTTATGGAAAGGGGGAGTAAGGTGTAGCTCAGCCAGATACATATTACTGAAGGGGAAGAGACTATTGCTTGTCTTGATCCGTGTTGCAGAAAGAGGAGACTGTAGCTCAGTGTAAAGATGTTACAGAAGGAGAGAAAGACTCTGGCTAAGCATTGTTGTTGTTGTCTCTTTCTTACCCACCTCTCCCCCAGGCTCAAGGTGGGGTGCAACATGGATTCAAATACAACAGATAACTGACCATTAAACACATAAGTCAAAACACATAAATATCAGATTAAAACGATCACCACACATTAAAATAACCCAGATTAAAATATACCAATTTAAAACTCATAGTGGTAGGATTCAAAGATATAGCTGCATTGGTCTGTAGAATTAGTATGTAGAAAGATCTTGCAGCACCGTTGAGACTAACTGAAAGCAAGAAGTTGGCAGCATGAGCTTTCCTAGACTTAAGTCTCTATCCTCAGATACATTGGGCATCTAAGGAAGTAGAATTAAGTCTCCCCGAGCTCATGCTGCCAACTTCTTTCTTTCAGTAAGTTTCAAAGATGCTACAAGATGTCTCTACATTAAAATGTATAGTTTAAAGTCAACTGGGGAAGCCTGCCAAAAGAGATGGGCCTTTAATACTGTTTTAAATTCAGCAGGTCATTCCACAGTTTAGGGGCAAATAATGAAAATGTCCTCTGGGTGACAGTTGCCAGCCTAGTCCTTGCTGGTTGAAGTAAATATCCCCCAGAAGACCCGAGTGTATGGGGCATATTACACAGAAGGAGGCGATCCTGTAGGTAACTTGGATCCAAATCACGTAGGGCTTTAAAGGTAATAACCAACACTTTGTAGTTTGCACACAAACTAACTGGCAGCCAGTGGAGTGATTTTAATATTGGTGTAATATGCTAGATGTACCAGTGATCAGCCTGGCTACCGTAGATCATTGTGAGCATGATGGTCTGTGACCATGCCATCTGAATAACCCTTTACCCTTTTCCCAATCTAGTGTACAATAGACCAGTAGAGGAAGCCACCCTGGAATTTCTGCTGACCGATTATGACCTCATCTACGGACGACGGAAGCAGCTGGAACTGGACATCCAGGGAGCGTTCCTTCGCTTCATGGCCTGCCTCTTAAAGGGATACCGTTCCTACCTCTTGCCTATCACCCAGGCACCCTCTGAAAAGACCCGCGACTCCAGCAGTCTCTTCTATCTACAGGGTACAGCAGATTGCTTTTCCTTCCTTTGGGGATAAAACTGCAAGCCCCCAAAGTTGTAGGTTCTAGGCTTGGGAAAGGGTTGCGGAAAGTCTTTTACAATATTAAATACAATATGACACACACACACCCCGCAATATCCATAGGGGATACATTCCTGGATTTACCATGGAAATGCAGAACCACAGATCATAGCGAACACTATTGAAATGAATGACTTCTGGCAGAAGCATACTGTAGAATCATGCTGGAGGACCTAGAACATGCCTAGAGAGAACTGCTGGAAGCATGATTATTATTGCTTTTTTTTAATGGCTATGCTCTGAGACCCACAGCAACAGTGTTAGGAGACAGGCCAGACAATTCCCACCCCAAAGGAGTTTCTAACTGTTCCCTCTTATGCTTTGTATAGGTTTCTTGAAATCACGAGATCGCGCCTACCACAAGTTCTACGGGCAGCTCTTGCGCACCCAGCTTTTCACGCAGTTCATTGAGGAGTGCTCTTTCGTCAGCGACCGGCACACTTGCCTGGAGTTCTTTGACTCCTGCGTTGAGAAGGTGACTAGTAAAAGAGCTAGGTAGAGGTGGTTTGGCTGGGACCCTGAGATTGGGTTTACATTGCGGGCAGGGCTCTTGACTGGTCAAAACTATAGTGCACAAATGTGGAGGGGTCCCACCATTAAGAAGGCCCTGTGTCCTCACATCAAAGCATGTTGGTGCTCGGACACTGCAAACCCGAACTCTGCTATAATACAATGTGGCAATGCAGATTCTGCTTCTTTTGACATTTGTCCTGGAAGACTGGGAAAATCCCAGATTGAAGTGTCGGAAAAATCATAGAATCATAGAGTTGGAAGAGACCCCAAGGGCCATCCAGTCCAACCCCATTCTGCCATGCAGGAACTCCCAATCAAAGCATCCCCAACAGATGGCCATCTAGCCTCCGTTTAAAGACCACCAAAGAAGGAGACTCCACCACTCTCCAAGGAAGCATCTTCCACTGTCAAACAGCTCTCACCATCACGAAGTTCAATGTCTCGGCCTTTTGAACTGGTTGAAGCACCAGATCCCAAATTCCTTGTGGCAGGAGTGAAACTAACAACACAGCTGAAATATCCGATAAACAATGCTAAATGTTGAAAAGTGGTGGTAGGGGATGTTTTTTTGGGGGTCAATAAGCCTCCCAATCTAGTCCCGTATACTTTTGTCCCAGTTTTGTAGAAGAGAATTTATGGCAACCCTACTCTTGACTCAATCTCCTCTCCCCTTCTCTGTGCCTACACAGGTACAGGTGGATTTGGAAAAGCCAGAAGAATTGCCCCTGATTGAACTGGATGACACACATGGCAGTGAACACACCGTTTTTATCATGCCTCCCGAAGAACCAACTGGCCCCAATGGAACTGAGCTTCCACCATGTTACCAGTGAGTCTCCCTTTATTCCTTCCTTTGTAACCTTTTGTGTCCTATCCAGTGCTTTTATTAATTAATCTATTCGGGTTTATTCCCTATCCAGCCCTGGTGGCGCAGTGGTTAAATGCCTGTACTGCAGCCACTCACTCTAGACCACAAGGTTGCGAGTTCAGTACCAGCCAGGGCTGAGGCTCGACTCAGGCCTGCATCCTTCCAAGGTCGCTAAAATGAGTACCCAGATTTGTTGGGGGGCAATCAGCTCACAGTTGTAAACCGCTTAGACATCCCATGCGTGATATGAAGCGGTATATAAATGAAGCTGCTTTGGTCTAAAGGGCTCAGAGCAGCACACAAGAACCAGAATCCTCTTGGTGACTTATACCAGCATAATGTTCCATTATGCCAATGTAAGGCACTTTTGGAGCAGTGTGTAGCTGCCGCAACAGTGGGGAACTCAAGAGAAAACCATCTCTATGCCCAGAGAAAGCTGCCCAGCCAGTTCCCAGGAAGCTCATTTAAAACCCATCAATATACAAATACAGAATTGCTTTCTCTCTTGGCCCTCTCTCTGGCAAGACTGTTCCCAACTGCATTGCCACTGCTCCAGTATTTTATTCCTGCCACTTTCCAGTTCTATATAAGGGTAGGGGTGGAGAGAAATTTTGGCTGTGATCCTGTTGGATGGAGTACCTGTGGCTGTTAACCCCCACTTTCCACTTCTAGACTGCCACAGGTACTCCATCCAACAGGATCACAGTCAAAGTTTCTCTCCACCTCTGCCCCTATTTTATCCTTGTGACACTCCTGTCAGACAGAGGGATTTGGGAGATGTATGTCCCGCCCAGGGAGAGCCAGAAGCCAGGGTCTCCACAGTCTTGAGTTTTTCTCATGCCAAATACACACACACACATCCAGTATTTCTAATTTGCATCTTCTTTTCATTCCCCACTGCCCCAGGTATGATGGCTTCCCAAAGCTACAACCCAAACTCTTTGAGCGCCTCCAGGACCAGCTCATGCCCTCGCTCTGCCAAGCCCGGACTAGTGCTCCCAGCAGCCCCGCACCACGCCGGACCAAACAGGTAAAAGGCACGAGTTGTAGCAGCGGTCCAGATGTCATTGTGTGTTGGAAGATTGAACAGTTGGAAGGGGACCCCCAAGGGTTTGTCCCATTGCCAGTGCAGGAATCCACAGTCCTGCAGTTGGATGATTTCCTTTTAACAAGGAAATGGAGTTTGGCAGTTTGCACTGAGCAGAAGGAGGAGATTTGCAAACCCATGTGGTTGGAGAGTACTAGATCAGGGAGAACTGTTGCAATGCCAAAGCAGTTAGGATTTACTCTGCCATTCTTATCGGGGTTAAAGTTGACTTTGCTGGGGTGTGTATATATAAACACAAGTCGGAGAATAGGGGAGCTACTTGGTTGTTGAAGTAAGGGCTTTTAACAGGTAGCTGCTGTGATATTTCACTGATGTGTATTCAAATTGCCTTAATTCAGTGACGTTTTTAATATACACAGGGTGGCCAGACATCCTTCTTTTCCTGGATATGTCTTACACTTTCTGTCCAGGAGGAATTCTAAAATATGTTTCATTTTGAGCATGACTAAGAAGCATGAATTTATATTAATGTTTTTAGCTTTTACTTGATAATATTTACATTTTTTCTTGAATGTCCTAACATTTTGCAATGTCTTGTCCTCCTTTGCGGTTGGCCAAAGGTTGGTCACCTTGTTTATACAATATGATACACATCCAAAGGATTGCTATCCACTGTTTTCCCTACCTGCGATCCAAAAATATGGTCTTTAGGCATCTGGAGGTCCTCCAGTGTGACTAAGGGACATTCAACCCCTTTTTAAATAACACAGGGCTGCAAAATTGAAGGTCATTAAAAACTTCTCCTTTTTTAATGCATGCTAGTTTTATAGGAATTTGGCATTCTAAATCCAGGAAAAAAAACTCAGATTTGATCCATCATATTCAGCTTTTCTTTTCTTTTCTTTTCTTTTCTTTTCTTTCTTTTTACAATTTGCCTTGACATTTCTATGTTGTAATATGCAACGGAATGAAAGGACCCTGCAAAGAGAAAGAAAGGGGTTAATAGGCATTCAAAACACTTTAATTTGCTGATATGAAACACACACAAAACTCTGTTCAAAAGCTGTAAAAAACAAATCACATGGGAACATCAACATCCACACTTAATCAAAGCTGAGTAACAATTGAATTGATACAGATAATGAATTTGTGAAGGAACGATGTGTGGCATGACATTTTTATTGTGCTTTTGGAATTCAGCACTCAAGGTACATTAAAACCAGCTACAATGTTGAGAAAGGGGTTTTCATCACAGGCCTGTGTCATTCAATTAGACTGAATCAGATCTGTAAAAGGTAAAAGTAATCCTTCACCTACCGACCATGTTCCTTCTAGGAAATGAAGGTGGCTCAGCGAGTGGCGCAGAAGTATTCGTCCGTGCCAGACATGTGGGCCAAGTGCTTGCTGGGCCACTGCTATGGCCTGTGGTTCATTACACTCCCAACCTATGTGCGTGCTGCTCCATCAAAGGTTCGAGCACTGCAGACGGCATATGAAGTTCTCAAGCAGATGGAGACCAAGAAGGTGGTGCTGCCAGATGAGGTATTTTTCTGTGCTTGGAAGTGATCTTAAGCATAGTGTAGTAGTTTGAGTGTTGGACTAGGTCTCTGGAAGACTAGGGTTTGAATCCCTGCTTGATCTTAAAAACTCAGCCACAGAAGAAGGTAATGGTAAACCTTCCAAATAAATCTTGCCAAGAGCCAGCATGGTGTCATGTTGAACTAAGACTCCATGGGACCAGGGTTCGCATCTCCCCACTCCGCCATGAAAACCCATTGCGTGGGACTTGGGCAAGTCATATGCTCCCAGCCTCAGAGGATGGCAATGGTAAACCTCTTCTGAACAAATCTTACCAACAAAACCCCATGACAGAGTTGACTTAGGGTTGCCATAAGTCAGAAATGACTTGAAGGCACACAACAATAACAGTACGGTCTTCCAAATAGTCTGGACTTATGCTGTGTAGGGCTTTAAAGGTCAGTTCACAGTTTTTATGCAAAAAAGTTGAGGGCAGATGGAATTGAGCCAGTGGGGTGTAGTGGTTTGAGTGCTGGACTATGACTCTAGAGACCAGGGTTTGAATCCATCTCAGCCATAGAAAACCCCTAGATGATCTGGGGCAAGTCACATTCTCCCAGCCTCAGAGGATGACAGTGGCAAACTTCCTCTGAAGAAACGTGCCAAGAAGACTCCATGATACGGTCGCCATATGTCGGAAACTATTTGAATGCATACAACAACAAGGTGGAATTGGGGATTCAGAAGAGACCAAAGGCTGCACATGTCCCACAGACCACAGATTTGCCACTTCTCTGAAACCACTATGTCATACTTCCCTTCCTGATCTAGGGCCTTGGCAAATTCCACCCAAAACTATACTTCTTAGGCTTCCCAGTCTGATAGGAAAATGGGGGTAGACGGTCATACGAAATCCTTGTCCTAGATCAGTGTCTTAACTTCTCCCAAGCTTATTATGATCTCTCTGTGGGTCTCATTCCCAAGGTTTGCTATCGGATTCTGATGCAACTATGTGGACAGTACGGTGAACCCATCCTCTCAGTCCGGGTGCTTCTTGAGATGAAACGGGCCGGCATTGTACCCAACACCATCACTTATGGCTACTACAACAAGGTGACCAGCTCCCCTTTCGATTTGATTTCTTATACTTTAAAATATTTATGCATGGTTTTAAAAAAGAATGGAAGTTATTAATAGAGTATATGGAAAATAAGTGGGGTTCTACAATGGTTTTAGGGTTTTGAGAAATACCGAATTGTTTTATTTGTAGACGTTTGGATAAGATTTTATTAAGATGCATGATTAATTTCTGATTAGCAAGAGGGGAGTAGAAATAGTAGAGTTAGATCCAAAACCCACCGGAGAAATAATCCAGGTTGAGACCACTTTAGCTGCCCTGGCTCTATGCTAGGGAACTTTTGGAACTGTAGTTTTGTGAGACATTTAGCCTTCTCTATCAGAGAGCTCTGCAGCCACAATAAACTATAGTTTCCAGGATTCCCTAGCCCTGAGCCAGGGCAGTTAAATCTGGAATATTTCTGCAATGTGTTTTGGACCTTACATAACCATTGAGAGCCAGCGTGGTGTAATGGTTTGAGTATTGGACAAGGACACTGGAAGACCAGAGCAATCCAGACTCTGAAATATTTCTGCATTGTATTTTGGACCATATATAACCATTGAGAGCCAACATAGTGTACTGGTTTGAGTATTCAACAAGGATACTGGAAGACCAGGGCAATCCAGTCTCTGGATTATTTCTGCAGTGTGTTTTGGACCGTATATAACCATTGAGAGCCAACATGGAGTAATGGTTTGAGTTTTGGACAAGGACACTGGAAGACCAGGGTTCAAATCCCCAGTCGGCCATGAAAACCCACTGGGTGACCTATTCTGTGATGTTTTATGTAATGTTTATCTGTTTCTCCCCTCTCTCCCTACTCTCTCCTTCCCATCCCAGGCCATTTTGGAGTGCAAGTGGCCATCGACAACCCAAAGTGGTCGCCTGCGTTGGGCCAAGCTACGCAACGTGGTGCTGGGAGCCGCCCAGTTCCGGCAGCCATTGCGGCAAAGGCAGCGTGAGGCCGAATTACAGAGCATTGGGACCCAGTCAGGTAGGGGTGTGTTTGTGTGTGGTGGAAGGAAGCTCAGGAGTTTGGGAGTTTGGTTCACGGTCCACACGTTGCCATTACACTGGAGAAAGATGACATTATCCCTTGTTAAGATCCAATTGTAATGCGACATAGTCATGCCTTAGATACCTGGGGAGGGAGTTAATTACAGGGAAGTATCACTGGTTACTTCCAAACTCAGATTCCAGCGAAGGCAGTGGAAAGGACCACCTTGAATCCCATTGTGGGAGAAAGGTGGGATATAAATCCTTGAAAGAAAAAAAGAAAGAAAGAAAGAAAGAAAGAAAGAAAGAAAGAAAGAACCCCTTGCCTTCTCACTTCTCCATCAGTTGCAGTCTGGAGAAATGTTGAGAGAGAGAAAAGATGTGGGAGAGTAGGAGGTGTTAGTGGTTTTCAAGAGGACGTTTTAGTGGTTTTTCTTTCAACTGGTCTATTTTATAGATGAGTTGCACACTCTTAGCCCAGGAAAACGCCATGATAGGTTTGCCTTAGGGCAGTGATGGCGAACCTTTTAGAGACCGAGTGCCTAAACGGCAGCCCAAAACCCACTTACTTATCACAAAGTGCCGTATCCCTCTGGCTTTCTAGTAACCAACTCTGGCAAACTCTGTGCTGGGGCGACGGCGCATGAGTTCTGAGTGCCACCTCTGGCACACGTGCCATAGGTTCACCACCACTGCCTTAGGGTCAGCATAAGTTGGAAAAGACTTGAAAGCACACAACAACAACAGCATACGTGGGCTGAACCAGAGACAGAGAAATGGCAAAGGTCCCAGGCATAATGCATCCAATTGAAACCAGTGATCAAAGATGATGTTTTCTCCTATTTTCTGTTGTCAGAGGGCCGAGGCACTAAAGCACCAAGATCCCGATCCCGGTCCAATCTGCAGCGGCAGACCACTTGGTCGGGGGGTAGCTTGATTGAGAATATCACATCCACGTCTCTGGTGAAGAGTGGCAGCCTCAGTTTCCCCCAGCGTGAGTCAGAAGGTGAGTGAGAGGAAGGCCGTGAAGCCAAATTTCCCTCCAGCCTCCACATAATAAGTGGAGACTATCAAGATACCTGGTAGAATATGGGCTGACAACTGTGGTAGCCTAGGGGACCATTAGCCCTCCAGGGTCACAGCCCCTACCATATCCACATGTAAAAAAAAATTAAAATTGCCCCCAAATTCCCCTAAACACCCTTTAGGTGTTTGGCAATGTTTTTGTCCAATGCCCTAGGCCATTGTATGCTCTTTTTTAGCCATGGGATATAATCGGAACATACTTCTTGTTTACTTCTTGTTTTAAGAATGTTTTCTCTTGAACCCACAGTGGACCAGGGGACCCAATAACATGGCAATAATGCCCCCTGTGCCCCCATAAATTTGGGGACAAAACATATTGATCTCTGTCTGCCTTTGGGGGCTATATGCAGTCCACATGCCACACTTTTGCCCACCCCTGGGATAGTGGGAGGTATTTGAGATCGGAGAGGGCTCCTTGTTTTTCTCCATAATCCTTCTAAATATGTGCATCTGAGTAGTAGATCAAGTCTATGAATACTCAAGCGACAATTTCTTTTGCACAGTTAGCCTCAAAGGTGCTACAAAATCCCCTTGCATACTACATATTCCAGACTACGGGACTGAATAGACCGGCATGATACCCCGGCATAGGGATGTGCCGTACACGTGCTGTATACCCCGATGCCCATCTGACCACACAGTGGGCAGTGAAATGGCATTTCTGTGGCATGGCAGTTTCATACCTTGTGCCGCAGAAACCCGGAAAAATGCCATCGGCATTTTGCTGCTTCTTTTGGGGGCAGAAAAACGGCAGATCAGGGCTGCGGTGTACGGTTGCCACAGCCCTGATCTGGATAGCAAAGGGGCAGCACAGAGCTGCTCTTTTGGGGCAGTCTGTTTTGCCCCTGTGTCTCTCAGTTCTTCCATCTAAATCTTCCTTCTAAGTCTGAGGAAGTAGACCAAGTCTACCAATGCTCACGCAACAACTTTTTTTGCACAGTTAACCTCAAAGGTGCTACAAAATCCCTTTGCATAGTGGTATTCCAGACCATGTCTCTGAATCTTTCCTTCTAAATCTGGCCATTGTATTCTCCTGTCCATGTTGTAGCAACGAAGACCTTGGGCGAGCCAAGCCATGGAAGCAGCGACACCCTCCCTGCACTGCCTGGCTGGCTGCGAGGACTACGGGACAGGCCCGGAAGCTCAGAGGACGGCAGCCTCTCCGATGTCAGCAGCTTCCTGACAGACGAGAGTGACCGGTTGACCCTGAGTAGTGTGGACACACAGCCAAGTTTGGGGACGCTCGAGGGGGTCACCCCAGGACCAGCGTCAGAAAACCGGGGACTGGGAGGCACGCCGCGCCGGAGCCTATCTGCTAAGCTTCATCAACTGCTGCTGTCGCCCATAAAGCGACCTTCCCTGAGGCATGCTGGAGCCACAATGGAGCATCCGCACAAACGCTCCGGATCGGAGCAACGTGAGCTCCCCCCTCGCCGTAGCCCACTGGAGACCCACTTTCTGCTTCCCCGCGAGCGTCCCGGCTCCACCGCCTCTGAGGTAGGTAAGCCAAGTAAACCAGAGTGCAGAACAATGGCCAGTTCTGGTAGGCTTTACTTGGCCTCTTATCTCCAGTCCCAAAAGCAGCAGTTTAGATACCAGGAGTGCATCTACACTATTGAAATAATGCAGTTTGGGACCACTTTAACTACTGCAGCTCCATCCTATGGTATCCTTGGATTTGTAGTTTTACAAGCTCTTCACCCTTCTCTGCCAAAGAATGCTAATGCTTCACAGTATGACAAATCCCAGGATTCTGTAGGATGGAGACATGGCAGTTAAGTGTCAAACGGCATTATTTCTACTGTGTTGATGCACCACAGGATGAGGAATCACAAGAAACTGAAAGAGAGCAAGAGGTCCTGCATTTGCCACCTCCATGGGGGGAAAGAGTATGTATATTCTTCTTCTGTATATGTTTCATTTGCACTGGATTTTTAGATAGACACAGACTGAAGAAAATCCACGGTAAACCTAATGTCTTGTCAACCTCTTGCATTTTCTCAGGCCAGCTTATCCATTAAGAATTTCGATAAGTGGCTTTTTCAGTGTCGGGTTTTCTTATGTAAGCCTTTGTTGATCTGTGTTATAACCTGTGAACATACGTTCTAGTAGTGATCACAAAAATACACAATAGGAACAGAACTTTTGTGCTTCGGTTAGTCTTTATTGCGTCAGCTTCCCCCCCCCCCCATAATCTTTTATTTATAATAATAATAATAATAAATTTTATTTATAACCCTCCTCTCTGCATCGCAATCGAGGTTACATTAAGGTTCATATAGAGCTGCACCAGATAGTTAGTTCTCTAGCTCAACTTTGTTGTTTTCTAGTATTTTTGAGGTGGGTTCCAGGGTTTATCCCTTCCTTGTACTCAGTCCCAGTATGTCCATTTTGGGAAAATGAATACTACTCCCTTCCTTTCCACAATAGAGCTCCGTATCCCTGGGCAGCGAGTATGATCTCTCGGATAATTCTGTGTGCAGCTTCAACCTCCGCAAATCCAGCGACCAGCTTTCAGAGTCCCCAGCTGTTAAGGTATGTTTTTGTGGCCAAACCTGGTATCCTAGACTCAGAAAAGACTGCAAGGACCATTGAGTCCAGCCCTCTGCCATGCAGGAACCCATCACGAAAGCATCAAAAGAGCTGGGATCTCCCACTTCTTTTTAAAAAGCTCCAGTGCAGGAAAGTCCACTGCCTTCTGGGGGCATTTATTTATTATTTACTTACTAAAATATTTCTAACCCATCCCTGTGTTCTCAGGTAGGTGTACAACAGTGGTTCCCAAACTTTGATTCTCCAGATGTTTGGGACTTCCGATCCCAGAATTCCTGATTGTTGGCCAAGCTAGCACCGTGTCCCATTTACCTCAATCTCCTCCAGAGCTTCCTTCCCACATCCCAAATGATGGCTTAGCATCATAGAATCCTAGTTGGAAGAGACCCCAAGGGCCATCCAGTCCAACCCCATTCTGCCATGCAGGAACTCTCAATCAAAGCATTCCCGACAGATGGACATTGAGCCTCTGTTTAAAGATCTCCAAAGAAGGAGACTCCACCACCTTCCAAGGAAGCATCTTCCACTATCGAACAGCCCTTACTGTCAGGACGTTCCTCCTAATGTTTAGGTCAAATCTCTTTTCCTGTAGCTTGCATCCATTGCTCCGGGTCCTGCTCTCTGGAGTCAAAGATGTCCTAATGAAAGATCATAATTAGGCATCTGAAGGGCTTTCATGCGCCCCTTGCCCAGTAGTTTGACATCTCTTTGATCACCTTTCCATTCTTTCCATTCAGGTGCTGCTTTCGAGCTGCTCACGGTGCCAGGCTTGCAACTCGCTGGTCTACGACGAAGAGATCATGGCAGGCTGGAGCTCTGATGACTCCAACCTCAACACCACCTGCCCCTTCTGCGCCCGACTCTTTGTGCCCTTTCTCAGCATCGAGATCCAGGATTTCCAGGTTGCTCCTAGGTCTGAACCCTATGAAGAGTCCTACTGTTAATTCTCCCATACACCAAGATTGTAGTCCTTATGTGCTCAAAATATATATGTCCAGAACAACCCAGAAGGCATGAGATCCCATCTGATCTTGGAAACTAAACAGGGCCAAGACTGGTTAGAACCTGGATTGGGAACTATCAAGCAATACCAGATGGTGTAGGTCTTTATAAGTCACAGCCAGCCCTTTGAATGGTGCCTGCAAACAGACTGGCAGTAGGCTTAGCTTTTGGAATAGAGGAGCTTTATGATCCCTGTAACATTTGAGGAACTAGGTTGGAATTAGACAAGTAACCAAATTTCTCCTCCTCTTTTTGCTTCCACCTGCCCAGCATCACAGACAGTTCAGACACCAGTTCAGTTTCCTCTGATTGGCCGCGGGACAGCGAAGCACCAGCCCCTGGCAGTCAAGGTCCGGTACTCAGTGACCGCTACCATTGCCTGTCACTGGACGAGGCGGAACCGGAACCCAGACGGGAATCCAGAGCGGGATCCTTATGCAACGGTTTCACAGAATCTCCGGTATGGACGCCT
Organism: Phrynosoma platyrhinos; assembly: GCA_020142125.1. Classification (NCBI taxonomy): domain Eukaryota; kingdom Metazoa; phylum Chordata; class Lepidosauria; order Squamata; family Phrynosomatidae; genus Phrynosoma; species Phrynosoma platyrhinos. Next base: position 3,464,158 of record CM034711.1, read on the forward strand.
TTGGGAATCACTTCCTGTTCTGGGTTACTCTTGCTCAGAGAAAACAGGACATGATGGATGGGAGGAAGAGAGGGAATTAGAGGAAAAGCAATACAGGATGCCTAGCTAAGCAAGCATCAGTTGTGACCCCAAACATGTCCTCAGAACTTGTGTTCAGATGCTGAGAAATCAGTTCCACTGGCTGGCAGCGAGTAATGTTCTGATAGTAATTGGGTGAATCCACTCTGGGTTTTACTCCAAAGTTTAAGGGACCTGCCCCAGGTGAAAATATATATTCGTTTTGGGAGATTGGGAAAAACTTTGTAATGTCTTTCATAGAATCCTAGAGTTGGAAGAGACACAAAGGGCCATCCAGTCCAACCCCATTCTGCAATGCAGGAACTCTCAATCCAAGCATACTTGACAGAAGGCCATCCAGCCTCTGTTTAAAGACCTCCAAAGAAGGAGACTTCACCAAAATCTCCAAGGGAATGTGTTCCACTGTCGAACAGCTCTTACTGTCAAGAGGTTCCTCCTAATGTTGAGCTGGAATCTCTTTTCCTGCCCCAATTTTTCACATCCTTCCTAGGTTGTGAAATAACAGTGTCCTGCTTTCAATCACTATTTCAATCACAATCATAATTTGTGAGTCACCTTGAAGAGGTCTTTGAAAGTGTGGATTAAATCCTGGAGCAGATTTATCACCCCAGTGTCGTGGGACCTGGGTGCAGTAACTAAAAAGTAATTATTTGTGGTGATTTTGAGAAACTGGGTAGTCAAAGACTTACCTTTCCTAAGAAAACAAAACTATGGCAACAATCCTGTATGGTCCAGGGTAGCCAGAAATGCACTGCAGCTGGCCAGTCCCCAGATCTTATCATAGAGATGCTGCAAGGCCCCCGACCCCAAGCAATTCTGTGGCTGGTGAGAATTGTGGAAAAGCAAAGTCTTTCCCCGTAGCCAGATGCAAAATGAGCATATCTTCTGCTGAGACCTGCTGGGGTGCTCTGGAGGTCTAAGCAGATGATGTGATTTTGTATCTCATTTTGTATCTCACTCTGGGGACATAGAATCATAGAGTTAGAAGAGAACCCAAGGGCCATCCAGTCCAACCCCCTGCCATGCAGGAACTTTCCATCAGAGCATCCCTGACAGATGGCCATCCAGCCTCTGTTTAAAGACCTCCAAAGAAGGAGACTCTATCACGCTCCGAGGGAGCATGTTCTACTCTCAAACAGCTCTTACTGTGAGGATGTTCTTCCTAATGTTTAGATGGAATCCCTTTTCCTGTAGTTTGCATCCATTGCTCCATTGTGTCCTTTTCTCTGGAGCAGCAGAAAACAAGCCTGCTCCATCCTCAATAACCATATGCTCTCCTAATTCCCTCTCTACTCTTCGTCAGGTGCAAAATGGCCCTAGTGACTTTGTGGCAGGTCAGGATGGAGGTGACTTTGGTTGTTAAGGAGTAGGAAGGAAATACTAACCTCCACATCAACCCAAAATACATTGACAATACATTGAAACATTGCCAGCGTGTGCCACTAGCAGGATTCCAGCCTGAAATATTAACTGACTCGATATGATAAAGTAAAGTAAAATAACCCATCTCTAATTCAGGTATGTGGATCCACTTGTCTCTTCTTCCTCATCTTTTACCACTTTTACCATGGGTTTTGTACAGTGGTAAAAGATGAGGGAAGGGACTCAGAGATAGATTATAGTGCTTAGTTATATTTGAATCAAATTAATAGATTAAAGTAATGGACAGTATGGTATTAAATTATTATTATTATTATTAATATTAATATTAATATCCCACCTCTCTGTAAAAACAGCCGAGGCGGCTTACAAGATAAAACAAGCAATCCTTTCCCCCAGTAGCCCACCCCCCCTTAACATGCAGTTAAACATACAATTAATGCAATTAAACTGATTAAATATGATTGAGAGGAAGAATATAATTATAGACATGCTTACAAGAGTTGGAGAAAGAAGATAAGAAGATAGATCCTGTATTGTATGTGGAATGTTTGTGTTTGTGTTATATGTTTGTAAGTATAAGCAATATTTTTTTAAAACAAAAAAGATAAAGGGAGGGTCAGAGGACAGGTAGCGGTATATAAGTAACTGATTACTTTTTCAAAAGTAACTTTCCAAGCTCACTTTTTCACTGGACAAGGGCATTGCAATTGCAAAGGAAAGAAGGAAAAGCTGGAAATGAGGTGAGGGTGGGGGAGAGAAGACCCCTTTCCAGTCCTTATTTCCTTTCCTTCTTTGCCCTGATCTTTCCACTTTTTTCCCTCCAGGTCTCCCGGACTCCTGCCCCCCATATTGAACACCTTGCCTTTGCTTACCTGAGCCCCTTAGTTCTGCGGAAGGAGCTAGAGACTCTGCTGGAGAACGAAGGAGGGGAGTTCCTCTCCCAGCCGGAGCTGGTGGACAACCACCCCATCATCTACTGGAACCTGGTGTGGTATTTCCAGCGCCTGGGTCTGCCCAGCAGCCTTCCCCAGCTCCTCCTGGCTTCTAAGCACGTCCAGGGTGCATCTCAGGTAAGCCCATCTCATGCAACAACATTTTATCCCCACAACAATCCTGTGAGGTAGGTTCAGCTAAGAGAGAGAGAAAGAAAAACTGATCCAAAGCACTGCCGCTTTGACAGAGTTTGGAGAAGGGACTTCTGCAGATCGTAGAATCGTAGAGTTGGAAGTGTCCTCAGGGTCCATTGAGCTCATCTCCAACCAAAAAAAAAAAAAAATCCAGCTAAAGCTGTAGTTCCCAAACTTTGGTCCTCCAAATGCTTTGGACTCCAGCTCCCAGACTTACTGACCAGTGGCCAAGCTGTCTGGGGCATCTGGGAGGTGAAGTCCAGAACATCTGGAGGACTAAAGTTATAGGGTAGATTTGGATTGAACATTAATAGGAACTTCTTCACTGAGCTCAAGCAAGCCCAGCATTTAGCTGCCCAGCCTTTTTGGAAGATGTTCAGAGAAGGAGACCCCACCACAATTGGCTCCGTTGCCAAACCACTCTTACAATGAAGACATTCCTATTAATGTTCAATCCAAATCTGCTCTCCTGTACCTTCAGACTGTTAGATCTGGTCCTACCTAAAAGACAGCAGAGAACAAGTCTGCACCCTCCTCTCTGTGATGACCCTGAGTGAGATCATGTCACCCCTCCGTCTTTTCTTTATTTGGAGAATTTATTTGAATCCTTTACAGACTGGGCCAGCTGAGGGATTCTGGAAATGGTTCTCCAAAAAGTAACTTTGTCGGAGTTCTGTTCTTTGGCAAGCTGGATTAGGAGGAACTTCATAACAGTGAGAGCTATTTGACAGTGGAAGACATTCCCTCGGAGATTTTGGTGGAGTCTCCTTCTTTGGAGGTCTTTAAACAGAGGCTGGATGGCCATCTGTCGGGGATGCTTTGATTGAGAGTTCCTGCATGGCAGAATGGGGTTGGACTGGATGGCCCTTGGGATCTCTTCCAACTCAATGATTCTATGATCTCCCCCAGATCCTTATTTTGGATTTCTTCAGACCCTCACGCATTCTCTGCAATTGCTTTTCTCCCCCTTCAGGGTCCAGTCCTGGAAGGAGCCCTCGTGAGCGTGCATTTGCTCTGGGATGTATTGATGCCAGACCCGGACAGCTTTCCACCGCTTTATGTCCTCTGGAGGTTCCACAGTGAGTGGCAAGCTGGTGTGGGTGGGATAGAAGGAGAAAATATATCCCTTTAAATTACCCGCTTTGGGTTTCCCATTGGGATATCTGACCAAAGTGGAGAAACATAATAGTAGAGGAGACAAACCTTTGGTCTGATCTAGAAGTCTGATCTATTTGTATGACCTACAACAGTTAGGAATGGAGCCTCCCTTTCCTAACTTCTTTCTTTAGTTAATCTCAAAGGTACTACAAGATCTCTCTACATACTGATTCTACAGACTAACACGGCTATACCTTTCAATTCTCCCTTTCCCAAGGCAGTCTACCTCAAAAGACTGCTTTGTGTCAACATGAGTCAGAAAATACTGCTGCATTCATGTCCCCATGAATTCTGATCAAATGAGGATCTTCATATGTATTAATTCATTTATTAACTTTATTATTTATTATTCATTTATTCTTTCTAATGAGCTCCAGGTGGTATGTTTTTAATTTTTTTTTACTCTTTTTACGTTTCCTTGAAAAACAACACATCTTTGCAAAATTTCACAGTAACCACATGGAACTGGATGCATTTAAGCTTTGTGTACGATATTTTAATTTAAAAGTATAATTTTAATTTTGCCACAATTCAAAGATAGGGCCGGGTTAGTCTACAGAGAGGTCTTTTAGCGCCTTTGAAACTCACTGAAAGAAAGAAGTTGGCGGCGGCATCTTTCGTAGAGTTAAGCCTACTTCCTCAGATGCATTTGGAGATTTAATTTTGATATCACAACTCTTGCCATTACATTCAGCGATACAATACAATACAAAGCCAATACAAAGTCAACAGACCTCCAGGCAATACAAAAATTAAAAAAAGAAATCAGCTTTAACACAACAAGTGCAAATAAATAAAAGATAAATTTGCAATATAAATACAAATATAAATAATTAGAGATAAAAACTTCTAGCCCTTCATCTTATTAATCTATTAAGAACATAACCAAACCCTATTATATAAAACAGATACTGCTCCTCCTTATTATTCTGTATCCTATAAGATTGGGATGGATCAGAAGAAGACATTACACCAGTTACTTCTTCTTAGCTATAGTAGTTACTATAGCCCTACAGGTCTTAATTGCTGCAAAACAGAATTTTGCCACCTCTTCTGTGACCTTTTTTTATCAGTGTCTTTTAGTAAATATCTTGTGTACCAGCCCTGAGATCTTCCATGAAATTTATCTAATAGGGGTGCTATTCATCTTAATCTGTCATCCCTACAGAAAGTGTATGGAATTTATCACACGGGGTTTATTCCATGCAGAAACGGGATTTAAAATGGGAAACTTCCTCAAAAGCCCATATCACATATCCCTCTCACAAAGGAGTTTATCACACGAGAGGCTAAATGTCTAAATCCCGTGCAGAAATGGGATTTAAATCCCGGAAAAATCCCGCAAAATCACGTGACATCAGGAGCATTGAGCATTAACGTGAAAATAACCCATACATAAAGTAGGCAAAATTAGCCGCTTTTTACTTTTTGTCCACTTTCTGTGCATGTTATTTTTGGGTTAATGCTCAATACCCCCAATGAGTCTGAAAACGATCCCACTTTTGCGGGATTTTTCCAAGATTTAAATCCCATTTCTGCACAGGATTTAGGCGCTTAGGAGTATGATAAACTCCTATGTGAGAAGGATAGGTGATATGGATTCTACTGAACTTTCTCCACATGGGCATTACATTCAGTGATATGTGGGAATTAGGATTTATGAGGAACATTAGTACAAAAAAGCATCACTAAGGTTTCTGAATGGTGTGGTATGGGATGTGGGGGTGACACCACGAGGACGCCATGAGTTACCGCACCAGGTGACGCCAACCCTTGTGATGCCACTGTCCAGAAGGACCATCTTAAGTTCTTCCCCTCCTTCCCTTCTTTTCCCTTCTCTTCTGGCAGGTAATATCCCGACTCGCCTCCAGTCCTGGCGCCGACACAACCATCCCTTCTCGCTCTCCTTCCTGGAAGCCGTGTTGAGCTCCGTTGGGATGGGGGAAGTACACAAAGCGATTGCCCTCTTTTTGGATATGGTGGCGGGGCAGCCCAACCCCATACATGTACAGAGGTATGACTGTTCTCCTCCCCACCAATCGAGGAAATCAAGAGATGATAAGGATAATGTGGTTGCTGATGTAACTGACCGATTATACGAGACATAATGCCTTTTCTGCTTTTCAGGAGTGTTTACCGCGAGATCTTGTTTCTCAAACTGGCAGCGTTGGGCAAAGACCATGTTGACCTTGGTAAGAGTAAGGCAGGGGTGGGTCTCCCCATTTATTTCTTTTTTAATCTTTCACTTCTACCCACTAGACTGAGTCAAACACATCTGTGTAAGAATTCATCACATAATAAGAATGCAACAATATAGCCGTGTCAGTCTGTAGAATCAGTATGTAGAGATCTAGTTGCACTTTTGAGACTCACTGAAAGAAAGAAGTTGGCAGCATGAGCTTTCGTAGACTTAAGTTTACTTCCTCAGATGGATATAGCATCTATATCTATATTCATCTGAGAAAGTCGACTGAAGTTTTCTTTCTTTCAGTTAGTCTCAAAGGTGCTACTAGATCTCTCTGGATAATAATAAAGAAAATACTTCTTGTCTCTACCACCCATGGCCTTTTAAAACTTTTAAACAAATATTTATTATACAGTACAGCCCCCGTATCCACATTTAACAGTGAATGCTGTATTTCCAGCAGAAGTTGACCACAGAGATACACTGGAGGACCTCCAGATCCCTAGAGAGGTAGTCTCTCCATGCTTCT
>CM034711.1:3479548-3496518 GCA_020142125.1 Phrynosoma platyrhinos
CAAAAAAAAGTTGCTTTCTTAAAACAAAACTCACACTGTTGTCCGCACAGGTTTTGACTGCCCTAAGAGAAAGTTGAAGACACACAAAGACAGGCGAGAAGTGCTTTGGTGGGACGTTTGGTGGGGTTTTCTTCTGGAATGCCAGAACCCCACCCTAGCCTATAGGTAGAACAAGATGTGTGTATATGTGTAAGCCAGAATGGCTGTGTTAAGCACAGAGGTAGGTCCCCCAGCGGGGAGTTTTGGGTTCAGCACTCCCTTTGCCTCGAGTCCTGTTCCAGATGGAGCTGATGGGAGGAAGGGAAGTTAGAAGTTATGTGTATAAACTGGAGAAACCAATAAATGTTTCAAAGTTACACTGTATTGTTTTTGTTTTTTAAGTGTTTGCTATACATATACTCCTGGCCATTGTGCAGAGCATGATATTGCTGAGGCAGCACCGGTTTTGGAAGATCTCCAGGCACCTCTGGTGCCCTCGCCCCGTCACAATCTCATTGCATGGTTGTAGCAGCCAAGCCCCTCAGTATCATATCTTTTGTAGGTAGCATACATTTGTTGAGTGTTTTGCTTCCGCAGTGAATTGTAAATCCTCCTCTCCATTCCAAGTGAGCTGCTTTGGATAGGGCTTGGAAATACCTGAGTTGTGGCATATCTGAAACTTGGAGGAATGTAGAGGAAATTATTTGCTTGTAGGAAGTTCCTGGAATATCCTGTTAGGACCAAGAAGCAACCCCCCCTTGATAAATGTACTTTTCTTCAACTAGGGGCTAGTTGCTGAGAATTACTATGAGAATTTGTGTGCATTTTCATCCATTTGATGGTCATTTGTCTTCACTTTCCTGCCCAAATTCACATCTATTCACCCTCCCTCTGCTGAAATTGCACAGCCATCTGAAGGCATGCGAAGCAGACAAGACAGTGGCCACATGTGCAATAATGCAAATTTCTGCTAACTTTACTGGATGCTCCTGTGAAGACTGTAAAGCCTTACTGGATGCTCCAGTAAAGACCGTAAAGCCTTTCTCCACCATCAGCACCCACAAAAAGTCTGAACCTCTGCAAATTGTGTGTGGCTGAATCACATTCTATTGGACTGGAATGAGGAATATTTTATACATGTAGACTAGCCCTAGGTCTCCCAGCAAACCACATCAACATGGCTAGACAGTGCCAGTGGCGATGCCAGAGATTCTGGGATTCATTGTCCAAAAAGGTAACTTTGCCAAGCTTTGTCCCTGTGTGAAACCTGGTGAGCTTCTTCCAGTCTGAGTGAGGTGGACCAGTGATCCAGCTTAATTCCTGGGTTTCTTCTCTTGTTTAGGTCCTAGATAAGTATTTTGTTCCCAACCTAGGCATAAAGATACCTTCTAGAGATGTGGGACTACAGTTCTCAGCATCCATTGCCAGCACAGGGTGTTGGATTAATGGAGTTGAGATCCTGCACATCTGGAAGCATCCAAGTTGGAGGAAAGTTGAGCTAAATTCTCAAAGACTCCTGTGGTGAAGGGGAGGGCACAGCTGGGAGCCTTCTCTCCTGCCCTGAGCCAAGATTGGCAGGGGTCAAATGCTAACTAGACGGTTGCAGATCTCTGTTGGATTTCTAGTTGGTAGCCAAGGTCACAGCTGTCCATTCCAGGAATGGATTTCCTGGTATTTTTATTGTTTGAAGGAGGGGGGAGCTCTTCAGATACCATCAGTAGGGACTCTTTAACCCTTTCCTCCATGCCATTTTCCAAACCACTTTTAGTCTCCAAGAAAAGAATGATTGCATCATGTCCCAGTCCCCTTGTCTTGTCATCCTAACCCAATTTAAGAAGAAATCTCCACCTTGCATTGAGTCAGAGACCATTCAGACCATCAAGAGAATGGCTGTCTTTTGTCTTGGGCAGAGAGAAGTTACTCATAGCCCTGCTTCCTGCAAGAGACAGGAAAAGGTGAGGAAGAAAGCAGGCTCCGACAATTTACTGTGTTTTCCTGTTTGTGAGTTTAGGAGCCAATTGCAATAGTTTCCTTTTTCTGCCCTTCACTTAATGGTGTGCTTATATTAGGGAGGCGACCCAAAGGGCCAGATAATTAATTCACTATGATATAATGATGTTGTTGTGTGCCTTCACTTTGTTTCCAGCTTATGGCAATCCAAAGGCCATCACTGGGTTTTCTGGGGCTGAGAGAGTGTGACTCACCCAAGGTCACCCAGTGGGATTTCCATGGCCAAGCAGGGATTCGGACTCCCAGGATCATAATCCAAATGCTCAAACCACTAAACCACACTGGCTCTCGTATTGATGTAGTATATTCCATAGATTTTGGGTACGTTGAGCCATCATTTCTGAGGACAAGATAAGGAAGACCACAGAGAGCTGGTGCTGGATGCAGAGGTCCCAAAAAATGATGGAAGTTTCAAACTTGACTTCTTTCCTTCCTTCTTTTTTCAGTTTGATAAGCTTCTATTCAGAATATACAGATACAGCTCGGGATGTCTCTGGAGACCTGTTGATTTTCACTCAGGAAATCTGCTTTGCCCTGCTTTTTCCTGACACAGCTGAGGCATTGGGTGCCTCTGGATGGAGACTGCAAAGCTCAGAATGTAGAGATGTGGCCAGGAGGCTCAAATGTTTCTCAAGTTGTCTTTCTGGTTCCCATACATACAATATGATGCAACTTCAAGCTGATACTGATGTTGGAAAACGCCAGCTGCTGGTGGGCACAAAGATTCTCCCTAAGAAGGTATAGACTAGGTGTGGCCAACTTTCTGCCCCTGGGATGCTCAAAACAACTGCCAAAAATACCCACAAACCCAGAAATAAATGCAAGACTCCTTCTGTTTTTGAAAAAGAGGTGTTTTTTAAAGTAAACATCAAGGGTAGCCATGTTGGCCATTTAGCAAATCCAGTCAAAAATCCACCAAACAGCGATACCTTTATTGGCCAACCAAAGTGCACAATATACATGTTTCAGGTCAGTGAAGCTTTGAAAGCTTGCATCATTATATTGTGCATTTTGGTTAGCCAATAAAGATATCACTGTTTGGTGGATTTTTTATTAAGGTTTTTTTGTTTTTTGTTTTAGTGTTAGACAGTGTAGGATTTCCAAGCAGCTGAATTGGAGACTACTAAGAGAAGCAGTTTACACTTTTATTTAGCCATTAAATGGGTGTTCAGAAGATGGAGGAGGGGTTGGGGAGCTGCCTTGGCCTGGGGCTTTGCTCATCCCTGGTATAGACAGTGAGTGGTTGACATAAAGTAGCCCACTACCTTTCTTTCTTCTGTCAAGATAATTTTCCTCCGATGGCATCTTGGTCCTTTTCACTCAGTGATGAATAAATAGTATTGTTGATCCAGCTCCATCCTATACCTGCGCATTTGGATTTTGTGGCCTAAATGTAGAATTTTACATTTGTGTCTGCTGAATTTCATTCTGTTAATTTCTGTCCAATTTTTTTAGTTTATCTAGGTTCTTTTGAATTCTGTTCCTATCTTCCAATGTGTTAGCCATCTGTCCCAGCTTTGTATCATCTGTAAACTTGATAAGGAGTCCTTCCACCTCATCACCTAAGCCATTGATAAAAATACTGAAGAATAATGACCTTATGAATGAGAGATCTCCAGGGTCCCTGGTCACAAACAGCCCTGTTCAAGTCTTGCAAACTCAGAGCTGTGGTTTCCTTAGTTGAATCAATCCGTCTATAATGCAGTCTCCTTTTTTCCTTACTGCCTTCCTTTTCACCAAATATCATCGTCTTTCGCTTTGAGTCATGTCATCTCTTGATATGGCCAAAGTATGACAGCCACCGTTTAATCATCTTGGCTTTCAGTGAAAATTCAGGCTTCATTTACTCATAAAACCCATGCATTTGTCTTTTTACCAGTTCATGGTGTCTGCAGAACTCTCCTCCAACACCACATTTCAAATGAGTTTTCTTCCTTTCAGCTCTCTTCGCTGTCCAGCTTTCACAACCATGCATAGAAATTGGATAAGGGAAAGCTTGTGTTTCTTTAATATCAGAAGGGATGTCAGTAGAGGATGGAGCAAGCTTGTTTTCTGCTGCTCCAGAGGCTAGGACACAAGCCAATGGATTAAAATTACAAGAGAAGAGATTCCACCTAATCAGTGGGAAGAATTTCTTTGCTGTAAAAGCTCTTTGACAGTGGAATAGACCACCTTGGAGAGTATTGGTCCTTCCTTCTTTGGGGGTCTTTAAATAGGGAATTTGGGGGGAATTCTTTTCTTGTGTATTTCTTCGTGGCAGGCATTTGGACTCAATCCCTTCCAACTGTGAACTTCTTAACACTGCAAGGTGTTTGTGCATGGAACAGTTTGCTTCAGTAGCCAGTGGTCATCACTGAAAATATGGAAACATCAGCTGGATAGCCACCGATCTGTAATGTTGTACTTTCAAGATCCTGCCTTGTGGATCCTGCACTGGTTGGTCTAGAGATCTCTAAACTTCCTTCCTGCCCTTACTCTGTTGACATAGTGTGTTTTTAAGTGTGTGAAAAGACTAGGAGTGCATCTACACTGTAGAAATAATGCAGTTTAACACCACTTTGTGTGCTGTAGTCCCACCCTATGCAATCCTGGGATTTGTTGTTTTACGAGGTCTTTAGCTGCCAAAGAGTGCTGGTGCCTCACAAAACGACAAGTCCCAGGATCCTGTAGGATGGAGCCATGGCAGTTAAAGTGGTGTCAGACTGTATCATTTCTACAATCTAGATGCACCCCAAGACCTCCTGATGTCTGGTCTCCTGTGTGTGTTTCTTCGTGAGTCACTGATCTGAGTAGACTTCTTGACTGGAAAGAGCTCAGTGTAGTAACTAATATTTTAAATTTGTTTTTTAAACTGCTGGAACTGTGTGCCTTTATAATAGAATGGTCTGTGTAATTGTGTGTGGGTTTTTTAACTTTTGTAAAATAGAATTTCAGCTGGACTTTGTTTTAATTTTTTGTAATCTACTTTGAATCTCTTGTTGGGAGAAAGGCAGAGAATTAAGTAATTAATGGATTTCTTTCCTCTAAGGATGGCTGATTCTGCTGTGTCTTGTCTTCTATGAATGAGAGAGTGATCCATTTGTACCCACTGCCAAGGCAGCGTGAAATTATCCATCAGACATTTGATTCGAAGGAGGGCAAGAGTAGAGGAGTTTGTTATGTAGAGAGGTAACAGGGCAGTCTCATCTGAGGGTAGATAATTCTGCTTTCCTTCTCTGCATTGGGAGTAATTGAACGAAAGCAGGGGTACTCAAACTGGGGGGTGCGAGAGTTGCTCAAGGGGGGGCATGAGACTTTGAGGCCCTCCTTCTTCCTCCTCCTCTTCTTCCCAAACTTTTTTATGTGTAAAATTTACACATGCGTTGAGTTAAATATTGAGTTTACTTAAACAAAACGGTTCTAATTACCACAATGTTATTTCCTTGTAAAATGTTAAAATATGAATATACATGAATGTGCGAATGAAAATACGCACACTAAACAAACAAAATATTTTCATTCATAGACTATGTCGAGTGGGGGATTGGGTGCGACATCTGCATGTAGATGTAAAGAGGGGTCCCAAGGGGGAAACGTTTGAGTACCACTGAATTAAAACGTTGCGTGGTGTAGTGGTTTGAGCATTTGGACTCATTAACTTTGAAAATCAGGGTTCTAATCCCGGCCTGGCCGTGTAAACCTGCTGGGTGACCTTGGGCAAGTCACACTCTCTCAGCCTCAGAGGATGGCAGTGACAGATGCCCTGTGCAGCAACTTGCCAAGAAAATCCTGTGATAGCTTTGCCTTAGGATCACCTTAAGTCGGAAATGACTTGAAGGCACACAACAACAGCAGCAGCAGCAGCAACAAACCCATTTGCAGTAACGTAGCTGAATTTCCTGCTAGTGAAAAGGTATTGAACCCAGAAGTGTGAGTCCTGAAGAGGTACAACAGCCACTCTCCCCCTGGAGTGGCTAATTCTGTTGCATCTACATTGGAAATGATGGAATAAACGGAAGCTGAGACAGGGCAGAGTTATCCTCTCTCTTCACAAGGACTGATTGAGACTAGCCTAGCCCAGTCATTGACTCATGCAGAGAGACACTAGGCTGCCTCCTCTGATATTAGCAGCATTGCCTGCATCCCAGACAACACTGACCAGAAGTACTGTGGGCCCTTGGTATCCACTGGGGTTTGGTTCCAGGAGCCCCCGTGGATACCAAAATCCATGGATGCACAAGTCCCATTAAATACACAATGGTATAGCAAAATAGCGTCCCTTGTATAAAATGGCAAAATCAAGTTTGCTTTTTGGAATTTATATATTTTTAAAGTACAGTTGGCCCTTCACATTCATGGCTTTGACTTCTGTGGATTTGATTATTTCTGGTTTTGATCAGTATGTTCTCTCTAGGAATCTCTAGGTCCTCCAACGCAATTCTTCCAGAAGTTGACCATGGAGAGCCTAGAGGTTCCTAGACAAAACACTGTCCTCCCAACGCAATTCTTCCAGAAGTTGACCATAGAGAACCTAGATGTTCCTAGACAGAACACTTCTCTAGGCATTTGTAGGTCCTCCAGCATGATTCTGTGATCAACGTCTGGCAGATGTTGACCATAGAGTTGCATTGGAGGACCTCGAAATTCCTAGAGAGATGCTTAAAAGAATAGTGTCTTTTTATTTGTGGTCCTTCACCCCTAACCCCAGTGAATGTGGAGGGACCACTGTATTTTCAAGCCATGGCTAGTAGAATCCATGGATATGGAGGGTCGACTATACTGGAACCTGGAACAGTAACTCAACCTGAGACAACCTCGCAGCCTCCTCTGTGGAGATGAACTTTCAAGTCCATGGTACTTCCTAACCATTGGTATTGTTTTGCTTCTCTTGGTCTGCCAGGGTACCCAGGTGTGTGGTTTGGAAATTCGAACATTGGCGCTGAACCAAGCAGGTTAACGCAGCAGCTCTTCTGTCAATGGCTCCCCCTCCCAGTGCCAACTTCCTTCCTTCTCTGCTCCTTTGTTTGGCTCATTACATCTTCCTTTGCCACCCATCAACCAAGGTTTTCAGGCGGCGGCTCAGCCTGCAATATCTTGGTGGCGGTATTGAATCCTGTTTCTGAGGAGCCGGCAACATTAAGTAAGATGAATAACTGGAAAGGGTTGGGGAGACAAGATTTTTACTGCTGACTCTCACACACTCTCTCTCTCTTTTCCTCTGAATGGTTTGCTTGTCAGCTTCCCACCTCCCTTGCTTCACTCCCCTCCCCTTGATACTAGTTTGTGAGAGGAGAGAAATAATTCACTTTAATGAATTATAAAGCTTGTTTCGCTGCAGTGGGTCTTCATTTTTTACCCACCCACCCCCTTGCTGCCACAGATTTACAGTGGGAGCGGAATAAAATTAACACAGAACTCTGCTTCTCTCAAAGGCTCTAGGTCTCTCCTCAGCAATGTGCAGCCGGAGAAGGAACCTGAATGATGGGACATTTTGCCAGAGAAAGAAGAGTAGGGAGAGGAGAGAGGCTTCACTCAGGTCCATCAAGTTTCAGGATCTGTGATATGGTAGAAAGAGGCATGCGCTCCCAAACCAGGGATAGGCCCATCTCTAGAGTGGTACTACTCATTTGCTGGTCCCTGAGCCATGGGCAGGAAAGATAGGTAGGAAAGAAAGGAACATTAGTACCCAATGGGCACAAAGATGGTGCCAGTCCCTGTTACATTGGGGAAAGAATAATTGCTAGTCTCCCATATCACATAGCCTGAGAAGCATTACTCCAGAGAACACTAAATGGAGGTCAAAAGGGCCAGAGGCAACCATGAAGTCAATTCCAACCAGGGAACAAAGGTTAAGGGGGCAGGGAGGTCAGCTAACATCCCCACCCTAGTGTCAAGTCACTTGTACCAAGGAGCATTTTCCAAGCCTAGAGCTGTCTGTAGGGTGGATGATGGATTGGCTTTTTGGATCACCTGAAGGGATAGTCAGCTGTGCTGGGAGCTGTGTGCCCTCCCAATGTTGTTGGGCAGCAAGTCCCTGAACTTCCTAATAGCATACATGGTGAAGACTGATGGGAGTTGTAGTCCAGCAACATCTGGAAGGCCATAGGTTTCCTCATCCCTGGGCTAGATGAGGTCGTGAATCTGAGAAGCCCAGCTGTACTGTGGAACAAGGGCCCACGGTCTCATTCATGCTTGTCTCTGTGCTGATCAGGCATTGGGACCGTGGAGTAACTGGCAGGCACAGAGGTAGGGCTCCACTTCTCTGACTGTGTCTCCAAGTCAGCACCAGGGAGACATGGATGTGTTGTACTTCATTGTTGTTTTGTGCCTTCAAGTTGTCTCTGACTTATGGAGTACCCTAAGGCAAACCGATCATGGGATTTTCTTGGCAAGCTTCTTCTTGCCATTGTCATTGCTGTCCCCTGATGCTGAGAGAGTGTAACCTCCCCAGGGTCACCCAGTGGGTTTCATGGCCATGCAGAGATTTGAATCCTGTTCTCTAGAATGCATTGTACTTACCTGTTACATTCCCACCCCATCCCCAGGGTTGTATGATAGTGGCGAAGGAAGGAAGCAAATTCTGCTGTCTCTATGCAGCCTATTTCTCCAGTGCCTTGATACCTTCATGGGTTCTACATCTGGTCTTTTTCCTACTACCAGCATTTCTTTTGATGGACAAAGTGTGGGCCCAAGTCAAAAAAGTGCAGAAATACTATTATTTATTTGTTGCTCCAGAATGCCATCTAGGGAGTGGAGGAGCATTTCTACCACTTTTGGAGAACCAAAAGTTGAGCCACTGTTCAAGACAACAATTTGTAATTGCTACAGTTTCCATCAATGAGTATTTGCAAACTTAAAATGTATTTATAAACATTGGAATGGATATCTGTTGAGGATGGGGGAGCACAGGAGATTAATAAAATACCACTTCAGGTTAGGATTGGATAGACATTACATAAACTAATCCAGGGGTAGGCAACCTTTCCCCTTTAAGGGCCGAGGGACTTCAACTCCCAGAATCCCAGGAGCTATTGACCAACATGAGACTATTTGCCAACATGGCTGAGGCTTCTGGGAGCTGAAGTCCCTTGGCCCTTAAAGGGGAAAGGTTGCCTACCCCTGATCTAATCCCTTAACCAGAGGCTTGGCATGGTCCTTTCCTCTTGAATACCACTTTGCCTCTCCTTGAGCTTTTAAGAACTAGCCATAGTTGGCGTTATATGCATACTAGTTTTAATGTTAACTATGGTTTGCTGTTTTATATGCGTACTAGTTTTAATGCTAACTATGGTTTGCTGTTAACGTAAGACACAGGACCAGGTTTGCAAACTGCTTTGAGATAACTACAGCCATAGGTTAGTGGGCATGTAATGACTTATGAGCTTTGGGGTCTCTTCCAACTCTATGATTATATTATTAATGCTAACCACAGTTAATTCTGAAAAGAGGGATGGATTTGAATGTAAGAAGTGAGGGGTGTGAAGCAGGAATATGAGCTGAAAGGCCACACTTTGGGCACAGCTCAGCATCTAAGGTACGGTTAGGCGACTGGCATTGTGTCTCAATTACCTTTCGAAGTGTCTCAGGTAAAGATGGCTTCCATATCTATTTGCTGTTTTCTTTTTTTCTTTAAATGGGAAGGTTCTGGTTTATTTGCCGCAAGCAAACTCTGCATATACATTCTGAGCAAGACAGCTAGAGCTCTCTCTCTGTGTCTCTCTCGCTCTCTTTCATTTTTTTCTTTCTTTCTTCCTTGGAAAGAGGAAAACCCATCTGCCAGAGGCTGGCATTCAAAATGGTTGCATGGGAATGATCCCTTTTTGCTGCCGAACAAGGCCAAATCGATGGCATCTCTCTTCTCTCCTCCTCCTTTCCATGAATCATTCCTTAACTTGCCGGAGTCTCCAGTTATCAGACAGAGAATTTGGGGGGAGGGGAGGTGACTTGACAGCATAAAATACTTATGGCCTTGTTGTTTCAATAGCTTATTGTTCAGGTTTTCTCAACCATTATGGACAAACAAGGAGCAGCATGGGGGACTCTGGACATTGAGCTGGGCAAGATTGTAAAGAGGAGGGGAATGCTTCACATTCCAGGACATCTGATTCCGATTCTTAAAGACACCTGGGCTGGGGGCTTCTTTCTTTCTTTCTTTCTTTCTTTCTTTCTTTCTTTCTTTCTTTCTTTCTTTCAAGTTCAGCAGGATGGTCTCTTTGGGACAGCTTGTCTTGGACCCAAAGAAAAATAACAATATCAGATTTAATTTTATATTTCAAAAAGCATTAGCCCTTCTGGCTTGAACTTTGCTGGTAATAATAATGACTGAAACTGTGGATACCTCCACCCTATCATGACTTGTCCTTCAGTGGCTCTTTATTGCTGATACCTGATAGAGATGTTGTGAATTATTTGCAACTAAGCTTGAGAGGGCATAACTTTGTTGCAGAACAGAGAGTTTATTGCAGAACTTTTGGATTATAGTCAGAATTGCTTCTTTATTCCTTTGTTTTACAGGCACATCCATAAAATAAATTTTGCTGCCTCTATCTATCTATCTATCTATTTATTTCAGTACATGAAAATACATTTTCCTGCCACTAAAAATAGTACTCAAGACATCTAACAAACATCACTGAAATCAGTGTCCAAAACACACTGTAGAAATAATCCAGTTTGAGACTGCTCTAAGTAGCCCTGGCTCAGTGCTAGAGAGTACTGGGAACAGGAGTTTTATGAGACATGTAGCCTTCTCTGTCAGTGCCACAATAAACTACAGTTCCCAGAAATCCCTAGCAGTGAGCCAAGGCATTTGAAGCAGTCCCAAACTGGATTATTTCCGCAGTGTGTATTGGACCCTGGTTAAGCGCTGAAATGATTGAAGTCCTCAAACCAATGCAGTAAACGTGAATTATTGTGTATATTTCTGGTTATACATGCGCATGTATACTTCTGTATCATCTGGTTATATATGCACATGTCTACTTTTAAATCCTTGAGACTCTAGTTCCCATGAACCCCAGCCAGCTGGAGGAATTTGTGGCAGGTAGCTCAGTAACATCTGGAGGATGATAAGGTAACTTTAGGACAAAGTATATACAGTTCTGTTGGTGTGCAAACACTGAATTCATAGGTAGGTGAGCTACATACAGTGAACCCTTGGTATCTGCTAGGGTTTAGTTCCAAGATCCTCTTGTGAATACCGACATGTATGGATGCTCAAGTCCCATTAAATACAGTGGCATAGTAAAATGATATCCCTTATATAAAAAGGCAAAATCAAGGTTTTCTTTACCTTTACCTTTACCTTTTTCAAGCTGTGGATGGTTGAATCTGTGGATAAAAGACTCTGCGGATAGGGAGGGCCAAATTGTATTAGAAGAAGAAGAAGATGCCTTGAAAGCATAAGAAGAGCTTGGCTAAATCAGATCTAAGGTCCTGTATCTAATCTCTAGTAGTGAGCAGCCAGATTTTTTTTTTATTAGAAATTCACAAATAGGGCATGAAGAAGATAGTTATTCCCGCGCCCGCTTTGATCCTAGACTCTACTATTCAAAGGTAAAACACCTCTGATGTTCCATTTAGGTCCCTGTAAGACCAAATTCAGATGGTGAGTGCTGACAATGGGGCAACTGAGAAACAAGGGGAGGGCATATCATTGTGTCTGACAAAAGCCCCAAGATTTGCTTAGGTATGGAGAAATGTTAAATGAAAAGCCTGAAAAAGCAACTTCTTGCGCTACAGTTCTCTGAATCCCCCGCTGACCATGCCGGCTGGAAGACTCTGGGAATTGTAGTCCTAAAGGTAATGTTTCCCAGGCTCTGCCAAATTGTTGGGCAAGGATTTCTATTAGTGAACTATATGTTTTGAGTCTTGAGCCTGTTGTTCAGTAA
The DNA here is from genome assembly GCA_020142125.1 of Phrynosoma platyrhinos. NCBI lineage: Eukaryota > Metazoa > Chordata > Lepidosauria > Squamata > Phrynosomatidae > Phrynosoma > Phrynosoma platyrhinos. The sequence goes on from CM034711.1 coordinate 3,491,407, forward strand.
TTCCACTCAGTCACCCCAGAGTGTCAATGGGAGAGGGGGAGAATTACATTTTTCTTAAGCCTAAACTAGAAGATGCCCTCTAACAACAACTCTTTAAAAGTCACTAGCTCACAAAGTTTTAGATAATCAGCCCCATAGTGTGATGTAAAGGGGTGTGGGATGGAGAGGTATGAGACGCATTTTCCCTCCTGAATTTTTCCTATTTGGTTGTCTGGGGGCAATTTTCACTCCCTATAGGCACCTGGACCACTTGCGGATCCTGGGGTCAGTTCACTGGGAGAGTCTTGCCTTTCAGTAGTGGTTCTACTAATTTAACACACATTTTTTTGTTGCTAGCGGATAAGATCTCCCCAGAAATTTGCATAGATTCACATGTATGAAAATGTTCGTGGGAGTTGGGACATCCATCCAATCTACTCATAGGTGAGCCTTCTTTTCCTTTTCATTCTCTACCTCAGGGGTAAGCAACCTTTCCCCTTTAAGGGCCAAGGGACTTCGGCTCCCAGAAGCCTCAGCCATGTTGGCCAATAGTCCCATGTTGGCCAATAGCTCCTGGGATTCTGGGAGCTGAAGTCCCTCGACCCTTAAAGGGGAAAGGTTGCCTACCCCTGTCTACCTCCTTCTTCTTTATCCCTGGCATCTTTGCGTTTCCTCCCTTATCCAGACCTCTCTGTCTTGCTAGGCAATTCCCCATCTAGACCACATTCTTCCAAAGGCCCCCAAACCTTGATCCGTATAAACTATACAGATTAAATGTAATGGGCTTGATGGGCATAATTTTGAATAGCAAACCTGCTTGAATGTACCTGAGTCTGCAGAGAGTATATCCCATTATGTGTATAGTTGTCCGTTGATTGCCTTCTTGGCTTCCATTCTGGGCCGCCTACTCCAACAGGCCTAATTTTGTTGGCTACAAAGTGGGTATTGTTGTTGTTTGCTGTCAAATAACAACAAATAAAGGTGACCCCGTGAATGAGAGACCTCCAACAGTCATCAGTGCCTCACAAACTCAGGGCAGCATGGCTTCCTTCATTGAATCAATTCACCTATGATATTGTCTTCCGCTTTACTGTCGCATTATTGTCTTTTCCATCGAGACATGTCATCTCATGATATGTCCAAAGCACAACAGACTCAGTGTAGTCATCTTCTAGCAAAAGTTCAAGCCTGATTTGCTTTCAGGCCCGTTTGTTTGTCTTTTTGACAATCCATTGTATCCATAGAACTCTTTTCCAGCACCACATTTCAAATGAATTGATCTTCTTCCTGACCATTTTCTTCTGTGTCCAGCTTTGAGACCCATACGACAGTTCAGTTTGTTAGGTTCATTCAGAAGCCATGCAAAGAACTTCCCTTTCCGGCAGAAATTTCGATTTCTTGCTTTTATTGTGCCAAATCAAGTTGTTAAGTCCCCAAAGGAGTAGATCTTTTGAACCAACTGAGAAACTTAGGAAACAGTATCAGTTTTGATACTGAAACATTAATTGACTATCCTGGTTCTTGTATCATCGATTCCTTCATATGTTTCTTATCTGAAGCACTTATTTTATAAAATACAATTACTAGTTTTAAAGTTTCTTAAAACTTTGGAAACAGTGTCAGTTTTGATAGTGAAACATTAATTGACTATTATGGTTCTTGTATCATCGATCCCTTCATATGTTTCTTGTCTGAACCACTTATTTATAAAACACAATTGCTACTTGAGTGAGTTATAAACTTGACAAATAAATAAAGCTGTAAAAGCCATGGACGACTAGGCTGTAGACCTCTGTTACAGTGCATACTTGTTTTAAACAGTTTTAAAATCTTCTAGACTGTTCAGTATGGTTTTGCTATCTCTACCTTGACAAGAGATTTTCTGTGCTTTAGCCCAGGGCATCCACGTTAGATAAATAATAAATTAAAACAATAAATTCTACGAATTTGAATCTGGGCTCTCCCGTATTTAGTCTAAGGACAAGAATCCAGAGCGAGCTAAAAGTTGTAGACTCTGTCTCCCATGTGTCGCAGGCAACTTGGGCAGTGGTTAGGATTATGGGTGCTGTAGTCCAAAATATTTGGAGGGTGTTTGAGTGTCTAGTGCTGGTTTATTCAGATTAGTTGACTGATAAATCTCTTGATCCACTGAAGGAAATGGAGCAGGGTAAGTTGATGGGAAGTTATACATTTGAATGCCACTAACCCTTCACAGTAGTGATTCTCACACTTGGTCCTCCAGATGTTTTGGACTTCTGCTCCCAGAATTCCTGACTTTTGGCCAAGTAGCCTGAGGTAAGTCCAAAACACCTGGAGGACTAAAGTTTGGGAATCACTGCTTTACAGGCTGTTCATACAGGCTGTCTGTATCAACAATGCATCTTGTTGATTCAATCTCAGCTTGAGGCAGACCATGCTTATATAATGGTGTGTGTGTGAGAGAGAGAGAATCTCTCACATATATTAGTGTTAAAACACAACCTTTTTTAAGTATATGAATGCTGGCAGGTGGTGCTCTGATGCTGGAGGTGTATGTGTGGCGGGAGCCCTCTGTACTGAACTGTGGGAGACATTTTCTTTGGTGGCCCAGGATGGCTTTCATCGTGAAACGTGCCACCAATTTTGGGTGATTTTCACTACAGTCTGGTCTCCAAGATGGCAGAGTCCTGAATGGATAAAGTAGACCGCTGCAGCTGGGGGATCACATTTTCGACAGCTGCCTCAGGTGAAAGGTTTCCTGTGAAGGGGTGGAATAGGTTCCAGGATGGTAAAGAAGCCGCTGAATGTAGTTGACAGTGTGTGCAACCTGGACTGGGGAGACCCAGGTTCAAATCTCCACTCTGCCTTGAAGCTGATTGGTTCACCTGCGTACCTCACAGGGTTGTTGTGAAGATAAAAAATATGGAGGAAGAATACCATGTATGCTGCCTGGGGCGGGGGGGAAACAGGGTATAGACATAATAAATAGTGTGTTTGTCTGGTTGAGAGTACTCCCTGGTGTGCTAGTTTTCCACTTGGAAAGAGATTCTTATGTAATGGATTGAAATGCTGTTTTCCTCACCTGCTCCCTGCAATGCTCTAGCCAAGCCTCTTGCCTCAGGACTCTGCTGCTTTGTTCTGCCGCATGGACGCATCAGTCCCCTGCCTCTTTCTCCCCTTTTCTTCCATTCCTTACATTATCCCTCTCCTTGCAAGCTCAGCCAAGTGGGGGGTCTTAAAAAAGGGCACCAGCATGTTAGGGGCAAAGCGGCTGTGGCTGCCCAGGCTGTCCGTCTCCTCCATCTGCAGTTGTCCCTTTCTACCTAGGACTTTTCTGCAAGCACTGGGTTCATCCTAGGAAACATCTCTCTTTTAGCTGGCAGCATCTAGAACCCACATCACCCTTGCCTCCCTTCCTTCTGGCCTTATAACTATCCCCTCACTTCCAAAGGCCAGTTGCTGGACCTGATGTAGATGGGAATGATGCATACCTCCACATGCTGATGGACTGGTTGTTGTTGTTGTTGTGTGCCTTCAAGTCATTTTCGACTTATGACGACCCTAAGGCAAACCTATTGTAGGGTTTTCTTGGCATGATTTGTTCAGGGAGGTTTGCCATTGCCTTCCCCTGAGGCTGAGAGGGTGTGACGTGCCCAAAGTCACCCATGGGTTTCATGGCCGAGCAGGGAATCAAACCCTAGTCTCCAGAATTGTAGTTCAACACTCAGACCGCTATGGCTCTCCTGCTGATAGACTGTAACTCCCAACATTCCTCATATTGGCTATGTTGGGTAGAGTTGATGGGAGTTGTAGTCTAGCAATACTTTTAATAGTGCAGCAAGCACATGTGACCAAAAGCCAGTATGCAAATAGAGGGACAGGACTTGTAGAAAAGGGTTGGGTTCAGTTCTTAACTACCACCACCACCTTGGATTCTGTGAGATGCATAAAGCATGCTTCAATATGCTCCCCACTTCACTAAGGACATCTGTGGGGCCCTGTTAAAGCCATGTCCAAAGCACATCCTGGTCCTGTTTTACATGCAAGTCGTGGCACAAAATGAGGGACAGCTTTCTAGTAGGGTTACCCTTTGCCAACTCTAGATCTGCGACCAGCAGCTGGGATGCATAGGAGATGGGGTGATAGCTCCCTGGCTGAGGCAAGTGCCCCACCAAAGTGCCCATTTCTTCCTGGCTTGGGACAAGTTTATGTTGGGGTCCATGGGGTGGCAAACTGCCTGGCATATAGGCATCATTGGGGCAAAGGGATACAGAGGAGCATTGCTTCCCTACAGCCCATAGCAGAGAATCCCTACACCATTTCAGTGGGTGTTTCCACTTGCGAAACAAATTTTTATACAACACATCTTACCTCCTAGTTTGAAATACAGTATTTTAAAGTCAGGTAGCTTTGCATAACTAAATCAAAATGTAGAATTTTTGGTGGGAAAAGGCGGCATTGGAGAGATATAGCTCCAGGTACAGTTAATCCAGATTTATTTCAGGTTGTTCCTGATTGGATGTACCACAGATCAGTTCACATACAGACAAGGCAGAAGATATCCTGAACTTCTGGTACTAATGTAAAAGCTGGGGTTGGTCCTGAATCTTTGAAAGTGTATGCTAAGCTGTTTGCTCTGTCTCTCCAGCTCTGTGGTGAAAAGCCTGTATTGCCTGGCCCTGGCCTTGAGAGCTTCAACCAGTTGAGTTTAATAGCTAAAGTGCTACTAAGGGCTGTATCGGAAGTAGACGCCAGCTCCCAGCAAATGCTTAGAGGCACTCAACCAAGAGAGAATGGGGGGAAAGAGCCCAGCCAGTCATAGAAGGATATGTAGGTTGTTTGCTGGGTTCAGAGAGAGAGAGGAAAGGATACTGTCAAAACATAAATCATTGCAAGAGTTCCTTCAGTTGCACCAAGTTAAGGATGGATGGCCATGGAGCATTTGCTCCCAGTAGCAAAAAAATCTCAGCGTTTGTCAGGGACCTGTTGGGTGAGATGACTTTTGTCAGAAAGCTGGTGCTGGGAGACATCTCAGAGTCTCCAACAAGATGGGTTCTGCGAAGTCGAAGGCTTTCGCGGCCGGCATCCATAGGTTTTTGTGGGTTTTCTGTGCTGTGAGGCCGTGTTCAAGAAGAATGTATTCCTGACGCTTCA
>CM034711.1:3503521-3520125 GCA_020142125.1 Phrynosoma platyrhinos
GGGGTTAAACTGCCTGTTTGTGGGGCTGAAGGGAGGATAGGATTGGCTTGATCTGTTCCTTTTCCCCCCTCCTTAGACCTCAAGCTTCTGCTTGCTTAGCTGCCAAGCCCCCATTTCCTTTTTAGGCAATGGACCTTTTTATAGCATTGTATGGAAATGGTTTGTCTTGGGAGACAGCCATTTTGTGCGTTCTGCCTTGAAATGTTATCTTTTACGGCAGCTACGTCACTTTGCTTTTAGTGCCGGCTGGAGAAGTCAGAGGCGGAGCAGCTGACAGCGGGTGGCTGGCTGGCTGGAGGCTTCAAGCTGGTCCTGCCACCTCTCTCCCAGCCCAAGGATGGGCCCTGGGGCAAAGCAGGAGGAATTGCAAAGCTTAACTACACTTGCTCGCTTGCACCTGGTCTTTTCCCCTTTCCCTCTTTCTTTCCTTCTAATGTGAGCTAGGTATATTTTTGGAATTCAGATAATGCTACGGCTTGTTGTAGGCAAATGTAAAGTCACACAGGGTGGACCCATTTGCAAAGCGAGACCTTTCAGTAACTATTAGCCAGCATAGTTCGGTGGAAACTTCATGTACAGGGGTAGTTCACCCCACCCCACCCAAAACCAATCTGCGAGGACAGATGAAGAGGAAAGACCTGACTTCCATGCCCTGTCCCAGAGGAACCTTCCAGGGAACAGGATGCTGCACTAGATCAAGTATGAGCAGCTTCCAGGAATTGGAGGCAGAAAAATGGCTGAGGAAGCCACATACAGCGAGTATGCCACATATTGCCTACTGACATCAGCCTGGCCTGCCTTGGCCCAGTTCAGCAGGTCTGTTCTTCTGATATATTACCAGTTGCAATAGCTGGGAATGGAAATGGCTGTATTATAGAGCCTCTAAACGTCATATGCCAGGACGGGAAGGGGCAAACAACAAAGAAGGGGGTATTGTCTTTGTGAAGGTATTTCCTTGGCATCTGGGTGGCCAGTGCTGGAAATAGAGTGTTGTGCATGTGGAGAACCTTTGAGCTCCGTTTGAGTCCCCATTTCAGAGAAAGATGAGGAATAACTAAATAAATCTGTAGAATTCAAAGATATAGCCGTGTTAGTCAGTAGAGTCAATACACAGAGAGATCTTGTAGCAACTTTGAGACTAACTAAAGAAAGAAGTTGGCAGCAGGAGCTTTTGTAGACTTAAGTCTTTTAAAATCTGTAGCAGGCTGAATACAATTGCTAACTTTGCATCCCCCTGGTCTCCAATGATCTACCCCCTCCATATTTTGGTCAGTCTGCCACAGTTTATATACGTAGAGAGATCTTGTAGCACCTTTGAGACTCATGGAAAGAAAGGAGTTTGCAGCATGAGCTTTCCTAGACATAACTTTCCTTCCACAGATGCATTTGGAAGTAGACTTCAGTCTATGGAAGCTCATGCTGCCAAGTTTTTTCTTTAGTTAGTTTCAAAGGTGCTACAAGATGTCTCTGCATACTAAATAAATCTGTGGCTCTCATGTCTCTGAGCTCCAACTCTCATTACATTTAACCATTTGTTTGGCTAGCCAGGGCTGATAGGAGTTTCACTCAAGTGATAGCTGCAAAGTCAGCCTTGATACTCATGGACCCTGGGTGCAATCCAGGAAGCTGATGCTTACATTTTCAAATGATCTTCAGAGTTGTTGTCATTGTTTACATGGAGGGATGTTCAGATGTGTTTTCATATGGAACCCAGCTGTTGAAAGATGCTGTCAGTAACTTAGGTGGTTTTTAAAAGAGACTTTACAAACTCATGGAGCAAGTGAGGTTTGTTATTCGCTATGATTCAGATAGGTCTCAGTTTACGTTGGGGTGGTATTCCTAAACTCACTATATAAATTGAAAGATGTAGCTGTGTTAGGGCCTTTGCAGACTGCCGGAAATAGTGCAAATTGAGTCCACTTTCACTGCCCTGACTCAGTGCTAGGGAATCATGGGAACTGTAGTTTATTGTGGCACCAGAGCTCTCTGACAGAGAAGGCTCAATGTCTCAGAAAAATATACAATTCCTATGATTCCCTAACACTGAGCCAGGACAGTTAAAGTGGACTCAATTTGCACTATTTCTGGCAGTCTGCAAAGGCCCAAAGTCTTCCTTCCAGCAAGGCCAAGATTGCCATTGCTGTCCTCCTTTATCCCGCAACCTAGCCAGGTAAAAGAAACTTTATTTCTTTTGCTGTACAGTCATCCCTCCTTATCCACGGATTTTTTTTTTTTAAATCCATGGATTAAAGCAGGGGTGGACAACCTTTTTGACCCGGGGGCTGGGTTGCTGTCCCTCAGACAATTGGGGGGCCGAAGCACCAAAAATAAATAAATAAATTAAAATTAAAATTAAAAATAAAATAAAAATAAATAAAAAATATGCATGCACACTCTCTCAGCCCCAGAAAAGCCACAGCAAAACCCCTGTGGAGATTTTGCCAAGAAAACCCCAAGAACAAGTAATAATAACAATAATCAATATCATCATGGCGGGTGGCGGCGGCGGCGGTCCAAAGGCCTCAGGGGGCCGCATCCGGCCCCCGGGCCTTAGGTTGCCTACCCCTGGATTAAAGCATCCACGGCTTGAAAATATTTTTAAAATATAGAAATCCCAAAAAGCAAACCTTGTTTTTTCCATTTTATATAAGGGATACCATTTCACTATGCCATTGTATTTAATGGGACTTGAGCATCCACGGATTTTGGTATTCATGGAAGGTCCTGGAACCAAACCCCAGCGGATACCAAGGGCCCACTGTACTTCTAAGAAGCTAGTAGTCTCCCTTGCCAGGCTAGTCACAGAAGAGAAAGACCTTCCCTTGTTTATTTTTTACTTTAAAAGATTTGTATCCCATCCATTCTACAAAAGCAGTTGACAACAAATAAATATTTAACAGTTGAAAACGTTCCTTGATAAGACAGAACACAACAACAGCAGCAGAAAACGGAACACAATGAAATATGGATAAATAAATAAAATATTTAAAAACACAAACTAAAAATAGCAGAAAGTAAACTCACCCAGTAAAGGGCAGCAAAGCTACTGCCCCTCTTCCTCCTCATCTTTCTCCTATTTCTCTTATTTTTAAGTAATGTTTTCACCAGGTTTATAAAGATATTAGTAAGGAAATAAGACAACTCTTTCTACCTTTGCAGCTTGCATGGGAATGCATATCCCTAGCAGGCTAGTTTAAAAAAATATTTTGCAGGCTGGTGATGCTTGTGGGCTTATTTATAAGACTAATGGATCCTCCAGGTTCAGAGGCAGTCTACCATGGGACAGCAGTTACTAAAAGGCCAGTGGTATGGAAAGTCTTGCTGTCTTTATGGTCCTTGTTGAGCTAGCTGCTGTGGGAAAAGATTCCTTTTTTTTAAAAAAAAAATTTGGCTGAACAATTCTTTCACTCTTGAAGTTTCTGCAGAAGTTTAAAACAGGTGGCAAGGAAAACCATTGTCCTGCAGGGTTAATCCAATGTATGGAGAGCCAGTGTGGTATAGTAGTTTGAGTGTTGGACTACAACTCCGGAGTCCAGGGTTCGATTCCCCACTCAGCCATGAGACCCACTGGGTGACCTTGGGCAAGTCACACACTCTCAGCCTCAGGGGAAGACAATGGCAAACCTCCTCTGAACAAATTTTGCCAAGAAAACCCCAGGATAATGTCACTGTCAGAAAACAACTTGACGGCACGTAACACACAAACACACACATGGAACTTCCCAAGTTACCCATTTTCAGGGTGCAAGAGCAACTAAACCAGAGTCTAGGGGGAACAGCACTGTCTTTTCACTCCTTCCTTTTCCTGTGTGTCTGTTTGCCACAATTCCATAGGTAGGACCCATATGGAGAGAAGTAATCTAGTGGGATCTTCTGTTATTGTTAGTTACCTCTCGGGGTGATAATTGTTGACAATGGCAGGCATATAGGTCTGAAAAAGAGATTGCGTGTCCCTCAAGGGGAGCCCAGAAGAGAAGGGCCTTCCTCTGGTCACCTTCAGCTTGGAGGAAGAGGGTTACAGAGAGCTTTGCCTGCATCTTGACTTACAAGGAAGGGGATTTTGGGGACTAGCCTGGGAGTGGGGCTGCTGGACCGTAATCTCAAATCGGCTGAAGTGAGACCTGGATCCCTACTTCCTACACCATCTTTACTCCTTGTTTGCTTAATTTCATTTCAGTGCTCATCATGCTTGAACCGAATCTGAGTTAAGATACCTTATTTTCTGGCGTATAAGTCTACTTTTAAACCTGCAAAATCTGAGGTTAAAGTGGGGGGGGTCGTCTTATGCGCCGGGTATAAGGAGGTTCATGGTAGGTTTGCCTTAGTGTCATCATCAGTTGGAAATGACTTGAAGGTGCACAGCAACAACAACAACAGTTTTGGAAGTCATACTCTTCCCAAACTCTATATTTTAACTGGAAAAGTGGGGGGTCGTCTTATACGCCCAGCCGTCTTATACGCCGGAAAATACGGTACCTCTGGTTGCCATGTGAGTGGAGAGTTCAGTCCCTTGAATGTGTGTAAAATGCTTAGCAGAACAAACTTCACTTTGGTGAGGTTTGAAAAGAATTAGATTCACGGAGGAGAGCTCTCCCAGCGGCTAAAGTTAGACGGAGCAAAGCTTTGCCCCTCCAGATGTTTTGGATTACAGTGCTCACTGTCCCATACCACTGGTGACGTTGGCTGGGGCTGCTGGATGTTGAAGTCTAACAGCATCTGGAGGACAGATGTTCTCTATCTCCGCGTGAAGGGTAGCTTGCTGGAAGCTACTTATCCAGACCTCCTTGTGGAAGAGCAGTTTACCTTGAGCGAGAGCAGGAAAGGCAAGGGAAAGTAGAAAGGCCATCACTTTCATGACATGCCTCTCGACTTTCTAGATGTGTTGGGAGGGCAGGGCGCCTGTCAGGATGCTAGGCTAGACAGACCTTTTGGTTAAACCTGGGAAGGTGGCTCCTATGCCCTTGTGCCGAAGGACTAATGGAAAGGGCAAGGAGATATGTTTTAGTGGGAAACTGGACTAGACAAACACCATGCCAAAGCCCTTTGGTTCATACAGGGGCCAGCCTCTTCCATGTCAGCCGCATGGCCTCTCCTTGTTCCCAGGGGCTTTGCATGTTGCATGACCTATTTCTACTGATAAATCCAACTGATTTATTTCCCCAATCGCTGCAGTTGCTGTTCTGTGTCGGAGGAGATAGCTTTCCCTTGGTCTTTTGGGTATTCTCATTTCTCCTCCTTGTCTTTTATTTTTTATTTTTATTTATATTTTATTTTATTTGTCCTCCCCTGTCTCTTCCTTCCACACAATATCTCCCTGTTTTCTTGGGTGACGATGCTGTTGCTGCTGCTGCTTCACATTTCCACAACTCTTGGCAGGGCACTTATTTGGGGTCAGGGAGTGCATGGCCATGAACATTAGAAGGACTTTCTTAACAGTAAGAGCAATTGAGCAATGCAGCCAGTTCCCTAGAGAGGTGTTGGGGTCTTCTTCTCTTAATGTCTTCAGAAAGAGGCTGGACAGCTACTTGCCTTGGGATGCTTTATCTCAGGGGTAGGCAACCTTTCCCCTTTAAGGGCCGAGGGACTTCAGCTCCCAGAATCCCAGGAGCTATTGGCCAACATAGGACTATTGGCCAACATGGCCGAGGCTTCTGGGAGCTGAAGTCCCTCGGCCCTTAAAGGGGAAAGGTTGCCTACCCCTGCTTTATCTGGTTGGACTTGATGACTTATGGGATCTCATCCAGCTCCATGATTCTCCGGAGAGAAACTGGTGTCTTAAAAATCCCATATGTGATTCTCCCTGAACCCTTTTGTCCAGTCCCTGTTTGCAACAGTTGCCTAAACTTTTTGTTGTTCTACACTGTGGAAAACATGCATATATACTGCACACATGGTATTACTGTAGTGTTTTTTTCTGAGGAATCCTGCCTGTCCTCTGATCAACCCTTAGAGAAACAAGGTTCTGCTTCACGTCCCACGGCCTGAAGTGCATTTGCTGAAATGCCAGTTGGAAACTGACAGAAAATGGTATATGTCACTTTGAAGCGTGCTGTGAAAATACCCCCACTAGCATCCTAGAACCCCTGTGCTATCCCAAATGTCTCTGTTTTCCTCTGTAGTCCCTCTTGAAATACAATTCCCATCACCATTTTGAGAGGGACTCTAGAGAAAAATGGAGGTATTTGGGATGCAAAGGGAGAATTGGTCCCTGGTCCCTAAACAATTTTAAACTATTAATTAAACTATTAATTCAAAGTTGTTTGATAATTTTTAAGGGGTGGGAGGGTTAGGGTGGGGTTTGATCTTATTGTATTGTATTTTTATGTTGGAAGCCGCCCCGATTGCAATGCAGAGGGGCAGGGTATAAATAATTTTTTTATTATTATTATTATTATTATTATTATTAATTGCGCAGCCAAAATCAGTGAATGTATTTACATCCCACCTTTCTTCCAATGAGCTCAGGATACCGTACAGGTTGGCCCTCCCTCCCCACCTTTTATCCTCACAATAACCCTGTGAGGTTGGCCATGTCGAGAGAGGGAAACAGCCCTAAGATCAGCTGCTGAGACCTTGAGCCTATATTTCCCAAGTCCCAGCCCAGACCCACTGACTCTCAACCTTGTTTAAGGTTCCCTTATGTTAGAAAGTCCAAGACAAGCCCTGATTTCATTCTCACTTGCGGAGTAATCCCAAAGCCAGGGAGGGCAGCTGAGGGCAACATTTTAGTTCAGGCTCGCTCAAGTCACCCTCCTATACATTCACTTTTGATTCATTGCGGCCATGTAATGAGTGTGGCCGGGTGGGCTGGGCAGAGGTCTGAATCGAGAAGAGCTGCCTGGAGCTTGTGAGAAGAGGCCGGGTTAAGTCGGGTCATGCCAAGCGAGGACTGGAACAAAGGAAGTCTTGTGCCAAGGGCAGCCAGGTCAGTACTGAAGCAGAGAGGTTTGGCATGAGGGTTCCCAGGCAAGAAGTGCATTATTCCTGTGCAACGTTAAAACATAGTTCTGCACTCCTCTGCCCTGCCCTCCAAAACTAAGACCGGACATGGCTGGAGGGCTGCTTTGGGTTTCTGAGCACCTTATCTAGTTTGCCAAAATGGCACTGGGGTAGCTTTATTTCCTATTAAATTGATCCTTGTTTCTGGAAAGTTTCAGTTATATGACTGTCCTTTTTTAATGGACAAATATTGGGGTTAGGGGTGGCTTCTAGGGTCTCATGTGGCCCACATCTCTCTCTCTCTCCTCCACCCTATTCTAAACCATACTTGAGTATTATTCTTATTAGCAAGAGTATTAGTTTTAGCATTTATATTCCACCTTTTCCCCAGTTTGGGATTCAGTGCAGCTTACAACATAAAAAAAAAATCACATCATACAGAAGTTAAAAATGTAATTAACCTATCAGTAAAATTTAAACCAGTTTTCAAATAATGTAACCTTTAAAAAGAAAACGCTATAGTCCGTACAATATTCTGTTCCCCTGAAGCAGGTAGTCTCCAAAAGTCGGTCGAAAGAAAAACAAAAAAGTCACCTGCCTGTGGGAAAATAGCAAGGAAGGTACCAGTCTGTTCTCTACCAATTCCTAGGAGCAGAAACCAAGAAGGCCCTGTCTCCCATGTTCCCACCAGATGTACCTATGAAGGTGGTAAGACAGAGAGAAGGATCTCCCCAGAAGATCTCAAATAGGGGCAATATCACATGGAAGAAGACACTCCTTAAGATAATGTGACTGTGAGCCATATAGGGTTTCATAAGGGATAACCAGCACAATATCATCCCCTTTTCTTGTGTGTCTTGTCTTTAGATTGTAAGCCTGAGGACAGGGAACTGTTTTTACTTGTTCTTTTCCTTGTAAAGCCCCATGCACAGTGATGGCGCTCTATAAATGAATGAATAATAATAATAATAAAGCTGCTGCAACAAGTTGTGCACTCCATAGCCAGCTCCAGTAACAATCTGGCTGCAGCTCTTTGGACCAGCTGAGGTTTCTGAACACTTTTCAGGTCATCCTCACATAGAACCCATTATAGTAATCCAAGGGAGGTCCAAACTACAACTCCCAAAATCTCCCATCATAGAATTTGGTGGATTTAGGGAGTCATTGTCCCAAAAGCTGCCATTTCCTAGCTCTGGTATATCCACTTTAAAAAGCTTTTTGACTGAAGGCTGCCAGTCTCCTAAGCAAACTGAGTTTTGGGGTCTTTACTTCCAACCTCAGTTAACATATTCTGGCTGTAGTTCTTTAGACCAGCTTAAGTAAAACAGTGTCTCCAGGTCCTAACCCAGTATTAAAGTGCCAGTCTGACCAGTTAGAAAGTCCAGCTGAAAGCAAGTTTCAACTTGCAGATGTTCTGGCTACCATACTGATGGAAAAGTTATATGTTTTTCCTTGCTCTCCAGGGAAACATTTGGGCCTGGAAAACCTAAGTTCTCATCCCACAAATTAGGATTAATTATAAACAATAACTTATGCTCCAAAATATTAGCACATTTGAATTTTGGGATCCCTTTCTCCAAGGGTAAATGAAGCAAACTTGTTGGAAGCAGTTGGCTAAGAACTGGAAAGTCTCCAGGGCTTTTGAATTTTCTTTCCTTTCCTTTCTAATTAAAATGACTGCAAGGCATTTTCTGGGTCCCTGATAGTCATCACAAATGCTTTGGAAACTGTTTTTCTCCTAGTCATCTTCCCTGAAGTTTGGAAAGGGTCTTCTTCCCAGGTACCAAAGCCAGCTTAAGTTCTCATACTTGTTTTATTTTTAACCCACCAGCCAAATTTCTGACAATTACCTGATAGCAACCCCTTTTTTGCCTTGACAAAGGGGAGAAACAGACAGGCAAAATAAGCAGGTTTCGAGATGGGGCGTTTAGATGACGTACGCGTTGAAGCCGGACGGAAAGCACCCTCTAGCCGTCTTATGGGGAGAAAAGCCGCTTCAAAAAGAAGCTGCTTTTTTTCCGCTCCTTCCCGGAAAGTGTGCACCTTCACATGTGCATATAAATGCACCAGCGCTAGTGCAGCTCTAAAGGAGTGCTCTTTCCAAACCTAAACCCTAACTGTTCATGTAAATCCCCCATCACAGGAGTGCATTTAAAAGGAACAGAGCTGCCATACACAAGTGATTGGGTGGCAATACCCAAAAGAGAAACCATGGAGATGAGTACAACATACACAAGACAGACAGTCAACAAGGGGGCACAAGGTGAAGGGAGGCATGATTGTACCTTGCTGGCATCTGCATGGGTACACCTCTGCTCTGATGCTCTGTCCCGGCGAAGCTGCACATGCAAATATGTGCAGATTCACATGGATGGCCATGCAATGCAGTGGCAGTCGCCGGCAGTTCACTTCTGAGAAAGTGCACAGGGATGGTGCTGGGAACTATTTTTTTTTTTTTAAAGTACCCAGCAGCGCAGCTTGAAGCCATGGCATGTGGTCATGACATGCTCACTCCAGCTGCCTTGGGAACCGGTGGTGTAATTGGTGGGGTTTCACTGTGGCTTTGGAAAAGGCAACTTCAAGCCACTTTTTCCTGCCCATCTGTTTCGCCCCTGAGACAACAATACAGTCTCCAGTTACTTGAGTTTGGGCCTTTGCAGACTGCTAGAAATAGTGCAAATTGAGTCTACTTGAACTGCCCTGGCTCCGTGCTAGGAAATCATGGGAATTGTATTTTTTTCTGAGACATTGAGCCTTCTCTGTCAGAGAGCTCTGGTGCTACAATAAACTACAGTTCCCATGATTCCCTAGCACTGAGTCAGGGCAGTTAAAGTGGACTCAATTTGCACTATTTCTGGCAGTCTGCAAAGGCCCTTTGTCTCACTCAGTCCAGTAAACTGTTGAACTATGCGTATAACAACTAGTGTAATGTCACGAGATAGATAGATAGATGCATAGATAGGCATGTTGGATTCACTGATTTATGTTTTCAGTATGTTCTCAAGTTTTAATTCTGTTGCTGTTGTTATGTGCCTTCAGGTCAACTCTGACTTAAGATGACTTACTACTAAGGTTGCCTTGACAAGGTTTATTCAAAAGAGGTTTGCCATTGTCTTCTTCCTAGGCAGAATATGATTTGTCCAGGGTCACACAATTGAGCTTCCATGGGAGTAGTGTTCCCAGAGTCCTAGTCCAACACCAGAGCCACTATACTGTCCTGACAGACTCTTAGAATCATAGAATTGGACGAGATCCCAAGTGCCATCCAGTCCAAGCTCCTACCATGCAGCAGCACACAATTAAAGCACTCCTGAGAGATGACCATCCTGTCTGTGCTTAAATAATTTGGTAAGCGTCAATTAAAGCTGGAATTTGGGGATCCGTTTGGATTACCGATAGTACATTTTAACTGGTGGGACTGGGAGCGATAAGCCCACCTGCTTTTTAGTGAGGACATTTTTTGTTCTGGTCTAAAATGGCACCCGATCTGATCCCATCTGATCTTGGAGCTAAGGCGGGTCAACCCTTGGATGGGAGACCCGCCAACAAATACCAGAAGCTATATTTCAGAGGAACTGGTGAAAGTCTTCCACCAAGTACTCCTTGCCTAAGAAAACCCTGGGATCACCATATGTTAACAGGCAACTTGAAGCGCACACACACACGAAATGGAATTATAAATATAAATACATAATAAAAATACTCTAATGAAATCTCATCATGCTTTTTAAAAAATCTTTATTGTATGCATCCTTTTTTGTCAAAAAAGAGGGGAAGGTATCGAAGCAGGCATTTTTCTCCAAAATGTAACTTCATTAGAATTAAAGTTGATCAGAACTCTTTCATGGCCTGACACCCCTGGTTCCTGAGACATAACATACCAAAAGCAGACAACTTTTGCACATCTCCCCATAAGCATGCCTCAGCCTGCCCAGCTGCCTTTTTTTGGCTCTGGTTTTGCTCTCCAAAATGCTTTCCCAGCCAAGCCTGCTCCCCCAGGGCTGCCATAAAAAGTTGTCGCAAGAATGTGTGTGTGTGTGTGATTTATTATTATTTTATTCATTTTAACACAAACAGTCCAATTCGCAATCAAAGTAATATACACTCAGAAAATAAAAAAAGACAGTTGGATTTTTTGTGTTTTAATGGTCTGTGACTGCACGATAAAGATTGGCATTGACATAAAAAGACAGAAAGAAAAGAAAAGGGGGGAAACCTTAACCCTAACCCTTATACAATAGGACTTTGACCCACTCACTCCCAATCCTGATTTAATGAAAAGAAAGAAAAAGGGAGGGAAAGGATTTGAAAATATTGTTATTCCACTATTACAGATCAAGCTAAATAGCACAAGCATTGCAACATTAGATTTCTTATTGCTCCCAAGAAAATCCATAAGTAGTTTCCAGTCTTTCAGAAAATTTCCAATTGGGTTATCATTTTTAAATGCATGTTAATTTGGTCATTTGGGTTAACTCTGCAACCTTAATAATCCATTCATCCATTGTCAGCGCTTCATTCAATTTCTAGTATTCTTGCTGCAGTTGTATATCAAAGAAATAATCCATATTTACTCTCCAATTCTTTGTTTATAATACCCAACAAAAATATTTCTGGTAATATTACAAAATCCAACTTTTTTATTTTTTATTTTTTGGATTAACACATGAATCTTAGAACAGTAACTTTTTGATTTCTTACAGTGTATGGAAAAAAGAGCCGCTCTTATCTTGATATCCCCAACATTAGTTTGAAACACTCGGGGACATTTTTGAGAGCTTATTTGGAGTTAAATGCCATCTATACACACACCATCTTATACCATCTTAAAATTTTCTTTTAAATCGCTGCACAAAATAATTTTTATGTCTTTAGACCACATTTTCCCGATACACCCATATGGACAGTATGCTCCAAATTTTGGGCCCATCTTATCAGATACTCTTTTACAGACTCGTCTTCTGTCTGTAATTTCAAAAGCCGTTTATACACTTTTTTTAATTGCATAGTCGTCATCTTTGCACGCCTCTAAATAAAACTCATTTTCCACAACCTCTGTGGATTCATTTCTCATATCTTGATTAAATCTCTCTTTAAGTTGTGTATAAGCAAACCAGTTAAGATCTTTGCCTTCATCTCCCTTAATTTAAACTTCCAACCATCCTGTTCAAAGATCCAATTTTTTACCCATTAGTTCTTTAAAATAACAAGGTTTTCTGCGGCAAGGTGGCTAATACTATCTTAGGAAAAGTGTCCATTTATACTCAACACCAAATTCATGTCCTTACACCAAGTTTGTAGGAGAGCCTTTCCCGATATAATGGTTTCTAAATATACCTTGCCTTTATCATACCGACGATAACCATGCCAACCAAATAATGGCCTCCTTCCAAGAATCTCACACCTCTAAGCAATATCTATTCCTTCAGCCATACAAAACAACAGGACTTGTAGTACAACTTGACACTAGGCACATCCAAGCTGCTCCTTTCTTTAGCATCAAACAGTGTTTTAAATTTTATTCTGGGTTTCTTTGCCTGCCAGACAAATCTAGAAATCTCTTTTTGCCGTTGCACAAAAGGTATTCCGTTTCTTATAATAGGGGTCATTGTGAAAGAGAAATAAACACCTTGGCAAAACTTTTGCTTTTATTACTGCAATTCTACCCAAGTGTGCGATTTATTTAGCCAGCTAGCTAGCAGTCCAGAATATCTGCACCTTTCCCCCCCACACACAAAGGCATTTTTTAGAATATATGATTCTGATTCAACTATCTCGACTGTTCAGTAGGCGTACTCTGAAAATTCTCCATGGTTTTTCAAGTGATGCTCAACACATTGTCCTTGTTTATCTACAGAAAAGATGAGAAGCGAGTCTTGGAGCCAGATCTGGCCCTCCCAGCATCCCCATTCAGCCTTTTCGAACCCCGCATCTCTTTTCCCGTGGCATGTTTCTCTTTCTGTTCAGGATCAGTTACTGTCAGAAAGTGATTAACCAAAAATCTTCACTGAGAATTGAGATCACCTGAAGGGGTCCTTTTCTGTGTCCCATAGGGGACAATACATTGTAGGAGGACACAGGAGAGGACCTTCTCTGCTGCTATGCTCTCCACCTGAAGGTCCAGTCGGCACCTACACTGTGTCATTCCGGCACCATTCAAAACATGGCTTTTTACGAAAGCCTTTGGGACCTGATTGATTGAATCCAATTTCATAGAATCCTAGAGTTGGAAGAGACCCCAAGGGCCATCCAGTCCAACCACCTGCCATGGAGAAACTCATAATCAAAGCACCCTTGAAAGATGACCATCCAGCCTCTGTTTAAAAACCTCCAAAGAAGGAGAATCCACTGTTCTCCAAGGGAGCATCTTCCACTGTCAAAACAGCTCTTACTGTCAGGACGTTCCTCCTAATGTTGAGCTGGAATCTCTTTTCCTGTGGCTTGCATTCGTTGTTCCGGGTCCTTTCTCTGAAGCAGCAGAAAGCAAGCTAGCTCCATCCTCAATATGACACTCCTTCAAATGTTTAAACAAGGCTATCATATCATCTCTTAACCTTCTCTTCTCCACGCTAAGTCTCTCCTTGTAAGAGCCTGATTTCCAGACCCTTCACCATTTTGGTTGGCCGTCTCTGGACACTCTCCAGCTTCTCACCATCCTTTTTGAATTGTGGTTCCTAGAACTAGACACAAATTAGGGGTAGGCAACCTTTCCCCTTTAAGGGCCGAGGGACTTCAGCTCCCAGAAGCCTCAGCCATGTTGGCCAATAGTCCCATGTTGGCCAATAGCTCCTGGGATTCTGGGAGCTGAAGTCCCTCGGCCCTTAAAGGGGAAAGGTTGCTTACCCCTGCCATAGAGTCGTCATTGTATCAAATTGTTTTAACTGGTTTTGTTTGGTTTAAAAAGTAATAACTAATGTGAAATATTTGCAGCCTTTTCAATTATTTGTTGTCTTAAGTGGATATTATTGCATGCTGCCCTATGATCTTTAGATATTGTAATAAATAAATAAGTTGGTTGTGCTGGTCTTAACCTTTTGTGTATAGTCCCCAACCCATCACTTGGAGTGTTGGTCCAAGAGCTTCTCTACAGTTAGAATCATAGAATCCTAGAGTTGGAAGAGACCCCAAGGGACATCCAGTCCAACCCTCCTGCTGTGCCAAACACACAGTCAAAACACTCCTGGCAGATGGCTGTCCATCGTCTGTTTAAAAACCTCCAAAGAAGAAGATTCCACCACACTCCCAGGCAACGTAGTCCACTGTTGAATAGCTCTTGCTATCAGAGTATTCTTCCTAATGTTTAGGTAGAATCTCTTTTCCTGTAGTGTGAATCCATTGCTCCGGGTCCTATTCTCTAGAGCAGCAGAAAACAAGCTTGCTCCATCCTCAACATGACATCCCTTCAAATATTGAAGCATGGCTATCATGCCACCTCTTAACCTTCTGTTCTTCAGAGATGCTCCCTGAGATGCTCTTCATAGGGCATGGTTTCCTATGAATGTGACTCTCGGGCCGAAAGTGGTTCCCTTTCCGTGTGTGTTTCTTGCATCTGCTATAAGCTTCTTTTGCTGCTCTTTGAATATGTTGTGAGGAACTCCTCTTAGTGCTTTGAACAGAGAGACCTGATGGTCAAGATGGATGGGATGCATCAAGATGGAGGCCTGGGACAGTCATTGATGAATTGACTAGTACAATGCATCCAGCCATTCTCCTCCCTCCCTTCTGTCACTTCCCCTTGGAAGTTATAGTGCTTCTGGATTGTTGATGGCAGTAGTAGCAACAGCAAATAGAAGTCTTCCTCCATCTATGTGTGTGTGTGTCATAGTCTATTAGGGGTGATAAAAGGCCTCCCACCAATATATATGACGTTCTTGTTTGGTACCCCTCCATTGCAAGCAGAAACGAAATGTTAAGTAATGCCATCTTTTTACAGACCTTAACACTGGTATAGAAGAAAATTACTCTCCACAAGACTGGAGTGAGGTCCTTTTTTTTTTCCAGTAGCCCCAGAGCTACAGGACACCTTTCTGTGGTTTGTGATTTCTCAAACTGGAGTTGTGACACCCAAATGTATTAAGCAAGATTTTTTTTTGGGGGGGGGGGGGAAGCAAAGTTCTTAGTGCTATTTTTGTTTGGTTTTCATCAGCTACTCAACACTTCTTAGAATGTCATCTACAATTAAATGGCTCTTTTCTTTCTAAAATGTATTTTATTTTATTTTTTTATGAATGTCATCCTATGCAGTGACATGTGAAATTTCCCCCTGCCCCTAAAAAAGTATTTGTTTTCAATGTTGGAGTTAGCTTTGGGACTTTTGGAGGGAGGTGTTCATTAGAATTTTATATGCTAAGCTTACAAATAGCAATTGAGCAATTTATGGTCAACCAAGGGATATCTTTGCTGTATTAAAACGCATGATATACATACATTCACCAATGACTGATTAGCATCAAGAGCAAAAATAAGCTTTCTTTCTTTATTTATTTATCAAAACATCCCTCCAAATAGATCATAGGGGAGAGCTTGCAAGTAAAAGTATAACAAACAACTTAAAAGAATAAAAACAATTTTTAAAATCTCAAAACTTATCAAAGTTAATGAGTTAAAACACATTCTAAAAGATTTTGTTTATGTATGTATTCAATTTATTCATTAATATATTTTTATGTTCTTTAACTTTTCTTTAACTTTTTGCTCCAGTAACTTTCTGGTGCAGCCTAAAAATTACTGTATTCTCTGTACTTTTGCAGCGAATGAGACACCCCTAGGTGAACTAAAATTCATCACCCATTTAAAGCAGTGATGTATATATATATTTCCAGTTGTTACTCCTGGATTTAATATATTAGAAAATCTCCCCAAGGGGTGGAAAAATTCAGAGTGAGGACTAATACAGGTGCTTTAAATGAATCTGGGTGAAGAGGAGAGAGAATGATCTCTGGCTAGGAATGAGGGAAATCACAATATTAATAATAATAATAATAATAATAATAATAATAATAATAATAATAATAATAATAATAATAATAATAATCCAGTAGATCTGGAGAGGGTGAAGAAGCTGGTCTTAAACCAGTGTCTATTTCACACAGTGTTCTGTGCAGTGGCCCACCAAATTCAGAAGCACAGGACACAAAGATAAATAGCCTTCCACTCTTTATAGACAACAGCTGGAATGGAGAGATACAGTGCCTCAGACATTGGATGCTCCATTTAGATGTCTTGATCCATGGTCTCTGGTCGACCTCCCCTGTCCTGTGAATTCACCTAGGTAGGGCAGGGATAAGAAAATGCATGGGGACCCAAAACCTTCTGCAGGCCACATTCCCACAGCGAGCCCAAATATATCTCAGTTTTTCTCAGTCGTCTCTCACAAACTGGTGAGAGGAAGTGATGTGTCACTTCCTGCTGCCATTTTGACTGGGACAGCCAAGGAAAATGGAGATATTTGAGGGTAGTATAGAGTTCTGAGGTACTTAACTAGGTGGGACATACGTTTTCATGCATTTGGGGGGGCTTTCTTTATGGTTTGGAGGCAAGAATTGATTGAAATTGACACCTTTTTTTAAAACGAATTGTGTTTAGGGAGCTTTTGTGGACTGGTGGAACTTCAGGGCCACAAAACCCTGACCTAGGAAATGTACAGCACATAAGATGACACCTCT
>CM034711.1:3520225-3535577 GCA_020142125.1 Phrynosoma platyrhinos
CCCCCCCCCATTATGTTTTATGCCCAGGACAGAAACAAGACCATCACTAATTTAAAAAAAATACCTAGCACAAAGAGTTAAAAGAGTATAACATGTATTAAACACCTACATAAAAAAGCAACGTCCCCATGCAATGTAAATATCCTTAAAAATGGTAGTATTAGAGCAGGGGTAGGCAGAATGTGGCCTATGGACTTCATGTACTCTCTGGACCACACTTTTACAGCCTCTCTAGTCTCTGACCATATGATAATATTTTTTAAAGTGTGATTTTTGGACAATTTTTGCCTGAAAGCCAATACTTCCATTTTCTTTTGTAGTCCTTTTCTAATGGCAACAGGAAGCAACACAGTGTTATTTCCAGTTACCATTCTGAGAGGAAGAAAACGAATGTATTTTGGCTTGCTAGGGCAGGAGGTGATCCAAGGAAGGGTCAAGGGAATTGGCCTCTGCATCCCACACAGTGTCCCACCTCTGATTTAAAAGGTTGTCTATTAATTATTGTAACCCTGTTGCGACTCGTGTAATACATGCAGTTTTCATATAGCTCCGTTTGTGTATACCTCTTTGTTTTCATACTACTGAATTGGGACAGTACCTTTTACATATTTGTTTAATATATACCAGGGGTAGGCAACCTTTCCCCTTTAAGGGCTGAGGGACTTCAGCTCCCAGAAGCCTCAGCCATGTTGGCCAATAGTCCCATGTTGGCCAGTAGCTCCTGGGATTCTGGGAGCTGAAGTCCCTCAGCCCTTAAAGGGGAAAGGTTGCCTACCCCTGATATATACTGTTTCAGTTGTTTATTTCATTCATTGTCATCCTGTTTAGCATGCTTCTGATTTAAGTCAAATGCTTCAAAAGGTTGCCATGCAGATTATGGGCTGATCCTGTTCACTATTTCTCTGGGGATAGGAGCAGAAAGGTGGGTAGAAATGGCAGGGGAAAGGATATGGTGGGCAAGGGATACTTGCCCCTGTTCACAGTCCCTTGTCCCCTAGTGCTTAGGGACCTCATAGCTTATGTTCACACCCTACGTTATTGGGGTGTGTGTGTGTGCAAAAAGAGATAATAGAAAACCCGAGACTTGATGTGAGCTCCATCTTGAGCTGTGAAATCTTGACTCAGCCATGCAGTCATGAGTGGCAAGGAGACAAGATGCCAGCCGTGGGCGGAAGAAGAGATGCCTGCAAGGCAGCAGCACCTTGGACGCTACGCTCCATTCGGCTGGTGCGTGGCCTGGGCTGCCTGCCTACCATCTGCCCCAACGCCTCTGCTTGCTGGTCATATCTATTTCCTTTGCGCTCCAACAGAAGGATCTTGGCATTATGGGATGCTGGTGCAGGAGTGGTTCACATCAATGAAGCACCATGATGGGCTGCTTTGTAGAAGCACGGAAGTGGTGCACTGGAGAGGCAGAGAGGAAAGGGCCTATTTCAAGCAGCAACGTGAGATCTGAGGCCTTCACACTACACAGTTATTGCACTGAGCCCACTTCAGTTGCCACAGATGCCTTCTGTGAAATCCTGAGAGTGGTAGTTTGGGCAGGCACAAGATTTCTCTGGCTGTGAATTCTAAATTTTTATTTTCCTTCAAGTCATTTCCAGCCTAAGGGGAACCTATCACGAGGTTTTCTTGGCAGGATTTTTTCAGTGGGTGTTTGCCATCTGAGGTTGAGAGGATTGTAACTTGCCCAAGATCGCACAGTGGGTTTTCATGGCTCAGTGGGGACATGAACCCTGGTTTCCAGAGTCATAATCCAACACCCAAACTACTACACCACACTGGCTCTCTGAACACGTGTGCATGTGCCTTCAAGTGGCCTGTAGACTTTGGTTTGCCCATTCTTTCCTCCAAGCCAACAGCACCTAGTATTCATTGGCAGTCTTCTATCCAAGTACTAACCAGAGCTGACCCTACTTAGCTTGCTTAACTTGCAAAATCAGGTGGGATTTGGTGCCTTTAGCAAATCTCAGGATTCCATAGGATGTTGAAATGTTAAACAATGTTGATGGGGGGTGTTAATTTTTTGGAGTGGCCCCTGCATTGGTATTTCACCAAGGGATTTCTCCCCCCCCCCCCCCTTACATTCCCAGAGCTGCTCTGGAGTGAGCAATCTGTCAGGGAACAGATTCCCTCCGGGGGATCATCTATCTGACATTGCATGACTGTTGTAGACAGGGTTCGAGGCAGTGGCTGCAGATGGAAAAGAGGGTGGGAGCCACCTCTTCTGCCTTCCTCTGTCTTCTTTCACCAGCACTTTTTATCTCTCCCTTCTTCACCCTCCTCTCTTTCCCTTTCTCTTTCTCCCTATCCTCTACCTAGGAGAAGAGCAGAGTACTCTCATCAAAGACCCAAACTTACTTATTTATTGATTGATTTATAGATTGATTTTAAAAATTACATCCCCTCCTGTATCTGAGGGTCTCTGGGCAGCATACCATAAAATCAGTCCAGAACCATTTGAAGCAGAATAATTTAAAAACATTAAACACACATTAAACCATTTAACACTTCAGATAGTTCAATCCAGATAAAACAACTTAAAATAATGTAAACCGTTAACACATGTGCAGATTGGATAAAATCACTTAGGACCCAAAGACATTGATAAAAAGCCACGTTTTGATGTGGTGATGGAATGGGACCAGTATTGGCTCCACCAGGCCTCTAATGGGAGGGTATTCCGTAACCGGATAAATCAGGCATGCACCGCCCACCATGCAAGAACCTAACCATTCCCAGAGCTGCCAGCAGAAGGTTTTTGAAGTTAGGCCAAGATTGGCCAATCTTGCTTCAAGATCTGGAGAGTTCCTTCGACGGGAAGGAACCGAAGGATTCTGAGGTAAATTGAAAGACTTATTTAGTACTTGGGTTACTTTCATGATGACACCACCTCCTCCTTTTTCTTTGAGCATTGTAAACCTTTTCTTCTGCCCCCTCTCAGAGTTAACAGGAGCCATCTGTAGCAGGTAAAGCTGGTGACTATCACCTCTTACCCCCACCGTCCAACAATGGGTTCCTTGCTCTATTCCTTCCTTTGACCATGTGGGATTTTTCTCCAAACTTCCACAGAAAAATCGAGGGTCAAAGGAAGGAGTAGAGCAAGGAACCCATTTCTTTCCCACTTTTCCTCTTGGTTCTTTCTGTGTAAACCATCTCCGGAGACCTGTCGTTCTTACGTGTCCTGTGTAAGTAGACCATACATGCTATTCTTTGGAGCCTCTCTGGATGTCTTCTCATTGCACATCTAGATTGAAGCTCTTTAGAGTTGTACACTCATGCACGCATCTCCATAATAAGTTGATGCCTGGTGCAGAACTAGTTGGGTATGTTGGAAATGCCTAGGAGTCCAGCTCTTGCGTCGGTTCCTTTCTTTTCCCCTCAAGCCATTAGTTTTTCACAGTGGCAGTGTCAAGTTTGAAAAGATACGAGTATCTTCTGGGTATAAAACGTCTGGGCATTCTTTAGGTTGCAGCTGTTCCACATAGCTTCCATGGAATCTGGCCTCTTTGGCATTCTGGACTCATCGGAGATTCAGTTTTGTGTTTGTTTCCTAAAAGTTGCAAATGCCTAGTACTTTGGGTAGCGGTGGAAATGTGCACATAAGCAAGACAGAAGAGTTAAAAGAGTTTTTGGTGCTGAGAGTTATGTGTGTTTCCTTGCACAGACCCACCTTGCCTATGGAGCCCAGTGCTTTTGCTCCCACTCCTCATCTCTTCTTTGAGACATTACCCTACTTCCCCAAAGCCTTCCAGTTACAAAAGTAGTGTTGCACCCAGTTTGAATTATCTCTCTTACATAAAATAGGGACTCTCCATCATTGACTTCAAGTTGATGCATGGCAGAGACTATTTCCCCACCCAACCCAGTGGTTGTTGGGGGCATTTGCCAACAAAAAAATAGCTGAGCCTCTCTTTGTGTGGGTGTGATGTCACAATGGTGGACAACAGCAATTGGTTACCGCTTGCTTACATCACCCGTCTCCAAGTGACGGGAAGTGGCGGACGTTTTGGGGACCCAGTGGTCGACTTCTTGGTTGCCGTTGGGTCCAGTCCCAGTTTCAGCTCCCCCATATCAAGAGAGAATCTTTTCAAAGTTTGCAATGAGTGTGGAGTTCAGGTATTACAGTGTTCTCTCCTAAAGAGCTTTTTCTTGTAGTGCCTCTAATTTAAATGTCCATCACGTGTCGTTTCTGAAGCTACCCAACTGAACCAGGTCGTTTGTGAATGTTTTCCCTTAGGGGCAGCATCCCCTTTTCTTCTCCTCTATTTCTGGATTCCTTAATAAGGGGCAGAAATATCTGAGAGGTCTTGATTGTTTGCTTGAACTTCATTTCTAAGCCTTCAAGCTTGATCATATTAATTGGATCCAACTACTTGTTAATTGAGGTTTCGAACCTGACCCTTTGCTAATGCGCTTAATAACAAGGAAAGAACCCAGAATTCAGGGCTTTTTGATGGCTTCCTTCTTGTATTATACTGTACAATAGCACAGAATCTTAGAATGTAAAATGGGCCTTGTTCTTCTGCTTTGTATTCCAAACCAACTATTAATTCACCTTTCCAGGTGAACACTGTGACTTGCCAACCACCAGTGTCAGTTGACCACTCTGCTTGAGTGAGAAGTTTGTGGCTTGAAAGAAAGAAAGAAAATTTTGTAATGTCTTTCTGCCTTTAGGTCATTCCAACTCATCGGGGTGATTTAACTAAAATAGGTATCTACAAGACTAGCTTTCTTTCAGATGTTACAGCAGCAAGTGGACAAAGCGGCCAGGCCTGGTCTCGAATCAGTTTATATAGCAGTAGTTTAACAGTGTTTGAATAGGTCTGTGGCTGATTTTTTTTCTTCTCAGACATGAATTTTCTTAGAGGAATTGATAGCAAAAGAGGGGAAGGGCACTTGTAAAATCAGATGTGAACTAGGCACACTGGAATAATTGGCTTCAGCTTGAATTTTGGGAGGAACTGAAAACGAAAGAGCAGGTGGACACATGTGAAATTAGATGTGAAATGGACACAATTCACAAGGTTTGAGTTCAGCCTAAATTTTGGGAGGAACTGAAAATGAAAGAGGAGGAGGACATGTGTAAAATCAGGTGTGAAATTGATTCTCTGGATTGATCTGGGTGGGAGGAATTGATAGCAGAAAGGGGTGAAAATGTCTTCAGTGTTTTGCAGGGAAGTTGGGACCAATATTTTGGATGTAAATGCTCTGACTTTTTTGCTTCTGCCTGTCACCATGATTAAAACCACAGAAAATCCCACAAGAAGTTCACACTATGACAGTATCATTGCAAAAAGCATGCATGGGATATAGCATTATGGGAAGTGAAATATGGTGATTGGGAAGAACTGTGGCTTCCTTTGCACATTGCAGTCTGATTCAGTAAAGTGTGTAACTCAGTTTCTTTCTCACAATTTCTTCATTTCCTCCTTCCCCCGCTCCCCAAATTCAGCAGTGACCAGGACAGGGGGCGGCTCACCCCCTCACCAGATATCATTGTCCTTTCCGACAATGAGGCCTCTAGTCCACGCTCCAGTTCCCGCATGGAAGAGAGACTCAAGGCTGCCAATCTAGAAATGTTCAAGGTAAGGACTGAGAGACTGAGAATGTCAGATTCATTCAGCCCAAAAGAGTATGCAAGATCATAGATTACACAACTTCTCTTTTCATCTCTTTCTCAGTTTTTGATATGCAGTATGGTAGCTTCATTTCAGGAGGTGCACAAGTGCCCTATCTACATTTTAACTTAAAGCACATGTAATTGTCATGAAAGAAAGTCTTGATAGTTCCAGGCTTCCCTAAAATGTTTCCCATTAGCCTCCCTAAAGTGCTTTCTTGTTTGTGTGCTTAAGTTAGCATTAAATATGAAACTGCCCATCAAAGGCTGTCAGACTAATCAGACCCTCCTAGCCTTTGGAAGCCACCAACCAGTTCAGTCCATGATTTATTGCAGGGACAGAACTTGAAGAAGTTACTTTTGGGGGGACTAAAACTCCCAGAAGTAATACTCTCATTCCATTCTGCTTGGGTCAGACCACATCTGAAGTACTGTGTCCAGTTTTGGGCATCCAAGTTTGAGAACAGTATTGACAACATCTCCAGAGAAAGGTCTGCGGTACGGTTGAGGGTGTTTAGCATAATTAGCCTAAAGAAGTTTGAGAGGGTGGTATGATACCCGTGTTCAAATATTCAAAGGGTTGTCATGTGGATGATGGATAAGCTAGGTTTTTGCTGATCCAGAGGGTAACACCAGGTTCAAATTACAAGAAAAGAGATTTTGGCTCAAAATTAAACAATGGAATGAACTACCTCAAAAGGTGGCTCACTCTTCTTTAAATAGAGTTTGGATGGCCACCTCCCAGAGATCCTTTAGCTGTGGATTCCAGCACCGGTAGGTGGTTGGACTAGATAACCCTTGGGGTCTCTTCCAGCTCCATGAGTCCATAAAATATGGGCCAGATAGAGCCACTAATTCAACTGTTGGATGATGAGTCAACCCAAAGGTATCAAGTGGATGTATTCTAATTAGGACTAATAGTAGGAGTCAAGCCATGATGCCACAGAGATGATGTTACTAGCCCAGTCAGTGAAAATGTTTTGAGCCATAACTTGGATGAGGAACTCTGATGAATAAAGAGGGAATGCTGAGCTATAGGAGAAGGTCTTGAGCTTTGATTCTTAGCCTCTGTGAATCTTTTGTCACCTAAAAGTACTGTAAGTAAGATGCATGCAACTGTGTCTCCTTCCCTCCCTCTGCAGGGCAAAGGCATTGAGGAGAGGCAGCAGCTCATCAAGCAACTCCGGGATGAGCTGCGGCTTGAGGAGGCCCGGCTGGTGCTGCTGAAGAAGCTACGACAGAGCCAGCTCCAGAAAGAGAATGTGGTACAGAAGGTGAAGCATCCATCCTAGCCTGGGTGGGCTGGTTCTGTGATGCCCCAAGATGGTTCCCAGACTTTTGAACTAGTATCACTTGAAAAGTGTTAAGCCACAGTGTTGCACACGTCTACCAGCTCTTTGTGCCTCTGAACAAGGAAGTCATGCTCAGCATGACTTTCCTCTCCCAATTGTGGAGAACGATGTCATCCTGAAGGAGAGGGAGTCTGCATTCATTAGGATTTCTTCATTCTCAAAAGCCACCACAGTTGCCTGCGGATTACATTTCCATCTCCGAGGCCTAAACTGAGTGGGCAGCAGAGAGAGCCCAGTGCTCAGAGATGCTGCTGGGCATCCTCATAGTTGCCAGGTGGGCGGGCATCTCCTCCCTTGTTTTGAAAGCTGATTATGAATAATAAAAGGCATTTTTTGAATTCCAAGTTTGCCTCCAGTTTTAGAACAAAAAAGTTCTACTTTGGGCACCAGAAATTTTATTTATTTACTTACTGCATCTATACACTACTTTTCTCCCAAGATGAGATCCACGGTGAATTTAAAACAAAATTAAATTAAAATTTTATATTCAACAGTTTAAAAATAATTGAACAATATTATTATTATTTTTAAAAACATGGTAAGAACAGATAAAAGCACATTTAAGACATAGTTACTATTAACTGATTTGTACAAATAAAATACAGCACACCACACTCGCTACTGCTACATAATTTAAAACCCAAACCCTGGCCTGAATAAAAAGGTTTTCCTCTGCAAGCAAAAAGAGAGCAGATATGGGGTCAACCAGACTTCCTATGTAAGGGTGTTCGATTCTTTTAAGTTCTCCGTGAACAATTGCACAAGTATCTCTCTTTTCCTTTCTGCTAGACTCCGGTTGTACAGAACGCAGCATCTATTGTCCAGCCATCTCCTGCCCATGTTGGACAGCAGGCTCTGTCCAAACTTCCCTCCCGGCCTGGATCTCAGGGGGTTGAGCCCCAAAACCTCCGCACATTACAGGTAAGAGATCTCCACACAGTGGGGTTGTGGCTCCTGACTTAATCATCTCGTTCTTGGGCCATTGAGGCACAGCTATTGTCATTCTATTGGGAGATTATTAACATCCCGATGTTAACATCTGTTAAAACAGTTCAAGTTCCACAATAACTGCAGCTATTGTGCAGATTGCAAACTGCAGTCAGTCTCATTCAGATTAAACATAAAAGTCAGGTGTTTCAGGAAGATTGCTTCTTATCCATTCATGAAGCTAGAGATCCCTTGTAAGAGTTCGGTGTTTTGCCTGGAGGTATGAAGTAGGCCGGCTAAGCTTGTATAAGTGGAAAGCCATTGAGTTATCTATCTGCTCATTCCCTGCCCCACAAAAATGGCTTGTCTCAGCCCCATGAATTTTCTGTGTTCCCTTTGCCTTATTTGACTGCTGGAGCTAGATGAATTCACATGTGCTTTCTTTATGAGAGTAAAAATAATACATTGCAAATAGAGGTAACAAAGTGTTCCTGGGGTTTTTTAAAAAAAAAACAAAAAACAAGGTATCAGAGGCAGAAATAACACAGAACATGAAGAAGTTCCTACTTCATTAAAAAGGAAGGCAGTTCAGCATGTTTCACCAAAACTTTTAGTCAGAACTAACCAGCATGCACATGTGAAATGACACAACCAGCTCAGGAAAGCCTTGCATTAGTAAACAAAAACATTTTGAACCTTCTGGAGACCATTACAGATCTTCTTCCAAAATATATTTGGGGATTACCTTTTCCTTCACCAGCCTCTAAATTTCTCTTTGATATCCATTTTGGTGACTAAACTTATAGATCTGTGTTTCTGTGAGGGTAGCTGGTGAAGCAGGCTTATCTGCTCTCCCCTTTTGTCTCTGTTTTGTTGTTACACGGAGGCATGCTCAGGTAAGACACAGGTCCATTTTACCTTGCCTTTGGCAGGCAAGCAGACACAGCTGCAGTAGGACTGGCCTGCTGAAACAAAAAGCTCTTTGCCCACCAGCAAAAGGAAAGCAGGGAGGGAGCCAGCCTAGTCTCCCATGGAAGGGAGTTCCAGAGGATGAGAGCAGCCACTGAGAAGGCTCTCTCTTGTGTTCTCACCAGGCACCCCCAAGAGAAAGCCTTCCCCCATGGACCTTAGAGCCCTTGCAGGTTTGTATTGGGAGATGTGGTCTTTCAAATAGCCATGCAAAGCACATGATAGAGCATGTGCATTGCATAACTGTGTGAAAGACCATACCTCCTCATGCATGCAGAAGACCCCAGGTTTGATTCCCAGCCAGGGCGAAGAAAGTTTCGATCTGAAATCCTTGAGGACCCCTTACCAGTGTGCGAGAACAGCAGGGAGTCAGGGGGTTGACTCCAGGTATAGGCATTTATTTGAAGTGGAGACAACAGAACGCATCTGTCACAGGCACTGGTGGGCAGGCATCTGAGCCATCGTGAACATTCTGCACTGGCCAGTTAATAGTCAAAGCCCTGTGTCTTCCCCGAGTGGTGGAAAGAAAGCAGAGAAGGGGCCAACCTAACCCCCAATGAGAGGGAACCCCATAGGCTGGCAGCAGCCACTGAGTAGGCTCACTTCCATGTTCTCAACAAAGTTAGACAGTGAGAAAACCTTCCCTGCGGCTCTTAAAACTTGGGGAGGCTGATATTGGGAGATACAGTCTTTGAGAACAAGAGTTCAGAATTGTCCCATTGCTTCTCCTGCTGACACAGGCATGCTTTTCCGTTCTGTCTCTTTTGGGCAGGGTCACAGCGTCATCCGATCAGCCACCAACACGACCCTCCCCCACATGCTTATGTCGCAGCGTGTCATCGCACCAAACCCAACCCAGCTCCAAGGGCAGCGCATCCCCCCAAAACCAGGCCTCATCCGCACCACCACTCCGAACATGAGCCCTGCCATCAGCTACCAGCCGGTGAGTGAAGCATGATGTGGGGGTGAATGAGTTGTGTGTTTGACCCTCAGTGGTGGGTGCAGAGCAGTAGATCTTGGCTTCTACGGAGATGATGCGATGGCCACCTTATTATCATGTGTTAGCCCAGGATTTGACAGAAGTGAGAACTGGATCTGTTAAAGCCTGTAGACATTGATGTTAATGCATCGTCTTTAAATTGTTCATGCTAATTTGTAAATCATTAAGCCATTAAGAAGATTTATGAAATTAATTAAGTAATTAACTTATTAGTTAAGTCATTGAACTGTTGTATTAAAATATCATTTAGAATTATTGGTGAATATGATCAGTAGCAAATTAAAGCAATGGGAATTGTCAGTCATTATTTGAAAATAGAATTGTTGGTCCTTAACCAGTAAAATCATAAATTTTAAAACGGTTGCTGGGAATGGATTAGGAGGAATAAGTAGATGTCTAACATATTATTTTAAAGCTCAGGGATCTGCTTTAGATCCCTAGGTGACTTACTGATCATCAGCTATCACTTCTGGCTCCCAACAGAATTATTCTCCTTCCCCAGATTATGTTATCAAAATGAAGGCAGTTTGGAATAACTGAGGGTTGATTTCTCTGAGGCAGGACTATGAGCGTTATTCATTTCTTATATTCAGAATACGTTATTGGGTTTAGAATTACTTAATTCTAAGCATAGTTATTTTGCATCAGGCTCACCTAGGTGGAATCACTTGATTCTTTAATCTTTTTTTAGTAGATCTCATAAGCCTGAAGTCTGCCCCACTAGTGCCATAGCTAAACGTTTCAGTTTTGGAAGTGAATAGTTAGATAACCTTCATTTGGATATTGATAGTGAAAGGTAACAATGCGGCCTTGAAGGATGCCAGGCTTAGACCTTGGGAATGTTACTTTTTTGGTCCATAATGACTTGTTATTAAGTTATTCTGGGAGCTGTAGTCATAAAGGTAATATTCCCATGCTTGAAGCTATCTTTCTGTTACTAATCCTGGCTGAGGGCAAGTCTACAGGATCTAAGGTGCTGAATGGCCAAAAATGGCAACAAGAAGTGGCATGATATCTTTTGCAATGTACATGGTTATCCATGTGCAGCTTGTGAACTGTTGGGGGGGCATTGGCAGGGTGAAGATTGCTCACACACTCCCCCAATTGCCTGTCCCTGGTCTAAAGCAAAGAGAGATCTTTGTTGTGCTCCTAGTCTGTTATCCCTTGACCTGGATCTGGCAGGACTTGAACCTGGAGCCTTCTGTGTGCAAATCCAGTGATCTGTTTGTGCACTACGACCCCTCTCCATGAGATTGCTTCCACCGCAGATGGGGAATGCTACTTGATTTTTGAGACATGACTGGTGTCTTATTACTAAATAGCACATGTCCTGTCTCTAACATCCTCTCTTTTCCTCCCATACATACGTGTTCCCTCTTCAGCAGTCCAGCTCAGCTGTCCCCTGTCAACGCACCACGTCCTCCACCATCTACATGAACCTTGCCTCCCACATCCAGCCGGGCACGGTGAACCGGGTCTCATCGCCACTGCCTAGCCCCAGCGCACTCAACGACGCTGCCAACTCCCAGGCGGCTGCCAAGCTCGCCTTGCGCAAGCAACTGGAAAAGACTCTCCTGGAGATCCCGCCCCCCAAACCCCCTGCCCCATTGCTCCACTTCCTGCCCAGTGCAGCCAACAGCGAGTTTATCTACATGGTGGGGCTGGAGGAGGTGGTGCAGAGCGTCATCGACAGCCAAGGTAAAAGGGAACACCGAGACAGAACTGACCTCACCAGATAGAGGGGGTGGCAGGTAGGGAACGCAGTCCACATGGGATGCAGGAAAGGTGTGTATTTTGTGATGGAGCATCAGAAAATAAAAGTATGACCTGAAAACACTGCTTATATAGTGGTAGTCCCCTGTTGTATCTGGAATTTCTTAATTTTCATAATCTGACATCTGTAATGAATGAACTTGTCCTAGCTTGTATCCTCTACTTTCAAGCAAACTTACCTGTATAAAATAGTCAATGAGGCAGCAACAAGAAGGCTCACCAGAGACATGGGATGTGTTGTGGGCCTCATTTTAAGAAGTTGATGCTCCTTCTTATGTGAGGATCTCTAAGCTTTACATATTTTTCTCATGCGTGGGTAACACACATACCTGCCTATGTATCTGCCTGCCTGCCTAGCTATTTCCAAGATAGCTTGGATATTTGTGTATAGTAGTGGTGGGGATGGTGAATTTAGGCACACAGCTGCCTAAATATTTTTCACACTCAGACATATGCACACCGTTAACCAGGTCTTTAGCCAGGGCTATGCATAGCTGTGCTTTAAAGTTATGATTATATGGGAGGGGCAGACTTTAATGTAATAAAAAATAAAGTTTTGGGCCTGTTTGAAGGGTTTTTTAATGTTGCATGCTGCAAAATTTGCGGCAAACTGAACCATGTTTGCACAGTTTTTGTGCCTGATGAATTTTGCTTCTGTTAAAGGCAAGGAGAAAGTATCCTCAGATCTCTGGGCCTTGGAAATCTCAGTGTCACACACACCCTCCTGCCTAGAAATGACTTCTGAGAAGGGACTGACACCTCTCACCACCTTGTCTTCTACTCTGTCTCTGTCCTTGCAGGCAAAGCTTGCGCCTCCCTTTTGCGAGTGGAGCCTTTCGTTTGCGCCCAATGCCGCACAGACTTCACCCCGCACTGGAAGCAGGAGAAGAACGGCAAAATCCTGTGTGAGCAGTGCATGACCTCCAACCAGAAGAAGGCGCTCAAGGCTGAGCACACCAATCGGCTGAAGAATGCTTTTGTCAAAGCTCTGCAGCAGGAACAGGTGAGGTCCTGCCTGCTCAACAGGATGGGAAGGGAGACAGTAACTAAGCAGGGAAAGAAATGCCCTCTCCTATTCAGCATCTTCACACTGTTTTTGTTTTGTTTTGGGGGAGAGGGAGACGGGGTGGTTTCAACCTCTGAACTAAGGACATAAAATCTCCACTGAATTTTTTTCCCCCACTAATCAATGAATAATTTCAGGAGTTCTCTCACCATTGGGTGACATCTTTCAGAGTTTTGTACATTTTTCAGTTAGTTTTTGCACATGATTTTTCTGCATGTGATTTTGTGCAAAATTGCCCTGTTTTCAGACAAACCTATATGGATGTCTAGAATCAGTGCTTGTGTGTGAGAAGTCATGATTCTCATGTAGAAAAACCAAATGCATTTCTGCACAGAATAATTTCCCCATATGCTTCAGGGTATGCAAATTGGTGGGGTGTGTGTGGAAATATTATTTTTCTTCTAATTGGGGGAAGAACTGTGGGAATTATTCACCCTTCCTTGCGAGAACAAAATGATTGGATATTGTGACTGTTGTCTTCCTCCGCTCCCTGCAGGAGATTGAACAACGGCTGCAGCAGCAGGCAGCCTTGTCCCCCACCGCAGCTCCCGCCAGTGTGTCCAGCGTCAGCAAACAGGAGAGCATCATGCGACACCACACACTCCGCCAGGTAAGACACACCAAGATGCTCTGCCTACCCCATCCCTTGCTATAGTCCCTGTGATAAAATGCTCCTGCCACTTTCCACAACCACCTGCATTTAGCCAAGCCTAATTTGCCATTGGTTGCATACATATTGACAGCTAAGGAATGATTGTTGTTATGTGCATTCATGTTGACTCTGATTTATTTGTTGTTGTATGTCTTCAAGTTATTTCTAACTTATGGCAAACCTAAGGTGACTCTGTCATGGGGTTTTCTTGGCAAGATTTGTTCAGAGGAGGTTTGCCATTGCCTTCCCCTAAGGCTGACAGTGTATGACCTGCCCAAGGTCACCCAGTGGGCTCCATAACCGAGCTGGGAATCAAACTCTAGTCTCCCAATTTAAACCATTATGCCATGCTGGCTCCCTTCTCTGATTTATGGTAACCATAGATGCACGTTGTCTTGGCAAGATTTCTTCAGAGGAGCTTAGCATTGCCTTTCTCTGAAACTGAGAGAGTGTGACTTGACCAAGGTCACCAGCAGATTTCCATGACTCAACACTTATGCTTTCTAATTCTTAGCTTATTCTTGTCACCTTAGAATAGGGGTGGGCAACACACAGCTGATGAGCCTCATGCTGCCCACACCTATTTTTTGTGCCCCAAGACCTACCACTTTCAAGAAGAGAAATGTTGTTGTTATTGCATGGAGGACTGCACTTCAGAAAGTGTAGTTTGCCTTTGAACCTAGCAGTGGGGTAAACCTAGACTGGGAGAAGTTTGAAACTAGAGATGGACATCCAGCCACTTCAGGTTCAGATGGGAAGATACTGTGGCCCCTGATGGGTCCAGGTGTGTGTGGAAGACTGGAAAATGTCAAAAGGGGGTCTAAATTTGTGCCTGAACTTTTAAGGATCTCCATATGTGGAATAGTCAGTTTCTCTGACACCTTCTACTGCCACTCTGTTACAAACCTTGTTTTCTCTCCTCTGCCTTCTTCAGGCACCACAACCCCAGAGCACCCTGCAGCGCGGCATCCCCACTTCGGCCCGCTCCATGCTGTCTAACTTTGCGCAGGCCCCACAGCTTTCCGTTGCAGGTGGCCTCCTTGGCATGCCAGGTAAAACTGGGATAGAATTGGGAGGGCATCAGGGGCAGCCAACCACCAGTTTCCTAAACATTATGAACTAACAGCTTAGTTTAGAAACAAAGGAAGTAAATGGAGACACAATCAGGGTGGATAAAAGTATCCATATTTGGCCAAAAATAGGGAGAAACCAGGCTGTGGAACGGCTTGCCGGAGGAGCTCCGTCAACTTACCAACTTAGATATCTTCAAAAAAGCTGTCAAGACGGATCTCTTTTGGCAGGCCTTTCCTGAATAGAAATCCTCGGCTATAAACAAACCCCCTTACACTTACATTATGCTGCCTCTCTGCCCAATACACCATTTTCTATTAATAGATTTTAGCAGACTATATTTTTTAAACTGTGCCAAGTTTAATTCTTTTTTAAAGGGGGGGGGGGGAAATAAGATATATTATCATGTATTATTATTATGTATTGTATTGGTTTGTTTTTACATGTAAACCGCTTTGATTGCTATTATAGTAGAAAAGCGGGATACAAAGAAAATATTTATTTATTTTATTTATTTATTCACCCATATAATATTGTGTAATTTGGTGATGGGATAGACTTTTAAAAGAAAGACATCTTAGCACCACTCAGAAAAAGTCTAGCAAAACCTGCAAATTCCTGCCATTGTTTTTATAACTTGAATTTCTTAACTTCTTATCTCTGTCTAGTTCTTTGAGCAGCTAACACTCCCTGCTCCTTCCCCTTCCCAATTATTTAGAATTGGCTGCCATGAGACACTAAATAAGCAATAATCCACACGAGAGAGTTGCATGAATCTTGCCTGTTTAAAGCCCATCCATCTCCAAGCTGGGATGCTGGTAATTTATTCTTTTTTTTTTTTAAATGCCCTTTCCAGGTGTCAACATTGCCTATCTGAACGCGGGGATCGGGGGCCACAAAGCATCAAGTCTGGCAGACCGAC
>CM034711.1:3591919-3602805 GCA_020142125.1 Phrynosoma platyrhinos
GTTGCTTAAGACCAACAGTGCTATATTTTGGAGAAATGTTCCATTCTTTCCTAAATCCATTGTCACTTTGGTTTATCAAGCAATGAGAATTTGTGTATAAACAAAAACTCCATCTCTGGGAGGACAAAACCACTCCACAAGAGGAAAAAATGGGTCTCTTTCACACAGCAATAACTTTTTCCAAGACTTTAACTCAGGTAGTTCCATGCTATGGAATCCTGGGATTCATCATTTTGTGAGGGATTTGGAATTCTGCGAGAGATAGGTCTGGGGCCAAACTAGAAGTCCCAGGACTCTGTAGGATGCAGCGAAAGGGAAATCATAGTGGGAAAACTGTGTGTATACACACACACACACACACACACACACATATATGATAGCCTTTGGCTGAAGAGCGGGGTATAAATACATAATAATAATAAGAATAATAATAATAATAATAATACACACACACACACACACACACATATATATATATATATATATATATATATATATATATATATCTCA
The DNA here is from genome assembly GCA_020142125.1 of Phrynosoma platyrhinos. NCBI lineage: Eukaryota > Metazoa > Chordata > Lepidosauria > Squamata > Phrynosomatidae > Phrynosoma > Phrynosoma platyrhinos. The sequence goes on from CM034711.1 coordinate 3,592,430, forward strand.
AAAAGGGTAGAGACTGATAAGAGTTTTTGTTAGTCTATTTGAGTATTTTAGCACTTTGTAGTGATGAATTTTATCATGTGTTTTTGATTACATATATTTGATGTTCTGCCCTTTCGTAGAAAGGGAGATATAAATAAACATCATTATTATTAGTATTATTAGTATTATTAAAAGAAAAAAAAAGAGTGCACCAACTTCTGATTATAGGGACGACTGTCAATCTTCTGGCTGCCCATCTCCCACTGTTAAAGCTTGCCTTTCCCATGCTGGCTGAGGATGATGGGAGTTATAGTCCCAACACATCTGGTGGACGCAAGGTTTGGGGAAGACTGATCCATAGAGACATAGATAAATCTCAAATGGCTGTGTTTTGGGATTTTTTTATGGCATCATGTCTCCTTCTTTGGAGGTCTTTAAAAAGAGGCTGGATGGGCATCAGTCGGGGATGCTTTGATTGTGAGTTCCTGCATGGCAGAATGGGGTTGGACTGGATGGCCCTTGGGGTCCCTTCCAACTCTAGGATTCTATGATTGTAGAATAAAACTGTGGGTTATGTCCTATAAATAAAAGGTCATCAGTCCAATTATATATAGGACTTTCCATTTTCTCCTGTATTGAAGGACCTTGGAATGGTTTTTTGGGGAGGCAACATTAGTAGGTAGAGTGTTAATTAATAATAATAATAATAATAAATTTATACCCCGCCCCTCTGCTGAGCAATCGGGGCAGCTTACGACATTAAAAATTCCATACAAATAAACCACAATACAAAAAAAACAAGCCAAAATCCCGAGACCCACCCACCCCTTAAAAAAGTATTCAACAAATATACGTTAAAACATATTTAAAATATTAATTTTCCCTCCTTGCACTGCTATGATGGGGAAGGCAAGTTACTTTCCCCATGCCTTATCCTCCAAATATCCCGAATTACGAAGACTCTTGCTAGCACGGTGTGTACACAGAAGTTTTTAGGGTGGTGTAGTGGCTTGAGCATTGGTCTGCAACTCTATAGAGACCAAGGTTCGAATCCTACCTCGGCCATTATGGTTCGATTGCGAGTTCCTGCATGGCAGGGGGGTTGGACTGGATGGCCCTCGTGGTCTCTTCCAACTCCCTGATTCTATGTTTACATCCACTTGGGCAAGTCACACTCTCTCAGCCTCGGAGGATAGCAATGGCAAAACCCCTCTGAAGAAACTGGCCAAGAAAACCCCCCATAAGCTGGAAACAACTTGAAGGCACACAACAACAACACCAACAACTCCCAAATATACCTTCTTGGTATACCTTCATGCTTGATCATTCAACACACATAGACATCTTGGTGGTCCAGTTTTTGCCAGATTTCTAGCCTAGATTTTGGGGGGGACTTGTTTGCTGGCAATAACCCCACCCCCAAAAAAAGCACCATGGCACCATGCGAAAAATACACTCAATTTAAAATCATCTTCACAGATAGTTGCCTGTTCCATCTGCAATAGGAAGCCAAGATCCAGACCTCTCCCCGAATGTGGTACCTTATAAAAATCATAATAAAACCAGGAGTTTTTAGTAAATGGCAAAAGATTTATATGATCCAGGGAAACCAGGAGTCTCAAGAAACTCACATTAGACCTCATTCTGCTCCTAACAGAGAAATCCAGAGTCACAAAAGTGCACAACAGTGTCACATATGTGTGCCCTTGTCTGCATTGTGTTGAAAATACAGTGGACTGGCACGACAACCAAGATGGGAATAGACACTATGGGAGGTTGCAGACTGCCAGAAATAGTGCAAATTGAGTCCACTTTTAGGGTTAGGGTTATGCTAGGGAATCATGGGAATTGTATTTTCTTCTGGGACATTGAGCCTTCTCTATCAGAGACCTCTGGTGCCACAATAAAATACAGTTCCCATGATTCCCTAACCCTAAAAGTGGACTCAATTTGCACTATTTCTGGCAGTCTGCAACCCCAATATATCTGTGAACCCAAAACAAGGCCCATCACCTTCTTAAGGAGCAAGAAAAATGGACATGCACAACACAACACAATGCAGAAACCCAGAGTCCCCATTGCTTGACTGCCAAGTCTAGTTGTCCTTTTGAAATGGTCCAGTTTCGGAAACGTCCGAGACGATCCAGAAAAAGAAAAGGACAGCTTTCGCCATTGGAAAGGAACCAATCTCTTGCAGCCAACACAACTCCATCCCTCCGCAAAACGCAACACTTTTAACTCCTCATCACTTTCCCAGTTTTGACTTTTGTGGCTTTAGACACAACTGGGGATAAGTGGCTTGGTTGCCAATAGATCACAGATAAGTGTTTTTAATCTGGATTTTGAGCCTCCATCACAATCACTTCTGCTCAAAATTGGTGAACCCATCACAAAGCAAAACTGGATAAGCAAAAATGTGAGAACGGAAGCCCCCAAAGTCCTGTATCCTTGTCCCATGATCTCTCCTTTAACCATCTTTCCAACACCATAAAAGCCGACCAATTCTTTTCTCTTTTTGTATTTTGTCAGCCTTCCTTCTTCTAGGAACCAACATCTCAAGACGCTAATCCAGGCAACTAGATTTGAAGCCAACACAAAACCAGTTTGGAAACATATCAGCGTCCAAGATTTGACAATGCCCAACACCGATGGCCGATTTTAGACCCAACGGGACTGGAGACTCTTGGATACAGAAGCAGAAGAGAGAATTGGGGAAAAAAACCCAGAGGATTCAATTTCCAATAGGACAGAATCTGGAAATCTGCTTCACACTCAGAAAAAAAGAAAATTGGTTGAATCTGGACTAAGCCATCCAAGCCTCATTGAAATAAATGAGATTTAAGCCACAATTAGCTTGTTCCCTGCATTTCAATGGGGCTCAATGATCTCTATGAACATATACTTTCTGGAATTTACAGTTTGGATGGGTTGTTTTTTAAAGACAGAGTCGACATACCAAGTCACAGAGGCCCAGCCAAAAGTTTCTCAATAAATTAGGGGCTGACGTCTTTTATATCTCCAAATCTCTCCTCTCCAGGTCCATCACCAGCAAAGATTTCTTCCCAATTTAACATCCCTCTCTCCCAGTTCCATACTGGTCCATCATGAGACATCAGCCACAAAGATACCCAGGACCAGAGAGAGAGAGAGAGAGAGAAGGAAACAGTGTTGCAGAAAGAGTAAGAAGAAAAAGATAGAGATGATGGAGATGATGCAGAGAAATGATAGATTGGAGATGGAGATGATAAGAGAGAGATGGAGATGGAGATCGAGATGATAGAGAGAGATGATAAAGAGAGATGATAGATGGAGATGGAGATGATTAGAGAGAGATGGAGATGAAGATGGAGATGATAGAGAGAAATTATAGAGATGATGGAGATGGAGATGATAGATGGAGATGTTAGATAGACATGATAGAGATAGAGATATTTTTTAAAAATAATTCACTTACCCCAACCTTGCAGGGAAAGGCCAAAGATCAACCAGACATTCCACAATGACATGCCCCCAGATTCACCAAGCTGCTGGAGAAAAGCATTCAAAACCCACTCAGTATATTTTTGGGATGCAAAAAAACAAAAACTCAAAACACACCCCTGCAAAATCCCTTTTCTCAAAAAGCAAGGAGCGTTTTAAAGGAGGCGAGGCGGCAGGTCATTCCATGGGGCAGAGAGAACTCTTCCAAATCCGCGCACCCCTCTCTTTTCCAAAAACACAAGAGAGAAAAAAGAGGGGGGCAAAGCCAAATCTTTTTTTGGCTGAAAACTTTTGTTGCTCTTGCGCTCAAAGAGGAGCCAGGCCTTGCTCTTCCATGGACCACAATGGTGCTTAGGGCTCCCCACCTCAGGGCCGCTTGGTGCTAACTTTGCTGGCCGGTGGCCTTGCACACTGATGGTGCAAAAGGGGGACCGGCTGGCTTATTACCCATTCCCATTGTTTGCCCTCTCTGACCGTCAGAGACATTGATACAATTGGGCTGGGGTCCAGGGAGGTGCAAAAAGGGGGGTGGGATGGGGAGAAAGCTGGTGTGAAAGGCAGCTGGAGGAAGGGCTTCCCAATTACAGCTGAACACAAAGAGGAGAGGCACCGCTCGGCCTCCTCCCCACATCTGTCCCCCTTGGGAAGCATTGATGTGTCCAGGGCCTTGGTATATACATATATATATATGGCCTTTTGGCTGAGACATGATGTAGGGGGAGATCTGGGGAAGAGAATTGCTCTTGGCTTGGAATTCAAAGATACAGCCCTGTCAGTCTGTAGGATCAGTCTAGAGAGAGATCTTGTGGCACCTTTGAGACTCACAGAAAGCAAAAAGTTGGCCACATGGAGCTTTCCTAGACTTCAGTCCACAATGCATCAGAGGAAGTAGAGGGAAGTCTATGAAAGCTCCTGCTCTCCACGTCTTTCTTTCAGTGAGTCTCAAAGGTGCTACAAGATCTCTCTTGACTTGGGAGTCTGGGAGCGTTCGAACTAGGTGTCTGGTTGGATCCAAACTTTTTTTCTTTCAGTGAGTCTCAAAGATGTTGCAAGATCTCTCGACTTGGAGTTTGGGAGTGTTCGTACTAGGTATCCAGTTGGATCCAAAAGAATACACCTCCTGTCCAATCCCAACTTTCAAGTGACTCATTTTTCTCCCCCAGCTTTTGAGAACACCTCATAGAATCCTAGACTTGGAAGAGACCCCAAGGGCCATCCAGTCCAGCCCCATTCTGCCATGCAGGAACTCAAAATCAAAAGCATCCCCGACAGATGGCCATCCAGCCTCTGTTTAACAAAGACTTCCAAAGAAGGAGGCTCCATCACTCTCCAAGGAAGAGTCTTCCACTGTCAAACAGGTCTTACCATCAGAAAGTTCCTCCTAATGTTAAGGTGGAATCTCTTTTCCTGGAGCTTGCATCCATTGTTCTGTGTCCTATTCTCTGGAGCAGCAGAAAACAAGCTTGCTCCCTCCTCAATATGACACCCCTTCAAATATTTAAAGAGGGCTATCATATCTCCTCTTAACCATCTCTTCTCCAGGCTCCAGATGGATCCAGAAATCTGCAAGCTGTGTACGTAGAGAATCAAGAGTGATTGGTTGCATATTGCTTTGGCTCGATCTTCTGCGAATATTTGTGGCATTGTAGAAACTAAGATGTGGTCCTTTCAAGGATGTTCTCAACCGTCTTCTCCAAAATATGCCCTTTTTTTGAAAGAGTAATCCTGGCTTTGCAAAAAAGGATTGCAAATTCCCCTGAGTTGATGGGGGGGGGATGATGGGATGGTAAAGAAAGGAAAGGCATCCACCCTGAAGCCATTTCTCTCCATGAATCAAATGGCAGACCTCAGGCTAGAATCCTGTCTTCCATCAGTGCATCTGAGGAAGTGGCATGTGATCTGAGAAAGCTTGTGATAAAAATCAATCTTTCTGATGTGAACATTTTATATATATGGAATTCATCACTTACTTTCACTCCACCATCCATCACCAGTGCCATGTTCACCTTTAATTCTCTTTCTCCATCCCAGTTTTCATGAGGATTAGGGTGACATCCTGATAGCATCCCTGTGAGATATTTTTCCAAAGAAGAACATCCTTTTGGATGCTCTTCAACCTTTTGGATGCTCTTCAACCTTTTGGATGCTCTTCACAAGAATTGGGTTGAGAACATTCTTTGAAGGGCCAAAGATCTTGGAAAAGGCCTATCCAAAATTCCACTAATATTCCCAAAAGATCAAGCCAAATCAGGATGCAACCAATGAGATTCAAATCACCATTCATCTCCCAAATGCACAGCTTCCAGATTTCTGGATTTCTGCTTTGCAACTGAGATGATCGGTGGTGGTGGTGGTGGTGGTGGAAATGTCTCCAAATTATTTTGGGTCTCTCATATACATATACATATATACATACTATATATATGAGAGAGACCCAAAATAATTTGTAGACATAATTTGTAGATATATATATTTTATTGGCTGCATTCTCTCCCTCTCCCCGCTCTGTTTGAAAGCCTGAATAATATGGAATTAAACTTGCATAGGAATGATATTCTCATTGCTATTGCTGATAATAAAGTCTGTCCCTGTCCTTCATGGATTTAACTAAACTTTCCCCAACCTTGTTTTACCAGCAACAACATGGAGGGCAACTCTAGGATTCTATGAGGTGTTTCCCATTTCAATGAGGACTAGCGTCTTTGATTTTTCTAAAAAAGCAAAATTTGGGTGGAAAGCCCACTTCCGTCTCCCTACCCCACTGAAATAAAAGGAGACCTCTGTCCCAATCCTCCTTCTCCTTTTTTTCTAAACCATTTTGTTTGTTTCCTCCCATGCACGCACTTTATGGATAAGAATCAGAATTATAATATTGGAGATGTGTGGCGAAGTGGTCTGAGTGTCGGACTGTGACTCTGGAGACCAGGGTTTGATTCCCAGCTTGGCCATGAAACCCACTGGGTGACTCTGGGCAAGTCACACTCTCTCAGCCTCAGAGGAAGGCAATGCCAAACCTCCTCTGAACAAATCTTGCCAATAAAACCCCAGGAAAGGGTTGCCGTACAGGTGCCATAAAGCCGGAAAGGACGTGAAGGCATGCAGCAACAACTATGGTTTTGCTCACAACAGTTTGGAGGTCTTTAAGCAGAGGCTGGATGGCCATCTGTTGGGGATGCTTTGATTGGGAGTTCCTGCATGGCAGGGGGGTTGGACTGGATGGCCCTTGTGGTCTCTTGCAACTCTGTGATTCTATGATTCTATGATTCTATGATTACCACCAGCCATTTTGTAGAGCGATCTTGCAGCACCTAACTGAAATAAAGAAGTTGGCAGCATGAGCTTTCCTAGACGTCAGTCTACTTCCTCAGGTGCATATACAGTCGTCCCTCTCCATTTGCGGAGGATCCATTCTGGAACACACACACACCCCGCGAAACAGAAAAACCACGGATATTCAAGCCCCATTGACTATAATGGTGGCACGCTCCCCCACACACGCCATTTTGTCCATCCTGGCTTGCTGTCCGCAGACACTCAAAACCGCGAATGGGGAGGGACGACTTGTATATGCATAGATAGATAGATAGATAGATAGACAGACAGATAGACCTATATGCATCTGAGGAAGTAGACTGACGTCTATGAAAGCTCATGCTACTAACTTCTAGATTTCATTGAGTCTCAAAGGTGCTACAAGGAAGTTTATTGCATTCCCTTTTTTGCCCAATCTGGGCATGGGCTGGGGATGCGCATGAACGAGGAGAAACAGATTTTACTCCAACCAGTTAGCAAGCCGTCGTCATGCCATTGCCATGCCGTCGCCTGACCACCACCGCCGTCGCCTGACCAGCGCCAAACCGCGCTGAGCCGGCCGATTTTGGTCAACTGGAAAGTTTCCATCCTTGAAAAATTAACTGGCTCAGCACAGTTTGGAGACGGGTGGTGGCCGGGCGACGGCATGGCGATGGCTTGCCAACTGTTTCGAGTGCGATAAAACCCGTTTCCCCTTGTTCACGCGCATCCCCAGTCCGGGCTAATAAAAAGGGAACGCGATAAACTCCTAGGCCTCTCTATGTACTGATTCTACTGACTAACACAGCTATCCTTTTGAATTCCACCGGCCATTTTGTGAAGGCCACATTTGGGCTTGACTCCCAGCTCCGCCACTGGGTGACTGTGGCCAAGCCACACTCTCTCAGCCTCAGGGGGAAGGGAATGGCCAACCTCCCCTGGCCAAACCTGGCCGAGAAAACCCCATCGCAGGCAATGCCTCAGAGGCAGCCAACACAGAGAGAGAGACATGAAGACAAGGGCTGTGGCACCCCAAGCGAACGAGAAAGGGATGCATTCGAAGCCTAGGAGGCGGAGGAGCCCTGGACCCACTGCATCCCTCCATCTTTCTTCCTCCCCACTTCTTTCCCTCCAAATCCCTCTTATCCTATTAGCCGCACTTAGAGCCCCTGCGGTTCCTCAGGGCTCCGGGGCCTACCCCCTTCCCAGCCTGTCCTCCCAGCCCTATTCATGGTGTCACTTTCACAAGCGGCTGGCCCTATTATCCCCTAACAATGGGGCACTGAGCCTCTGGCCCTCTTCTTTTTATGGCCTGAGGTGAGGGAAAAAGGGAGGGAAGAAAGTCTGGGAGGATCACAATGGCCGAGAGAGAGAGAGAGAGAGAGGCCCACAGAGAGCGCCTTCCCTCCGGCCCCCATTGCTCCACTTTAGGCACCCCAAAGGTCCAAGAGCAGGGTTCGGGTTTGGAACCGGACACGCTCGACCCACCGCCTCCTTATCCGGAAGGCCATAGGCAACCGGTCATTTCTCACGTTCTCTTTTTTTAAAAAATGTTGGTCCTCCATGGGGAGAGTTACCAAATCTTTCCTATTATTCTATGTGCACTGTGTGCCTTTAAGTCATTTGCCACTTATGGTGACAGCTCTACCAAATGTTATTTTTAATGTAAGATGCCTTGACAGCCTTGGCTAAAGGCCAGGTATAAATAAAAAAATATTATTATTATCATCATCATCATCATCATCATCATCATCATCATCCTCCTCCTCCAAATAAGATTATTAGCCAGGCTTTTGTCGTCGTTGCACGCCTTCAAGTCATTTCGTACTTGGGACCCATCTCCAAGATGGGCAAGTCACACTCTCTCAGACTCAGAGGAAGGCAATGCCAAACCTCCTCTGAACAAATCCTGCCAAGAAAACCCCAGGAAAAGGGTTGCCGTAGGGTTGCCATCAAGTCGGAAAGGACGCGAAGGCATGCAGCAACAACTATTGTTGTCGTTGCGTGCCTTCAAGTCGTTTCTCTCGTTGCTGTGTGCCTTCGAGTCACTTCTGACTTATGGCGAACCTATCCTGGGGTTTTCTGGGCACGATTTGTCCAGAGGTGGTTTGCCATGGCCCTTCCCCTGAGGCTGAGAGAGTGTGACTTGCTCAAGGTCACCCAGTGGGTTTCCACGATCTGAGCTGGGAATCGAACCCTGGTCTCCAGAGTCGTAGGCCAACACCCAAGCCACTACTACGCCATGCTAAAAGTGATCCTTCGGTATCCGCTGGGGTTTGGTTCCAGGACCCCCCCATGGATACCAAAATCTGTGGCTGCTCAAGTCATCATAAAACAGAATTGCTGAATTGAAAACTGGAGGGGGCTCCTTTACCTTTAATGGTTGTGTGGAAGATTTCGGCAGCTGTTGCTTGTTACACAACCAGGTAACCAGCAACATTTGCTGCGCTAGAGACTAGAACACAAACCAATGGATTCAAATTACAATATATATAACCGTATATATATAATCTTATGGTATATATGTATGGTATATATAATTAATTTGTAATTAACCATAAGATCTGTTCAGCCGGAGAATGAACTGCCACAGAGGATGGTGGACTCTCCATCTTTGGAGGTCTTGAAGCCGAGGTCAGATGGACATCTTTCAGGAGCATTTTTGCTGTATATTCCTGCATGGCAGAGGGGTTGAACTAAATGACCTTTGGGGGTCCCTTCCAGCTCTAAGATCCTATGATTCTCTCTGCGTGTGCTGTGTGCCTTCGAGTCATTTCCAACATGGTGACAGTTACCAAATGTTATCCAAATAAGATTATTAGCCAGGGTTTTGTTGTCGTTGCATGCCTTCAAGTCATTTCATACTTATGGCGACCCTAAGGCAAACCCATCATGGGGTTTTCTTGGCAAGCTTTGATCAGAGGGGGTTTGCCATGGCCTTCCCCTGAGGCTGAGAGTGTGTGACTTGCCCAAGGTCACCCAGTGGGTTTCATAGCCGAACTGGGAACTGAACCCTGGTCTCCAGAAAACATCCAGGGATAGCCTCCTTGGCCATATCAAACAACAATCCACCAAACGGCGATCCTTTCATTGGGCCAACCCAAATGCACCATATACACGGCACCATTTATTACACTGCCAGCCTGATCAATAAATTTTATTATTATTATTATTATTATTATTATTATTATTATTATTATTATTATTATTATTATTATTATTATTATTATATCAAGAAACATCCAGATGCAAGCCTGGGAATAACACCTTCCATTTTCCCCCCCTTCCTCCTGTTTGGTCTGCAACACCTTTGGCCTGATGAAGAAGCCAGTGGAGCTTCGAAAGCTTGCCAACATGTCTGTGGTGCATTTGGCTGGGCCCAATAAAGGCGGGCGCATTGCATCGCTGCTCAGTGCGGGGTTAATTTTTGCGATTCCCGGACTCCAAAATTGGGAGTCCCAATGCTAAAAACCACGCTGGCTTCCACGGCTTCGTGGTCACAACCTGACAACCCTTATCCCAAGCCCTAAAACAATAAAGCGATGCCTTCTTGCAAGAACTCCCCCAGCCTTGCAGAGTTAGAATCATAGAATCGTAGAGTTGGAAGAGGCCACAAGGGCCATCCA
>CM034711.1:3602905-3615650 GCA_020142125.1 Phrynosoma platyrhinos
TAATAATAATAATAATAATAATAATAATAATAATAATAATTACACTCGTCCCTCCACATTTGCTGGGGTTAGAGGCACAGGACCCCGGTGAATGTGGGGAAACCTCAAATAACAAAAATACTATGTTTTTACTGGAGACAACACCTCTATTTGAATCTCTATTTCTCCAGTGCAACTCTGTGGTCAAAATCTGCCAGACATTAACCACAGAGTTGCGCTGGAGGAGCTACAAATTCCTAGCGGAGTGTTCTCTCTGGGTCCTCCTTTGGTTTAAGTTGACCATAGAGATGCGCTGGAGGACCTAGATATTCCTAGAGAGAACATATTAATAAAACCCATGAATAATAAAACCCGCAAAAGTCAACGCTCGGAGTGTGGTGGAGTCTCCTTCCTTGGAGGTCTTTAAGCAGAGGCTGGATGGCCATCTGTCATTGGGGATGCTTTGATTGGGAGTTCCTGCATGGCAGAAGGGGGTTGGACTGGATGGCCCTTGGGGTCTCTTCCAACTCTAGGATTCTATGCAATATTACGGCATGAGCAATGTCAAATTTTAGGGTGCTCCAAAGCCAAAACATTTGAGGGTGCATCTCCACCAGCGATGTCCAAACTCTGGCCTTCCAAGTGTTAGGGACTATAGCTCCCAGAATCCTCTACCATCTTGGCTAATAGTCTTGTAACCTTCACTATTTTGACCAGACTCTGCTGTTACTGGGCTATACTCATCGCAGTTTTCATCTTCAAAATGCTGCAAAATGGACCCTAAGGGGTTTTCTTGGCAAGTTTTGTTCAGAGTTTTGCCACTGCCTTTCCCCGAGGCTGAGAGAGTGTGACTCACCCAAGCATTGTGCCCTTTTAGGGCCCAGTGGGTTTTATGGCTGAGCTGGGAACTGAAACCTTAAGACTCCAGAGTTGTGAACCTATCCTGGGATTTCCTTGGCAAGTTTTGTTCAGGGGAGATTTGTCATTGTCTTCCCCCGAGGCTGAGAGAGTGTGACTTGCCCAAGCATTGTGCCATTTTAGGGCCAAGCTGGGAACTAAAACCTTAGTCTCCAGAGTTTTGAACCTATCCTGGGCTTTCCTTGGACAAGCTTTGTTCAGAGGTGGTTTGCCACTGCCTTCTCCCCGAGGCTGAGAGTGTGTGACTTGCCCAAAGGCACCCAGTGACTTTCTATGGCCAAACAGGGATTCGAACCCTGGTCTCCAGAGTCCCAGTCCAACACTCAAAAACCATGAAATGCTAGAATGCAATACTGGTGTGTGTGTATATATATATATATATATATATAGGCATGCAATACTGCAATACTGATATATATATATATATATATATGTGTGTGTGTGTATATCTCCGACACCCATTGTACCTTCACACAGCTGAGTTGTATTATTATTATTATTATTATTATTATTATTATTATTATTATTCCCAGGACTGTTGGTTTGGATGAAATGCAGCAGCAGCCAAGAATGTGCTTTTTCACACACAAATGAATGAACCGGTGCCATAATTCTAGGAAAAATTAGGAATTACCTGCGATCTGGTGCAACTGCCAGGATGCAAAAGCTTCATTTCCGAATTAAAACTCCTCTTTGATAACACAGCATCAATATTTTTCCTGGCCAAAGCAGATCTAAGTTTGCAAAAAATGGCCCTCTCCTTTTTATAGCCACAGCTTGGAAGCCTTATTTCCAAAACTACAAACACCTGAGTAGCTTTGGGGGATTGTCCTTTTCTTAAAGCAACTTGTCCACAAAATCCCATTCAATCCAATGAAATAGTGAGAAATTGTTTGGTTTTTCTCCTGCTTCTGCCATTGTTTTGCATGGATTGCAACTCTTTTTGCAATTACTTATTTATTTTGTATCCGCTTTTTGTCTCAACTTGTGTTTTGTTCTTTCAACATGCAACTTGTTTTAACATTGTAATGATTTAATTCCATTTTAATCCACTACTATTGAATGCTTTTAATTGCATTGCATTTTTAATGTTGCGAGTCCCATTTTTGGAGGGGGGGGAAAAGTGGAATAATAACAATAACAATAATAATAATAATAATGATATAGGGCATACAGTGTAAGCAGATAATAATAATAAAATTAATTGCTAAAATAACAGCAATTTATTCTAAATAATAGTGGAATTACTAATTGCTAACATAACTAACTAATTGTTAAAATAACAGCAATTTATTCTACATAATGGTGGAACTGCTAATTGCAAAAATAACTAATTTAACTAATTGTTAAAATAACAGCAATTTAATCTAAATAATAAAGGAATTAATAATTGTGAAAATAACTAATTTACCTAATTGCTAAAGTAACAGCAATTTATTCTAAATAATAGAAGAATTACTAATTGCGAAAATAACTAATTTAACTAATTGCTAAAATAACAGCAATTTATTCTAAATAATAGAGGAATTAATAATTGTGAAAATAACTAATTTAACTAATTGATAAAATAACAGTAATTTATTCTAAATAATAGAGGAATTACTAATTACAAAAATAACTAATTTAACTAATTGTTAAAATAACAGCAATTTAATCTAAATAATAGAGGAAATAATTGTGAAAATAACTAATTTAACTAATTGCTAATATAACAGCAATTTATTCTAAATAATAGAGGAATTGCTAATTGCAAAAATAACTAATTTAACTAATTGTTAAAATAACAGCAATTTAAATAATAGAGGAATTAATAATTGCGAAAATAACTAATTTATCTAATTGCTAAAATAACAGCAATTTATTCTAAATAATAGAGGAATTAATAATTGCAAAAATAACTAATTTAACTAATTGCTAAAATAACAGCAATTTATTCTAAATAATAGAGGAATTAATAATTGTGAAAATAACTAATTTAATTAACTGCTAAAATAACAGCAATTTATTCTAAATAATAGAGGAATTAATAATTGCAAAAATAACTAATTTAACTAATTTCTAAAATAACAGCAATTTATTCTACATAATAGAGGAATTAACAGAGTTAAACTGGCAACAGTTTGGTATATGCTGGGATTTGCTTCCAGGACCCTTGCAGATAAGAAAATCCATGGATGCTCAAGTCCCATTAAATACAATGGCATCATAAAAGGGTATCCCTTTTTTAAAAACAGCAAAATCAAGGTTTGCTTTTGGAATTTTTGGAGGGGAATATTTTCAAGCTGTAGACGCTCGAATCCACAGACGCAGAATCCATGGATACAACTGTGAGAATAAAAAGAAGGCTACCATGGCATCAAAATAAAATAAGAATTAAAATGACATTAAAAGGTTTTTAAAAAGTAAATGCACAAATGATCACGGGGAGACAAGAAGAACGGCTCTCAGACTGGTACAAAAAGGGTCTTTTATTTGATACCGAGAGTAGAAAAAGTAAAAAAAAGAAAGAAATTAAACCAAATGGTCGCCCACCAGCATCCTCCGTTGTCAGATTCAAGCTGCCAACTCCTTCAAAATGGTAGAAAAGAGAGACCAGGCAAGACAAAAAACAGACAAAGTGAAGTGGAAGGCTTCCACAGTGGGTTTTCTGTGGGTTTTTTGGGCTGTGTGGCTGCATTCTGGAAGAATTTATTCCTGACGTTTGGCATCTTCAGAGAGTGGCGGCATGGAGGTGTGTGGGGTATATATACTCTGTATACTCCACACACTTCCATGCCACCACTCTCTAAAGATGCCAAACGTCGGGAATAAATTCTTCCAGAACGTGGTCACATAGGACTTTTTTTACACGGTGACAAAAGACTTTTTTACATGGCGCTATGCTCCCCTCAATATCCCACAAATAACGGGAAGATTTCCACATGATGGGGGTTGTGCGACATTATCCCCTGACTTTCCTGGGAATAAAGAGGCACAATCCTGCCGCTTTTTATTCACCGGAGTTTCCCATGAATACAAAGCAGCGCAAAATTATGCCTCTCTTTATCCATGGGATGATCGCGCAATAATGGCGACCGTCGTGTGAAAAATCTTCCGGTTACTGCAGGATAGCGACGGGAGCGTAGTGCTATGCTCCCGTCTTTTTTCGCCGTGCAAAAAAGTCCATCGCTTGGAAAACCCAAGGAAAAGTATAAAACAGACACAAACCATTCCAGACCTCCCCAATGAAGAAATATGGGACTTCAAGTCCCGTTGTTCGTAATGGCGGCGCAACATGCGTTGGAGCTAGTACGGTGGTACCTTCGTATCCGCGGGCTTGCCATCCGCGGATTCATGCATCTGCAGACGGCAAGCCCTGTTGTCCCCAATGGTCAAATGCTTAAATCCACGGATGGCAAGTGAAGGTCCCACTGTCTCGGCTCCATCGTTTTGTCTCTATTTCTACCCACAGCCAACCGCGGCAGCTGCGATTTTGGGATCCTCCTGATCCCAGCTGGCGATCCTCCCGATCCTGCTTCAAAGTGATTCTCCCGATCCTGCTTCCAGCCTGAAAACCGAAATCCTGCCAGCAACAACCAGTTTCAGACATTGCAAGGAGACCTTAAGACAGGCAGAATAAGGACCAAGCCACAGCCAAAAAGGACTTTCTCAAGTACCAATATGAAGACATTGGAATTCCCGTTGACCCACCGCCATCTAAAGGGAATCGGTTGTGATCTACCCTTCCTGAAGTGTCTGGTTTCCCCCCCAAAAAAATAAAAATAAAATTTGATCCGTTCCCCTCCAGTTCAAAATCCTTTTTATACAGAAGCGGACCCCGGAAGCCGGGTTTGCGTCTAAAATCCTTGCGGCATGGCGGCGACGTGGAATGAGTAAAAGATCAACTTTCGTTTCCCCCGTTCCTGGCCCAAGAAGAACAAATGTGTGCTTTGAATTCATCCAAGAGTCTTTGCTTTCAGGGGAACTAGGTGGCGGGTAGGGGACGCCCAAGGCACTTTGCTGCCTGAGGCAAAGGAGAAGATTCAGCCCAGCAATATTACAGACGGAGATGAGACAGTGTCCTCTTCCCGTTTCTGTCCTCCGAAGGAGACTCAAGAGTAACTCAGAATGAATAGTTGGGGAGCGGCCAATGCTGCCCCACGGCATCTTCCACCCGAGGCAGTGACTTTGCTCTACCTGATGGTAGGGCTGGTCCTGGTGGAGGGACTGTGAAAAAGGGATCGGCCCCATGGATCACCCCATGGCATAAAGAGGTCAGAAGTTTTAAGCGGGCAGTCGTCTGAAGAAGAGGTGGCAGGATTCGAAAAAGAGGCACGCTGGTCTTGTAAGGCTTGGCACATGGAGGAGACTGGGATCTCCCAGGATGCACTGCTCTCTCCATCCCAGAGCATGGCATAGTGGAACATCGAGAAATAGACTGTGATCTCCCAGCATGCCATGCTCTATGAATCTATGCTCTAGGATACAAGGCATGCCGGGATGCACAGGAATAAACAGTGATCTCCCAGCATGCACTGCTCTCTCCATCCTAGAGCATGGCATGCTGGGATACAGGGGAGGGAACAGTCATGTCCCAGCATGCACTGCTCCTGCTTTTCCATGGAGAAATAGACTGATATCCCAGGATGCACTGGTCCCTCCATCCCATAGTATGGCATGCTGGGATAGAGAGGATGGAGATGTTGATCTCCCAGCATGCACTGCTCCTGCTATTCCAGAGCATGGCATGCTGGGGTACGAGGATGGAGACAATGGCCTCCCAGGATGCACTGCTCCCTCCATCTTAGAGCATGGCATTCTGGGATACAGAGAAGTCAACAGGGATCTTCCAGCATGCCCTGCTCCTGCTGCCATTGCAGAACGTGGCATGCTGGGATATAGATCTCCCAGCACTCACTGCTCCTTCCATCCTAGAGCATGGCATGCTGGGATACAGGGGAATAAACATCTCTCAGCATGCACTGCTCCTGCTGCTATTGCAGAGCATGGCATGCTGGGATATAGATTGCCCAGCATACATTGCTCTTTCCATCCTAGAGCATGGCATGCTGGGATGCAGGTACATCTGCATGTTATAACCGGATCTCTCCAGTCTTGATCCCTTCCCAGATTCGGGGAGTCAGAGGCACGTACGTCTTGGCAGCATCATCAAGGAAGTAGAGCGGATCCGTGATCTGCGTTGGGTCGAATCCTTCGGCTGCCAAACGGACCTTCTTCTGTTTGAACGTCTCCGTCACTTCTAGCTGCTCCTAAAGGGAAGTAATGCAGAGGTGTAGCATGATCAAGTTGCTAATAATAATAATAATAATAATAATAATAATAATAATAATAATAATAATAATAATCCTGCCCCTCTGCGTGACACAACACAAATTGCTATAAATCCATTGCTGTTGTGTGCCTTCAAGTCGTTTCCGACTTATGGAGACCCTAAAGCGAACCTATCGTGGGGCTTTCTTGGCGAGATTTTGTCAGAGAGGGTTTGCCATGGTCATCCTCTGAGGCCGAGAGAGTGTGACTTGGCCAAGCCCACCCAGTGGTTTTTCCATGGCTGAGCCAGGATTCGAACTGTGGTCTCCCAGAGTTCTGGTCCAATGCTCAAACCGCTACACCAGGGGTCGGCAACCTTTTTTGCTGGGGGAAATGGCGCGGGGGGCCGGAGGCACGCACTTGCGCGCATGCGCTTGCTTCCCCCTGTGCACGCATGCGCATGACGACGCCGTCGTATGCATGTGTGCGCGACGCAGCCACCATTTTGGTACCCCCCCCACTCTAGAAACCTTCAAAACTTCTATTTTCATTTGCGTCCTTCTTCAGAAATCCCAAATACCCCTATTTTCATCTGCATCCTTATCCAGAAACCCCAAATACCTCTATTTTCATCTGCATCCTTCTTCGGAAACCACAAATACTTCTCTATTTTTATCTGCATCCTTCTCCAAGCCCCCCAAATATCTCTATTTTCATCTGCATCCAGAAACCTTAAATATTTCTATTTTCATCTGCATCCTTCTCCAGAAATCCTAAATACCTCTATTTTCATCTGCATCCAGAAATCCTAAATACCTTCATCTGCATCCTTCTTCGGAAACCCCAAATACTTCTCTATTTCCATCTGCATCCAGAAACCCTAAATACCTCTTTTCATCTGCATCCTTCTCCAGAAAACCTAAATACCTCTTCTTTTTATCTGCATCCTTCTCCGGAAACCCCAAATACTTCTCTATTTTCATCTGCATCCTTCTCAAAATGGTGTCAGGAAGTGGCGCAACATTTCCAGCAGCCATTTTGAGAAGGAATCTGGCAGAGACAGATATTTGGGATATTTGTATGGGGGGGGGTCGGTGGGGAGGGGAGATTGACCCCCAGGATCCCAGGCAGTTGCCTAATCCCAAATATAAGACGCAACGCCCCAAAATCTTGACTCCTTAACCGCCGTGTGAGTCCCTCCAGGAGTAATGTGCGGCGCACCTGAATGCGCAGGAAGCGGGGCCGAGCGTACGGCGGCAAAAGCTCCACTACGTGTGTGTAGATTTGTTCTCCGTCAAACTCCTGTCCCGTCTTCAGCACCATAGCAGCCATCCCTGCTCGACCTTCACACCCTGGAGAAATAACAGTAGGAAAGGGAATAACAGCCTCTGAGCATGGGCGAAGTGCATTTCTTCACCTGGAAACCCGCCTTTGCAAACCGCCAGCTCTTGGGTTGCATCCATTTCAACCAATTCAAGGCAACAGCAGAGGCAGCAATTTTTAAAAAAATATATTGAGATTATTTTATATATCTTGCCTCAAAGACATCCTCTGAACTAGCAGGGGATGATGGTTTGTATTATATTTTAATTTTATTTAATAGTTGTGTTAATTTTAATTGTAATTGTTTTAAATTGAACATGATTTAATAATTTTTTAAGGGGGGGAGGAGGGAATTATCTTGTTTTTATGTTGTATCTTTTTTATTCTTGTTCACCGCCCGGATTGGCCTGCCACAAGGCGGTATATAAATAAAAAGTATTATTATTATTATTATTATTATTATTATTATTATTATTATTATTATTATTATTATATCTTAATACAACTCCATGGTCAACATCTGCCAAAGGTTGACCATAGAATCATGTTGGAGGACCTACAAATCCCCGGAGAAGTGTTTTCTCTAGGAATCTCCAGGTCCTCCAGTGCAACTCTATTGTCAACATCTGCCAGAAATTGACCACAGAATCATGTTGGAGGACCTACAAATGCCTAGAGAAGCCTTTTCTCTAGGAACCTCTAGGTTCTCCAAAACAACTCTATGGTGACCTTCTGAGAGAATTAATAATAATAATAATAATAATAATAATTGCGCTGGAGGACTTAGAGATTCCTAGAGAGACCCTACTAATCAAAACCGCAAATAATCAAATCCGTAAAAGTCAAAGCCGTGAATGCGGAGGGCCAATGGGTATTGTCTCAAAGAAGTTTTCCTCGGAGCTGATAACTCCTCTACAGGCCTGGAATGAGGTCCTGGACTACCAAATGCTAAACCCAATGCCATCTTAATTAGGATTTATGCGCCAATCATTAAAGAACGCACATTTCGACGCCCCTTATTGACACCTCCATCTCCGAAAAGTACCTGGGACCACCACTCCGTAGACGGTGACATCTTGGAGGCTATCCAAAGCGGCCAGGATCTCCCCCACTTCCGTCGTAGCGACATTTTCACCCTTCCATCTGTTTGAAAAAGAAAAAGATTTGAGGAGGACAGAATTTAGTAACGCAGTCGTCCCGCCATACGCACGGGTTCTTTATCCACGGATTCAGCCATCCGCAGCTTGGAAATATGAAAACATATATATAAGTGCCAAAAAGCAAACCTTGATTTTGCCATTTTATATACAGGACACCATTTTATTATGAATAATAATAATAATAATAATAATTTTTATGCCATTGTATTTAATCAGACTTGAGCATCCATGGATTTCGGTATCCATGGAAGGTCCAGGAATGAGCAGATACCAAGGACCACTGTATGACTTTTGGAAGATCAGAATTCACAGTGTCTTTTGGGCCAATTTTCCTATCATCATCATCATCATCATCATCATCATCATCATCATCATCATCCCACCTTTTCCCCAGTTTCGGACTCAACGTTACAATCTCTCTCCCGCCATCAGACCATCAGATCACTCTTCTATATATTCAGAGCGCCAGCCATTTAATAGTATTGACTTGTAATCTTATTTTAAGTTAATTTTAATGTTAATAATGATTTAATATATTTTAAGGGGGGGGGTTATATGTCTATTATAATTGTATGGGATTGTGTTTTAATTGTAAGCCGCCTTGATAGCCTCAGCTAAAGGAGGGATATAAATACAATTTTTTTATTATTATTTTATTATTATTATTATTATTATTATTATTATTATTATTATTATTATTAACGTGGCTGTAATGTGCAAGTTCAATGGGAATTGCAGTTTTGTGCGACATTATAATTAACGTGGCTGTAATAATAATAATAATAATAATAATAATAATAATAAAAAATGTTAATTATTATAACGTTAATAATAATTAATGTTAACGTTAATAATAATAATAATAATAATAATAATAATAATAATAATAAATAACGTTAATTAACGTGGCTTACAACAGGTTTTTTAAGAAGTTCAAATTCAAATAAAAGTGACTGAACTACAGTCAGCCCTCCATATCCATGGATTCCGTATCTATGGATTATTCCAGCATCCACGGCTTGAAAATATTTTTAAACTATATACATCCCAAAAAGCAAATTGCGATGTTGCCATTTGATATAAGGGACACCCTTTCACTATGCCGTTGTATTTAATGGGACTTGAGCATCCAGGGATTTTGGTATCCGCGGCTTGGAGACAAAGCCCAGCGGATCCCAAAGGCTCCCTGTATCAACAAAATGAAAACCAGTTAAAAACATAAAAACCATTTTACACAAACACAACAGCATGGCACAGAAAATCCAGAAAATTGTACAAACCTGCCTAAACCATCAGTCCTTGAAAGGTCTCCTTATTTCATTTGGTGGTCTTTCCCCCCCCTATTTTGCCACTATTTAAAATAAAGAATCTCCCTAGGCAATATTATAAAAGGAATTCTTTCCGAAATTTTTATTTTAACATAGTACACCCCCTTGTGGTTAGCTCTATGTTTCCCTTTATTCGGTAAAGCAGTTGCGGGCAAAAAGAAATCTGTGAGCTAGCATGGAGGTTTGAGTTGGACTATGACTCTGGAGATCAGGGTTCGATCTTGGGAAAGTCACACTCTCTCAGCCTCAGAGGAATTACAGTCCAAATATATATATATATCAACAAGAAAGGGGAGGGGGAATCGCCACTGAGAGAACTCCTTGTCCCATTCCCAGAGAAAGGCAGGATATAAATTAAATAGATGGATAAATGGATCTCCAGTTCCAGGGGCAGATCCTGGGAGGCAGCCAAACTACAGATCCCAAAAGAAGAAACCGGAAACCTACCGGAAGGTGTCTCCGATCCGATCCCAGAAGCTGACGAAACCTTGGTCGTCTTGCACCATCAAATCCCCGGTGTTGAAATAAACGTCGCCGTCCGCAAAGACGCCGCGCAAAAGTTTGGATTCCGACAGCTCGCGGTCTCCGGCGTATCCCAGGAATGGTTTTTGGGGTGTCACGGGTGCGATGAGCAGTCCCGGCTCTCCTGTTGAAGCGGTAAGAAAAAATCAGGCCCAGATCCAGAAACTTTTGAGGTCAGAGATTAGGAAAGAGAAATGGAAGGGGATTCGTAAAATCGGAAAGAGCCCCGTTCCTCGCTCACCTGGCTTCACCCGCTGGCATCGTCCGGCTTCGTCCCGAATGGGAGACCCCTGAATCACATCGTAACGGACCAGCTCAAAAGAACTGAAGAGCTATGGAGAAGAGAAATGTCAATTGGAGGCAATCTGGGGCAGTGGTTAGAGCATTTGAGTTTTTGGACAGAACTCCTCTGATGTGATGGATGGGCCACTTTCCAACGCCAATGTGCCAAGGTTTTTGGCTTTTGTCTCTTGTGTGCCATCAAGTCATTTCCGACTTATGGCGACCCTCTCATGGGGTTTTCTTCAGAGGAGGTTTGCCATTGCCTTCCCCTGAGGCTGAGAGAGTGTGGCTTGCCCAAGGTCACCCAGTGGGTTTCCATGGCCAAGCTGGGAATCGAACCCTGGTCTCCATAGTCACAGCCCCACACTCAAACCACTGCGCCAGGGGTAGGCAACCTTTCCCCTTTAAGGGCCGAGGGACTTCAGCTCCCAGAATCCCAGGAGCTATGGGCCAACATGGGACTATTGGCCAACATGGCTGAGGCTTCTGGGAGCTGAAGTCCCTCGGCCCTTAAAGGGGAAAGGTTGCCTATCCCTGCACTGCGCCATGTTGGCCCGGCACCAAATTTGTGCCCTGCTGTTGTTATGGGTCTTCAAGTTGACTCCAATGTATGGTGACCCTATCCTAGGCTTTTCTCGGAAAGAATTATTCAGAGGACATTGCCTTCCTGTATGGCTGAGAAAGTGTGACTTGCCCAAGGTCACCCAGCGGAGTTCTGTGGCTCGTGAAGGTTTTGAACTCTGATCTCCCAGACATTCAAACCCATATACCGCACTGGCTCTCATTTGTGCCCTATTAGTATCGCACTCATGAATGCGCAACTTCAATGGGAATTGCAGTTTTGTGCGACATTCAGAGAGCTCTGGTACTATAGTTCCCAAAACCCCACAGTATTGAGCCCTGGCAGTTAAAAGTGCTGTCAAAGTGGATTATTTCTGCCGTGCGGATGCAGCCTCTAACAGTACCGACGGGGTGAAATTCACATTATCCGGATCCATTTTATCCCAGAATAGTTTGAGCTCTTCCTAATTTAGGTATTATCACCCCTTGAAACGTCACCTTATAAAGCCAAGAAGCGCGGCCGACGGCGCCCACGGTGCCGGTGTAGTTAAAGAAGCTGACGCTGCCTTCCGTCATGCCGTACGTCTCCACGACTCGCACGTCTCCGAAACGCCGCAGGAATTCGCGCCAGACGTCCGGCCGCAGCCCACTCCCGACAGCCATGCGCAAACTGTGGTCCCGGTCCCCGGGGCTCTGAGATGGAGAGAAATTGGGGTGAGGAGCGGAAATCAAGAATGTCCCAAAGCGGTCTAACACAGAACACCGACACGCTCCAGGACCCGTATTCAAATGCTACTCCCATCTAGAGTTGACTCGCTGAATCAAATTCTCAATGGGAAGCCAGCAGCACCCTTCATTATATGCCCAGCGCTGTGTAAATTGACAGCACTTTGGAAATAGAAATAGTAAAAGCATTCCTATACCTGGGATCAAACATTGATAGAAATAGGGACTGCAATCGGGAAATCAGAAGAAGACTAAGAACGGGGAGGATGGCTATGAAAGAACTAGGAAAGATCCTAAAATGCAAAGATAGACAACTCAGCGCAAAAGTCTGAATCATCCAAGCCATTGGATTCCCTATTATCCCCATGGATGGATATGAGAGTTAAGAAAGAAGAGAGGAGGAAAACCAATGCATTTTAGAGAATGTGGTTCTGGAGAAGAGTGCACAGGATCCCATGGAGAGCCAAAAGGAAGAGATCCATCTTATTACTACGCTAGATGCCTTCAAGATGCCTCTTCCAGTGGACCTTGATCTTCTAGATTTCTAGATTCTGACGACGATGGGTTATTTTATTTTATTTTATTTTTATTTTTATTTATTATTGTTGTTTGGTCTTACTATTTTATTGTTTGCATTTTGCACATTGCATTCATTTTATTGTGTAATCCCGCCTCGATCCTTAGGGAGAGGCGGGA
>CM034711.1:3660500-3690854 GCA_020142125.1 Phrynosoma platyrhinos
ATGAGGGAGATTTAATTGTTTAACCATGGAAAGCAAAGAAGGAAAGGTCAAGAGAGAGGAAAGGAAATCCTTTGCTTAGGACTCTGCCCCTGCTTAGAAAGTCTTGATAGCACCTCCACACTAGAGGCCTTGGTTGGTATCTCATTGAAGAGCTGCACTCCATCAAATCTGCTCCAAGAGGCCATATTAAATCCTGGCTTTTAATCCAGTTCATTAGTCACTTCCCTTCCATCTTGAGCCTGTCCAATAAACGTCATACAAATTAAATGTGGACTCTGTTGCCGGAGAGTCAGACCAGGTTCCAGACCTTAATTAGCCAGGATGCCATTGGCAATTAGCAACGGAGCAGGAGGTGCTGAGAATGCTAATATATGAGAGAGAGAGAAGGGGAGAAAGAGATGCCCAGAAAACAGATCCATCAGCAGAACCACCTCACTTGTCAATGGTGTGGTATGAAAAGATGTTGGACTCTTCAAAGAATTCTCACACTGAGGAGGCATCGGAAGTTGCAAAAGGAAGTGTGTTTCCGAACTCCTTTTAACTTGGGTGCAGAGGTAGTGTTCACTGAAATCTCAGGCTATAACAAAACGTATTGGCGCACACTTCCTATTAGCCACAGAGGAAGATCTCATACCCTCATTTCATTGATGAAAACCAGATGATGTGTGTTGCTTGACCAAATGTGCCCTGGTTTTCAACTATGAAAGTTTAGAGGATATGGGATCTTTCTCTGTCCTGGTTTTCAACTATGAAATGTTAGAGGATATGGGATCAAAGTGTGGTCAAGATGAAAACAGTTATTAATGAGGAAGAATGCACAAGATAGGACAAAGCTGGAGTAGTTTGCTTTTTCCTGAGTCTACAGGGAAGGCCTCTCCTCTCCTTTCCATCCTGTTTAGTTTATAAACTACCTTTGCACTTCGAACTCAGTTTGATGCAATTCAAATAAGCTGCAGAAAAGGGGGAAAAGTGGAAGGAAGGAAAGAAAAACTGGGACATTTAAAAATCAGCTGGTGCTAAGTGTAGGTTAGCTTGCCTAAGTACCATGAAGACACCAGATACATCTGATCTTGGAAACTAAGCAGGGACAGCTCTGGTTTGTACTTGGAAGGGGCACAACCAGGGAATACGGAGTGCTGTAGGTTAGATTTCAGAGGAAGGCAATGGCAAACCACCACTGAGCGTTCTTTGCCTAAGTTGACAGGAGACTTGAAGGCATATATATACACACACAGGTTCAGGTTATCTCTCTGCAGTGTGGAAATGAAGGCTTATATGAAATTGGCAGGATTTTGAAAGCTGCTACAATATCTAAAGCTGCCCAACCTTGATTTCTTAGAAATCTATTATTACACTACATTTTGCAACAGCTCATTTTTGACATTCTTGGCCTTCCAACTTATGTTTTTCTTTTTTTCTTTCCTTCTTTTTTTTAAAGAGCTATTACAGAAGTGTACCACAGCCAGAAACATTTGGCTACCACAACCTGCATTATGAACTGAGGAATGGAAGGAATGCATTTTGAAAGCAGAGGGCAGAAAGGAGGGTGTTTCAAAGGACAGGAGGTACTATGCCTCCTACCACTTTATTGAAGGTAGTAAGAAATAGCCTCTATGGCAGTACTATTCAAAGTGATTGCTCCTGGACCAGTGCCAGTCTCTGAAACATTAGCTGCTGGTGGGGGGGAAAAAACACTTTTGCTCAATGGGCATAAATATGGCACTAGACCGGTCATATTGGAAAAAAATAACTGCCTGTCTCAAACCAGACAGCCTGAGAAGCATTGCTTTGGTGTTCCAGATGTTTTGTGCTTTAGTTCCCACAATTCCTGGCTACTGAGTGTGCTAGCTGAGGTTTCTGGGAGTTGAAGTCCAACACATCTGGAGGACCAAAGATTGAGAACTACTAGCATATGGTCTTTACTCAATACTCTCACATCCACACAGATATCCATCCAAAATCATTTCTCTCCCATGTCCTCTTAACTATGTAACAGCACAATTGATTTCCCCATGCCAGATTACTGTGGGAGCCCAAGTTAGGATTTTCTGAAATTATTTTTTTGTTATGAATTATGCTGCAAGGTTCTAGATTGTACGGAATGCCTCAACTATACAGAATCTCTTTGGTTTTTGCCAGTCTGAGGAGCAGGCAAAAAATCCCCCACAAAACCCCAACACATCAATATTAGTAAAGTAGAGAAAATCATTTAATCTCCACTAGTTCTCCATAGAAATTCTCCATAGTGCCATGTAATATGTTTCCATAAAAGGAACTGAGAAAAGGATACCAAGACTAGGAATTAAAGTGATCTGATACTGTACTCAGTCATACAGAAAAATGTTCTTCTTACATAGTTTTAAGGAATGATTTTGGGGCAGTAAGTATGTGAAAACCTTGAATTAAATACTTTATTAAGCATTCTAAAAGGAAATATTCCAGTCCATTTTGTTCTACTTTTCCAGGAAATAAGAAGATTCAGAAATAATAGGAATTCTACCCTCCCCAAAATGTTTCCCCACCCCCAGGACCTTCATAGCTCTATGCCTCCGATGTGCCCTCTCCTCATTAAATAATCCACTTTTCCAGTTACATATGGAGGCTTTGTTGTCAAGGCTTTGTCAAGCCACCTTGAATTCCATTTTGGGATAAGAGGATATAAATCCCCTAAATAAATGAATAATAAATAAAACCCCTTGGATGCCTAGAGACCCCTGAGCTGCCTTACCGTGCAGGTGGTGAGCAGCCAGCCGATGATAGCCCACCGAGGGAGGATGTCGGAGCTCAGCACCTCGTTGGACGGGTGGACCACCCCACAGATGTAGCGAATAAGGTCACAGCGCAGGGATTGGCTGTCCGGGGTGGACAGGTACTGCCGCTGGAACCAATCCTGATAGCGCTTTTGCTGGCCAAAGCGCACCTAGAAGGAAGGACACCAGAAGCCACTTTAGACAGTACTGGGGCTCTCTGCCTGTCTAAGTCACAGATGGAACTTGTGGGACCATGGGGATGCATGCAATTAGCATTGCTACAAATACCAGGAACTGCCAGAAAGACAAATAAATACACCTGAAAGCAAATTAAACCAGGACTCTCATTAGAACCCAAAGTGGTTAAATTGAGGCTATCACGCTTTGGACAGACACACTGTGAGCTTGATGGAAATGGTGATAATGCCTAGTAAATAAATAAATGACAAATTCCTGGTAAAGTGGAAGGCAGTAGGAACAGGATGACCTTACTATACACACAATGATTCAGTCAAAGAAGCCGCAGCTGCCCTGAGTTTGCAAGACCTGAGTAGGGCTGCTAAAAATAAGGAGAACATGGAGGTCTCTCATTCAAAGGGGTGCTGTAAGCTGAAGCCAATTTAATAGCCCATGACAACAACAACTGATACTGTCTTCAAGAGGCTATATACTCAGATCTGCTTCAAGCAAACAAACAAGAAAGGACCTTACACGAGATGTCATGAAGAGCAGCTTGGTCTCCATATCTGGTGTGAGGCGGCAGGCCAGAAACTTCCGTGACGTCCGAGACTGCAAAAGCTGCAACACACCTGTGGCATTGGTGGGGAATAGGGTTTGGTGGGTGAGGAGCAAAAAAGAGCAGTTGAAGCAGAGCAAATGGTTCACAGGACAACCAAAAGTCATGGCTATGTACTTAGTTAGAGCTTGCACTTTTAGAACACACAGTTACCAGAGTTCTAGCAATGATGTACAACAGGGATGTATAACTTTGTAAATGTTATTCCCACAGGCAACAACAAATGTGACTATGATTCCACACACACACCACTACAAAAAAAAAAATCCTCAAAAACTGAGCCATTCTTGAGGACTATTTGCCTGTTTGGAGTATACAGCAGCCAGGGAGACTTAACGTGAATGATTCAAATTAGAAGGAAAGAGATTTCACCTAAACATTAGGAAGAACTTCTTGACTACAACAACTGAATGGCAGTGGAGTCGGTGGCAAAGGGTGGCAGATTCTCCTAGGCATTTGGGGGGCACCCAAGTCCTGCCTTCCATGAGCTGTTTATGAACAGCAGCACTTTGAACTCTCTTCAAAAAATAAAACAGAAATCTTTGAAAATAATGAAGTTCTGGGATAGCATGATTGTAATGCCCACTTCCAGTTAGTATCCCAGGTACCATATTTTCAAAGGCAATCTCTCATACTAAGTGACGTTGTCACTTGCAGCAGGGCCTTCAGTGTTGTGGCACCTGTCATGAGGAACAATTTCCCCCTCTAGCAGTCAAATCCAAGCGGTCAAAGAAATATTGGGATTGGATCAGCCATCACTCATTCAAGTATCACGGCCAGAAAGGAGAGCATGATCAAGTGTTTTCTGGCTTTCACATTTTTATTTTACTTTGTAAAACAGACTGAATGAATACCAAGAAATCCATTAAACCAGGAGTGGGGAACAGATGAGGCTAAAGATGTCGTTGGACTGCAGCACCAATGACCCCTCACTGTCAGTTCCATTGGCCAGAGTGGATGAAAGTTGTGGACCATACAATATACTGTTTCCAACCTCTGCCCAAACTCTTGCCAGAAATGACTTCCTTTCCAGGAGGAGGCACAACTGGCTTCATGCCACCTCCTTATGTTGTTAGTCCATATCGTGTCCAAGTGATCTGATGGCCTCTTTTACCTACCTGTGAACTGTGGGCTCAGAGCCTGTGGGTTGTGGATAATGTCCTTCCAGAGCTGCTCAAACTCAGGTATCCTTGCAACGTTCTGTAGGAGCCTTACCAGGTCTCGGCCAATCATGAAACAATCCATAAACTTTGGGGAGGGTAAAAAGGGGAAGATGTAGAGAAAGAAGGGTCACTATTGTCCGGAGTCAGCATGACAAACACACACATGTGAGAAACATTCCGTTCCTGAACCTCCCTGATTTGTTGCTCAGCCTGCAAAAGATCTCCCCTTGGGGAGAAGGCCACTTCCTTTGAAGACATCAGGTTCTAAAGAAGCGGCAGCACAAGAAGGTCAACTGGTATTTATTTTTATTTTTTTAATGGCCACTTGTAGTACAAACAAACAACGCAGGGCAATAAATTCAGAGGCTTTCCCCTTCACTGCTGACTCCCAGAGCTCAATGGCCAAGGCTAGAATGGAAAGGGTGGGGATGGGGAGGGAATAGCCTTTTGTATCCAGGCCAAGTCCATCTGGACAGTGCCAAAAATCTGGAAGGAAAAGATGACTCCTGCGAGTGATGTTCCTGTGACTCACATGGGACTGACATTGTCAGAAGAGCTCAGAGTTTGTCTGTTTGTGTACTGAATTTATATCCCACCTTTCTCCGAAGATTAGATTCAAGGCAGCTTACAGTAATTTAAAAAGAGTTGGGCAGATACTCACCTTATTTAACCCAATACATGGCTACACCCTGCTCTCCAGGAACTCAGGGCCTTTTCTGCAGTTGCCCCAGATTCTGGAGCAGAGAACCATTTTGCAATAGTTTGCAATGCTGAAGAACCATTCTGCAATTCCCTGAGTGGCACATGGTTGTGGTATACACATTGATCGTGGGAGAGGCCAAAGCCAAAAGATCATACATCTACACTGCCTTCTCTCCCCATCTCCCTCCTTACAAACTGGCTGCCTTATGCTTCTGCAACAATCGATTCTGCTGGAGTAAGGTATATTTAGAATAGCACATAGGATACAAAGATAGCAGAGAAAAGCAGAGAAAGACAGTCTGCTAGCTCCTGGGCAGCTCAGGAACTGACAGGGGTATTTCCTAAGAAATCTTTGATTAACTACCTCCTATTTGTTGGCAGTGCCTGAAGCCATTTTATCCATGGTGGTTACCACCTATGCCAGGGGACCTAAACTGACTTTGCCCCCATTGCAAATACTGCTACCTGGGTGGGGGGAAAAAAACACATTTCAATGACCAGAAATTCCTTGGCAAGGCTTTTCCATGCTATTTTGATGGGGGCTCCCCATCCCAAAACCTCTAACCTGCCCCCCAGTGACTCAAAAAGGTGATCAGAAGTGACAAACTGTCACTTCTGGTCAGTCAAAATGGTTGGCATAACAACGCATTATGGTCCTCCACGGCTTCAACTGGGCCCAAAATGAAATGGTGTGGCCCTCTGGGATTTGGAGGTTGCCGAACTCTGACCTACCCCAACGTAGTTACACTGGCCAACAGGATTGTGGTCATGCTTGGCTAAGGAGGGTTGAAGGAAAAGGAGGTAACAGGGAGAAGTTTAAACCCGCCATCTCCTTGAATCCCCTACTGCTAAAGCTGAAGGAATCCATCCAAGAAGACAGAAAATGGGTGGTGAGACACAAGATGTGAGATATAAACTCACTTTAGCGGGCATCACAATGGACTCCATTGTCCAACCCGCCATACTTCCCACCCCCACAGGAAAAGAAATGGGAATGAGAGCGTCTGTAGAGATAAAAGAGGCTGGTAGGGGAATTGTGTTGGAGAAAGAAAAGAGGGGCATTTAATAGTGAGAGACACTTGAGAAGAGACAGACACACAAACACTTCAGACTACAGAGCCTTCTGGAAGTCCTTACCCTGTCTCGGAGCAAAAAGATGCAGAAATCCACCTCTTTCTGCCTCAGGGCCTGGAGTGGTGGGGAGCCATGGTGGTCGACAATGAGGCGCAGGTAGGTGTACACCGACATGGCAATCAGCATGGCGCTCTTCAGCACCCACTCCCTGGAAGGAAAAACAACCATCAGCTGGCTTTTAGTCTAAACATCACAGACTATTACAAAACACAGTTCTCTTAACCATGGAATATGGGGGGGATGGGCACAGGAGGACAGAGGCAGCAGTGCCCATCATTCCCTGCTGCTGTTGTGTCCCACTAGCTGGCATTCATTGGTACACTATCCCTGAAACTAGAGATTCCACTCAGCTGTGATGGTCAAAAGCTGTTTACACATTATACTGTTTATACATCCTTTCTGCTGACTTCTCCTCTTTCTCCTTCATCACTGTCACTTTATGGTTGTCTAATCCCCTTTCGATAGCCAATGTAGCATGGTGATTTGAACAGTGGATCACAACCCTGGAGACCAGGGTTCAAAATCCTGCTTGGCCACAGAAACCCATTGGTGACCCTGGGCAAGTCACACGCTCTCAGCCTTACAGTAAGTTAATGGCAAACCTCCTTTGAACAAATCTTGACACACAAAAAAACATGATAAGGTTGCCCTAGGGTTGCCATAAGTTGAAATGACTTGAAGGTACACCACCACCATCACCAACAACATATCCTTTTTAAAGCCTAACTTTAGTGTCTTGCTAATGGAATTTAAAGTTTATATCCTAGACTGAATCTCCTAGTATCCACATAGCCAGAAGTAGGGGCCCACCTGCATAAAAACCCTTCCATACCAACTGAACTGAGGACAACAACCACATAGCCGGGCTATGACTGACAGCATCAGTTTTTTCTTTCTCTCCTGCATGATGTTGAATAGCTTTACCTGATGAAGAAGCCAGTGGAGCTTTGAAAGCTTTAAACATATAAAATGTGCATTTTGGTTGGCCCAATAAGGTATCACTGTTTCGTGGATTTTGGATGATACTGTACTTTAGTGTCGGTGGCTTGCAACTATGAGTTCAATTATTAAAAATTAAACTTTGTGTTAGAGAAGTCTTCACATTCTTGCTTCAGCTACTATTGATTGATTTCAATGGACTTCAATGGACAACACAGGTTTGAGTTTGAAATCAACTTGGGAAAGTTGCTTTCTTTTTGGATTACACTGCTGGCTGCGTGATTCAGTGAGTTGCAGTCCAAAAAAGCATCTTTTCCAACCCGAATATTACACAAGGAGAAGAAACTGCTAAAAGAGGTAGAGATGGAGAAGCCAAAAAGATAAATCAATGAGTCTGACAGCAAATCAAACCCAAACTCTCCCTAGAAACCAACGTGACTAAACCGAGGCTCTTGGACTTTGGACATCTCATGAGACAACATGACTCACTAGAGAAGATGATACAGTTCAGTAAAGTGGAATGAAATAGGAAAAGATTAAGACTGTATTCCAGACAGATTGACAATAAAGAAAGCCATGACTGCCCTAGCAAGACCCAGGCAGCCTGAGCTGGTACAATCTCCTCTTCCAGGCCTCTACTGGTTCATTTTTCAGTCCATGAAAAAAAAAGGGTATATTATTTGTGTATTTCTTAGCTTTACAGTTTTGTAAAATTGAGTGTACAATGCACAGTACTTTGGGGAGGCACTAGCTCCCTTTGACATTGCCAGTTATTAACTGTTTTTAATTGTTTTTTAGTTATAGGGATTTTATTGTTGTAATTTTATATCGAAGGAGTGGAGTGGGGGTTGAAGGGGTGGAGGGGTTCAGGGATTATTTTCTTGCTATTATTTCTGTAATTGTTTTAATCTTTGCTGTTACCTGCCTCGATGCTCAACAGGGAGAGTTGGGATAAAAATAATTAATAATAATAATAACCAGGGATGGACAAAGTGAGGCCCTGTGGTCACATGTAGCCCCCCAGAATGCTGGTCTAGTGCATCCCCAAACTACGAACTACAAACCAGGATTCCTAAGGATGCAACCATGGCAGTTAAAGTGGAATTGCAGTGCTATAATTGGGTTGCATGAAAGGGTCCCTGAAGACCAAAAGGTGGTAACCTTCATGAAAGGAAGGAGGCTTTCATGGTGAGGTAGCCCAGAGGAGCAGATGTAAAGGTGACAGTGGTGAGGGAATGAAGGATGAAAAGATGTCAGAGTGCAGGTGCAGTTTCTGAGCAGCGCAAGACTAATCGATCCAGCAAGTGACGCAGATCCGAGGCTTAAGAGCACTTCAGCGGTAGCACGGGCCACGTAGGACCGCCAAGGGAGACAGACCATCCGCTTCTTGCCGCACTTCACAGCTCGAGAAAAGAGCATTGTCTGCTTTTAATTAAAGAGCAGAGAGAAATTTCTTCAAGATGTGCTGCTTCGCTGAAAATTGGTTTCTCTCTGTCTCCCTCAGTAAAACTTTCTAGCTTCTGCGTCACTCTCTTGAGATACTGTGCAACGGGTGGGTCTGTTTCCTTCGACCATGGCTAACCTTTAACTGGCTCTCTGTGTGCAATGGCCCTTTTGCGCAAGGCAAAAGCCCTCCACTGGTGGGGTGCTAGATGTCCCATCCTGTGCTTGCCAAGTCCCACTCCGCATCCGTGCCCATGAGACCACTGTCAGGATGAGACTGAAATGTGACGGAAAAGAAGCTGTGGCTTGGAGACTCGTTGAGCCAAACCACAAAAGAAACTGGGACATTGCCCAAGATCTCTTTGTACAGGGAAAAGTTAGCCCAGCTACGGAATAGAAGAGAAGGGAAGCAAAAGGCAATATTTTAAAAAACAAAACAGAAAACAGAGAAAAAAAGGATATCAGTCAGATGCATTGCTTGTGGCTGGACCCAAGCCGCAGGCTTGGAATCTGTTTCTCCTGAGAATATCAACTATTTCTCTTCTCTAAACCATTTTAAAAATCCTTTACAGCAGCTCAGAAGTTAACAAGGAAGTTCATATACCAAGAACCCAGATGAATTCTTTTCTTTTTCTTTTCTTTTCTGGATTACAGCTCCCAGAATTCCCCCAGCCAGCTCTGAACACAGATTCAGGATTTATTTAGTACAGAATATTAGACTCACAGGAGGCAGGAGAAGAGGCAACTTAGGGCCACCCAATGTCCCTTGTTATGAGGGATATTGTTTATTTGGATTGGCGTTTGTAGGATTGGCAAGTGTCCTTTATTTGAGGGTTGAAAAGGTTTTCCTTTTATATAGAATAAACAAGATGCCAATGTGTGTGTGTGTGTGTGTATCCCATATTTAGGGGGAGATTCATAAAGACAGAAACATATACATCATGTAATTTATAAATGTGAATAATTTTAGAGACAAACACTATGTTAACTAAAAATCAATACTTTCATCTGGTATTTAGGCAGATCACAAACATGTTAACATCTACTTCCTGACTGCCAACCTTGCATCTCCTGAATTTTGACTGTCTCTTCTTGCTACAGTGGGCCCTTGGCATCCGCTGGCGTTTAGCTCCAGGATCCCCCATGGATACCAAAATCCGTGGATTCTCAAGCCCCATTATATACAATGAAATAGAAAAAATGATATCCCTTTTATAAAACGGCAAAATCAAGGTTTGCTTTTGGGAGTTTGTTTTTTTAAAAAAACGTTTTCAAGCCATGGGTGCCGGAATAAAAAGTCCGTGGCCATGGAGGTCTGACTGTATTTGGAAAACCTGGCATGGCTAGAGCCCTTTCTAAGGGCCAGAAAAAAACTAATGTTCATTTTAAAGCTTCACAATCGTTGACTGAATCATGATCGATTCAGTCAATTATTAATGTTCTTGTTCTCAGGAGTCCGCATCAGATATGGAATTGCAGGTGGAAAAGAGACATACAGTTCCCCCGCCATCAATTAATGCATAAAGACTAAGCAAGACAGTCCCAGCGGGAAGCAAGGAAGGATTGACAGCTAAACTGCATGCCTCCCACAGGCACAAAGTGGGCTTCGTCCCTTGAAAAAGCAGTAGGGAGCGCTGTCGGGTTGTTGCATTGCTCCCACGGAGGGAAGGGAACACACAGAGCGGCCCCAAGTAAATGCTTTAACAACTTGATTGCTCACCATAGTAATAGGCCATTTTAAAGAGAAAAATCACTGCCACAATAATAAGAAAATGTCATGCAAAGAAGGCACAGCCTTGTTGAAGAATAATACAACTGCACTGCCAGGCATCTGTTTATTTGCAATTAGTCACCAAGAAAAGGTCAGAGAGAAAAGTCCAGGATGACATGGCTATTCAGGGGCAAGGCTGGGTCCATTTTGAGGAATCAAAGCTGTGACAGACATCTAGAAAAGACAGCCTGGTTTGGATGCCAAAGGGACCTGCGACTAGTGGCATCACTAAGGGGGTGCGGACCATACTGGGTGACACCCGACCAACTACACACTCCCTCCCTGCCATGTGTTTGCTCTGCAGAGGGGCGGAATATAAATTATTATTATTATTATTATTATTATTATTATTATTATTATTATTATTATTATTATGTGTCATTTTACTCATGAGTAAGCCGGTGCTTGGCAGCAAGGTGACATAAAATATTTTGTATACTAGGTATTCCTGAATATTTTGAAAAGCAAAAAGAGAAGAATCTGGCTTTAATACTTAAGTAGGCATTTGATGCCCATTGGTTTTTGTGTTGTTGGTTTTTTTTGAGATTTTAAACTTCATGAATAAGGGGGAGAAATTTAAAAAATTAGATAAGGTCAATATACAGTAATCAGAAAGCCCAAATTTTTATTAATGAAGAACTCACTACATCCTTTGAAATTAAAAAAAAAAATGTCTTCAACAAGAAAGACATTATTTTCTTTTTTAAATTTCAAAGGATGTAGTGAGTTCTTCATTCATAATAATCTTCACTAATAATAATCTGGGCTTCCTGATTACTATATATTGACCTTATCCAATTTTTAGCAGTGCCACTCAAACTCTTTTGTCGAAACTTTTAAAAAACAGTTTCTGCAAAATCCCCACCGCCAAAAAAACAAAAACAAAAACAAACAAAGCCCACAACAGTTTGGAAGAAACCAGTACACCTTGCCTGCTGTATCACCAATAGCAACATTACTGTTGAACTTAATGGCTTCACAACATCAAAGGAAAGACATTTGGGAAGTGAGGAGTAAATATGTATTACATGATCTCAACAGTAACATTACTGTTCATGTAACAATGTCAAAAATAGGAATGCTGGTGTGCTTCTGTTAACAGAAAAGTAACATTTTTGCTGCTGGTTAACATATTACTTCCCAGTTTTGTTCCATATGAGAAACAAGGCATCCCAGAATTGCATGGCAAGACAAAATCTTGACTTGGCTCTCTTTTGTCTAACTTGGCACTTGTTTATCACAAACACAAACCAAAGAATTAAATAAGGACAGAAATTCAAGCCTGCAACTTCAACCCCATTTGCGACCAGAAGCTCTCTAAACTAGGAAAAACAAGACAGACCAGGTGTTTTAGCTCTGGGCTGTTCATAAAACAGTACCGCAGGTGTCTGCACAAATTTCAGTTCTTCGGACATTGGTGGACTGCAATGTCCAACATCCACTAGCTAGCCGACCCAATGGTTAGGAGAGCTAGGAGGTGCACTGCTGCAACCCAGGAAGGTTGTACCTTGTCACAATGCCAGTCTTTGCAGTGGTGCTCCAACATGAGGATTTGCAAGACCAAGGAGTGAGTGATACAAGCATGAAAAATTAATTTGAGATAGTTCAGAGTTTGTGCTGAATAAAAACCAGGCATGATTTAATCCAGCACTCTGAGTACAAATCGAGCATCTTGGGCTGCACGTACAGTGTAAAATTAATGCAGTTTGACACCTCTTGGCTCAATGCTGTAAAATTCTGGAATCTGTAGTTCTGTGAAATATTTAGCCTTCTCCGTCAGAGAGCTCTGGTGCTCCACCAAACTGCAAATTCCAGGCTTCCATAGCATTGAGCCATGGCAGTTAAACGGTGTCAAACTCCATTAATTTTGCAGTTTAGCAGCAGCCTTGGAATAAAGTGTAAGGAGGACATCTTTGACCAGCTCCATCTAAATCAGAGGTGGGCAACTGCCATGAGGCCAGGGGCCAATTTTCTACCTCCAGGACACTCCAGGGGCTACGTGGACTTCCAAAATATGCCTCTCCCCACAAGAACCTAAAACAAGTACCCAATTTTTTAAAAAAGGACATCCATTTTGGTTTTTTTAATGGGTTTTATCTGATGTTTTAAACAGTACCCAAAGGCCCGCGACCTATTTTAAAGGTGAATTGCCTCTTCTGGAGACTTGGAAGAGAGGAAAATCACTCTTTTGGCAAGCCAGAAAAGGGGCAATCCAGACAGTCTGGAGGAGGCAAGGACTGCAAAAAGAGACTTTGAGGGTCACCTGTAGCCTCATGGCTGCATGTCCCTCACCTCAATCTAAGTGCTCCATCGGAAGCAGGCACAAATTTTGACCCACAAAATCAGGGGTAGGCAACCTTTCCCCTTTAAGGGCCAAGGGACTTCAGCTCCCAGAAGCTTCAGCCATGATGGCCAATAGTCCCATGTTGGCCAATAGCTCCTGGGATTCTGGGAGCTGAAGTCCCTCGGCCCTTAAAGGGGAAAGGTTGCCTACCCCTGCACAAAATCACCAGTGGTGGAAGATTAACCTCATGTACCTCTGTTCAGTGAGCATGTCCAGGATGTTCTCTGCCAGCCAGATATTCTTTGCAGTCACGTCTCCACCTGCAAACACACAAGAAGAAAGATCAATGTCAGATTGCAGATGGCTGCAATTTCCTCCGGCATCAAGTTTTGGCAAGCTAGCGTTTCTCTCCACTCTCAGGTGGCAAACAACAAACCAAACCTTCCTCCTGTACCACTAGCAGAACCTTAGCAAGGTGTGTGACACCCACAAGGAGCATCCCTGTGGTCAACTACAGAATATAAACCTGCTTCCAACGTAGTAGTAGTGGTTGAACTGAGTCTTGAAAGATCCAGGTTCGAATCTTGATTCAGCTACGAAACTCATCAGGGAACTTTGGGCCTGACACTTGCTCTCAGCCTGATCGACTTTGCAGGGTTGTTGTAAAAATAAAATGGGAAGGGACCCAAGGAGAGCCAGTGTTTTGCAGCAGTCAAGATGTCGGACTAAGACTCAGGAGAGATGGTTTGGAGTCCTTACAGTGCCGCGAAAGTCATGGGGCAATCCTGGAATAGTCACTCTCTTTCTCGGCCTGACCCACCTCACAGGACTGCTGTGAAAGGGCTCATATGAAGAAAGATAGGGCATTTATTTATCTACCTATTTATTATCCCGACTTTCTCCAAATATAGACCAAAGACAGTTAACAATTTGAGTGAATATAATCTTAACTAATTAATTTCCATAAGTCCTAACCAAAAAAACCAAACATGAAGAATCATATGGATTGTGCCTCAGCAGCACTGGGGAGTGGTGTCAAGGACAGGTAGTGTGGTGTAGTGGTTAGAGTCCTAAATTGCACCTTGGGAGACGCAGTATGCATCTTGTAGCATCTTTGAGCCTAATTGAGTGAAAGACTCAATTTTTATAATATAAGCTTTCACAGACTTGTTCTACTTCCTCAGATGGATGGAGTGAACTGGTGCCCAGGACTAACCAGACTATATGAACAGCCATAGAAATGTAAACCTTGTGAGTATGGTGATGAAGTGCCAAGTTCGGTTTTAACTACTGAGGGACAAGGGCAGCAGGGAAGATTTTGCCTAAGGCCAAGATGGGTGGATGATCATAGGAATAGTGGAATATAGTGTGTGGAGGCTGGGTATCTCCTGTATTGGTATCTCCAAAACTGGAAGATATAGGCTTTAGCCCTCCCTGAGGCATTAAACTGTCTCAAACTGACCTACCTCGTTGTGTTGTCTCTGAGAATAAAAGTGGGAAGAAGCCTAACTGTGGAGTTAGTCATCACTGAAGTTAAGCACAGAGGCTGGGATAACAGCCAACATGTTGATATGCTTTGGCTTGGGCCTGAACTTCAGGCTAAGCCAACTGGCTAGAAACAAACTGACCAGAGGTAAGGAAAAGGCAAAGAGGTCTAAAAAAGGAGGCAGGACTGTTAAGCACCTAACAAGGCACCCCTCTCATTATGTGGCAGGGGTGGGATGCATGCAGCCTTTCAGATGCCATCGGATTGCATCTCCCAGCTGCTCTAGCCAATGGTAAAGGAAGCTGGGAGTTGCAATTCAACAACATCTGGAGGGCTCAGGACTCCCACTCCCGGTCTGTGCAGTTAAGAAGAAGAAATCCGGGCCTTGTAAATTCTGGCTTTAATGCTCACCGAGGGGTTTTTCTGCCAATTCTTTCCGTTTCCAGCTTCCACCAGAGAAGAACGCATACTGCCGTCTTGACAAGTGAAGGGTCATAAAACAAAAATCAACCAAAGAAGCAAGACAACAGACTTGGGAAAAAGAGACCGCTGGGAAAGGGAGAGAGCCAGAGGTGGCTTCTCCTCAAAGCTAAGTCAATGCAAGTTTGGCAGAGACGGGAATGAAGGAATGAAGAGTACAGTTCACTGGCTCGCCAGGGGTTCGTCCCCCCCATGACTCCTAGGGCCTGGCTCCCTTGGGTCGGGTTGAGGAGGGGAGACCACAAATAACCTCTTGCTCATTCCCTCTCCCATATGCAGGCAATAAAAAATGGAGGAATGTCAGCATTTCCTTCAGAGGGGATGGCGGGTGAATTCCTTCCATGGAAGAATGTCAGTCAAGGCAATGACCCTGTGCAAAAGTTCTCAGAGGATCCCTACTAAGTTTACACCTGATTTGGTAGGGAAAAAAGAACAGGAGAAAGAAGGAAGGCAAGATGGCGAAGGAACTATTTCATTCAGATCATGCCCCTTGTCTTTTGTAAAATGTCTTAGGCTGGCCTTGATTATCGGGGTAAAGACAATCAACATGCAAATATTGTTTCCGCACTAAAGGGAAAAAATGGGATCCCTCCTACTTTAACACATAATGGGGAAAGGGTACATGAGATCTCCCTCCACTACGATCTCAATGCTATCTTGCATGGACTGAGAGAACTCGCACAGACTTTAGGATAGTATAGCAAAACTATACACAAGCACAACTATGTCAAGGAGAATTGAGGAGCACGGGGGTGGGGGGAGAAAGTGTTGTTGTTGTTGTGTGTCGTGAAGTCATTTCTGACTTGTGGCAACCCGAAAGTGAAGCTATCATGGAGTTTTCTTAGCAGAATTTATTCAGAGGGGCTTTGCCCTTGCTTGCCTCTGAGGCTGCAGGAGTGTGACTTGCTCAAGGTTGCCTACTGGGTTTCCATGGCCAAGCAGGGATTCGAACCCTGGTACATAGCAACTTACAAAAAGATCCCCAAGTTCCACTAATATGTTATGCATGCATTTTAGCATATGCACATTTGGACAAAATGTAGCATGAACATAGGGGTGTGGGTGTATGTATAAAATATATATCTTCCACATCTTTATTCTGTATGTTCACCCAATCTTGTGACTCCCAAATTACTATATAGATTAAACACCATGGAAAAGTACATCCTTCAAAACCAGTCTAATTTTACAGGATGTCCTTCTCTTTGTAAACCACAGCCAAACAATTTTACATAATGGTTTGAAGATTGAACTATTTTACTAAATTGGGCAATGTTCTATATCAGCAATTGCACACTAGCAATTTTACAAGGGTGCTATTTTTTAAACATACACACAGACTCATTATGAATATAGTTTTCTAGAAATAGCCTCCTATGTAATGGTTATTTTCTTTAAACTAAACTCCAAACACACCTGAGATTCCTCACCTCCTGCACCCAAACTGGAAGAATGAGGGCTTGATTTTTTTGCGATCTCTCTTAATATGCCTGGAAATCTGTGTTGCTAATTGTGTACGTCGATTGGACCTTGAGTGTTTTGACAGAAAATGACTAACCCTCCTTTCAGCCACTTGTTCCTGCCTGGCTCTGATTTAAAGCAGCTTTAGTCCATTAAACTGGTGCTCTAGGTAGCTGTTGGCAACAACAGTCCCTTGATGCCATACACCATACGGCGTCATTTTTTAAAATGGTCATATTACCATAAGTCAGCAATTCAGATCAAACCTGAGCTGGGGCTGGGGAGCACCAGAGGTCTGCAGCATCCTACGGGACAAAGAGACCTATGCAAGACTGTATGTGGCGAGGCGATCCAACACACTCACCTGCAATCTGCTTCATGTAGGTCATGCAGATCCCATCTATGCCAAGGATCCCACTCCTCACCATCTCCCGCAGCAGCCAAACCAGCTAAAGAGTGGGAGCAAAACAGGAGGATTTAGGATGGATACAAAGGTGTGGGTCCAAACCAACCTTCAGCTCAAAGCCAAGTCCTATACCCCCTCATCAACATGGAAAAGGATACTGTAGTTAGTACCTTTGAGACTGAGAGAAAGAAGGTTTTAGCATAAGCTTTTGTAGACTAGGTCTACTTCATCAGAATCTGATGAATCATAGAATCACAGAGTTGTAAGAATACACAATGTAAGAATACACAATCTAAGCACCTTCAACAGATGGCCATCCAGCCTCTGTTTACAAACCTCCAAAGGAGGAGACTCCACTACACTCCAAGACAGTGTGCTTCACTGCCAAACAGCTCTTAGCATCAGGAAGTTCTTCTTAAGGTTTAGGTGGAATCTCTTTTCCAGTAGTTTCAATCCATTGTTCCATGCTCAAGTCTCTGGAGCAGCAGAAAACAAGCTCGCTCCATCCTCAATATGAGATCCCTTCAAATATTTAAATATGGCTATCGTCTCACCCTTTGTGATCTCACCTCTTCTCCAGGTGAGGAGGAGGACAAAAGCTTGGAAAATCTGGGAAACCAGTAAACAGTGGTGTCATGTGGAAAGAAGTGTGGATACTTGGGGAGTCCAAGGAGAGCCAGATTGGCACTACATGAGAACCAGATTTGGCTATAATGTCTGCCATTCCCCACTTGGTTCTTTAAAGTACTATTTGGATTTCTTTCTCATGGTTTCAGTCTGACACAGCTTTCCATTCAAAACTCCAAATCTGCTCAGAAAAGGATATGTAACTGTGTTACATAGGTCAATAAATCATCTTGTAAATCTGCAGCAGCCATTCCAGCTGAAGAATTTGGGCCTTAAAGCTGCAGAATTCCAGACCGTAGAGAAGATGTATAGTTTGCAACATTACCATGAGATCAATCTCTCCCCCTGCTTCAGCCCCTCATTCTTTTAAAGCATGCATGCACCCACCTGAGTCCGACATGAATCTTGTAGCTTCAGGTATTTTTCCATCAGAATCTGATTCATCTTGGTCAACACAGCATTCATGCCATCTCGGCTTACAAGGGCCAAGTCCCGGTAACACTATGGTCAGAAAAAGGATGTGATTAATAGTTTTGACTATTTGTGTGGAGGATGGATATTGGCTGAACAGGAAGGTTCTGGTACCTAACAAGATGCCAATCTGCAATTTTTGAATAAGGGCTGAACTACAACTTCTCCAAATTGTGGTTGGGAAGTTTTGATACTCCAGAGGTAGTATGGGCCTACAATTCCTCTCAGCCTCACCAAACATGGCCAATTATAAGGAGCTATGGGATTTGTAGCACCAAACATATGGAGGATCAAAGTTTCCCCACTCCTGCTTTAAGTAAAATAATGTTAGGAAGTCACTGTTCTGGATACTAGAATCCTGACAGCAACTCAGCTTGATCCTCAGAATGTATTACTACTAGTGAATAAGAAGGGTTTGTATATCTGATTTTGCTTGAGTCTTTGGGAGAGGACTTTCTCGCCATCCCTCCAACCTCAGAGACTCATCTGCTGAGGACACAGGAGAATGACTTTTTGGTGTTTGTTCCAAGGCTAGAGAACTCCCTCTCTGCTCTCTTTTCACCAGCAGACAAAATATTTCTTATTTAATTCGGCCTTTAGACTTGGGCAACTGCAGCTAGTCCATTTCCCACATTCTGGGCTGCACTAGTCACTCCTAGATATAACTCCCAGATATAACTTTTTAAAAAGCCTGCTGGGTTTTTGCTAAGACAGGATGCAAGGGAGGTTTGCTGAGAACCATCCGCAGAAGGCTTCTAGAGGCATGAGTCTCTGCTGTTTTGTATATGGAGGGTACCAGAAATTCATGGGATCGTCACAAGTCGACAGGTGAATTGAAGGCACATGCACTCACACAGGGCCTTGGAAATCACAGAGACCCTTCATGATTCCCTGTCAGAAAAATCAGAAAACTGCAAGAAGTAAAAGGAGTTATTCATGCCTCCTATAAAGTAACCAGGCCTATCCAACTGAACTGTGAAAATAATTCTACGTTATGCATAATGCAGAACATACACAGAGCACAGCCAACTGTGTGAGATTATCATAAATCAGCTGGGGCTTGGCTTTTCCAAAATGTATGACTGCACACAGAGAATTAGCTCTGTTCCAAACTTAAATTTGCTTATTCAAGTCTGCAGCAGCTGTTTCAAAATAGGCCCCACTACTCTCAATCATTGGAATTTTAGTCGCAGGTTGGCATGCAAATGCTGGGAAGAGTTGAGAGCCAGTGCTATGGAGCAAAGTAAAGATGCCAGGGGCTCATGGAACAGTTACAAGAAGAGAGGAAAGGGCTGCAGGGTTTGTGGTTGATATAATGAGAAGGAAGGGAAGGGCTGTGCTGTGCTGGACCCAGGTACCAAAAAATAGACTTTCTGCATTTTTTTAATGGCTTAAAGATTTTCTGGCATATTTTTTGGTAGGAGTGAATTTGGCAAAAGGCGGTGATAACAGGATGCTTCAGTTCTGGAAGGCAAGGATTGCGGACAAACCAAGTAGCCCCTCACATGTTGGCAAGGAGGAGAATTTGGGGAGAACTTAGAAAAGTTACTTTTTGGACTACAGATCTCAGAATTCCCTAGCCAACATGGTTGTTGTTGCCATTTGGACTTGGGGAAAGACACAGATATGTACATGTGCGTATGCATGTGCCTCCAAGTCGTCTGACGACTTACAGTGACTCCAAGAATTTCATAGGCTTTTCTTAGGCAAGAACTTCAACTTGGTTTTCCTTGTAGCTGGTGTGACTGAAGCCAGAGTCTTGGGGAAAGCCATCCCAATGGGCCACCCAGCTATTCATTCATTCTGCAGATAAGAAATAGGATTCAGGTGGGACCCCAACTCATGGAGAGGACAAAGAGAGAACTATAGTGCCCACTCTCTCTCCAGGAGCATTTTTCTCTTGTGAAGCTTGTGTGTTTCATTCAACACCTGTGACGGCATAGGGCCCTGATCCACAGATGGCCCAGAGAACTAGATCCAAAGACACCGCTGATAATCTGGTTTTGCACCATGACTCTCGGAGACATTTCTGCTTTGCAAAGAGAGAAATGCAAATCATCACACTAGTGCTCCAAGCAGACCTGAAAAATGAGGGAGCCACATTTAGTAGGAGGCAGGCAGACTCAGTCTTTGAAGAGGGAAAGCAAGCTAAGCAGTGGCTACCAGGAGCAGAGTGAATCTGCTCTTTCTGAAGTCAGACACTCCAAAAGCTAGAACTCTAAAAAGTGGGAGAGGGAGGAAAATGCCTTCCCGTTGCCCTTTTGAGGCCCAAACTGGAGGACATAAAAGGATAGGAGGGGGAAGAGGAAAAATCAGGAAGACATTTGCTAAGTTGTTTCTCCATTAATGTTAATCTGTGCTGCTAAATGTCACATCCAGAGAGGAGGGATATGGTCTCCAAGTCTCCCTCCGAGAGGTTAATGAAGCTCCCAAAGAGGCCTTTGACTAGTTCCCTTTCACATGTGCCACCTGGAAGACCTGACACAAAGCCATGTGCAACAAGTGTGGAGGCTTTGCTTGACCCTTTTTCACTTTTTAAATGTTAAATGCCTGCTTGAGCTTGGAGGGGCAAAGATGGGGCAAGGGTTTTTTTGCTCCTCCAGAGGCCAAGGAGCAAGAAAGAAAGCAGCAGGAAGAAAACATGATATGTAGAAGTACAGTCGACCCTCTGTATCCACAGATATTTTATCCACAGATTCAAACATCCATGGCTTGAAAATATTCAATAGATATATATATATAAATTCCAGAAAAGCAAACCTTTATTTTGCCATTTTATTTAAGGGATGCCATTTTACTAACCACTGTATTTAATGGGACTTGAGCATCCATGGATTTTGGTATCCACATGGGGTCCTGGAACCAAACCCCAGCAGATACCAAGCCCCACTTTAAAATCACAGGATCATAGTTGGAAGGGACAAACACTATTGAGGTATTATTTCAAGGAACATGGAATTCCAAAGAGAGCTGCTGGAAGGTGGGAGAAAGAAAAGAAATACTAGAATCATAGTTGGAAGGACCACAAGGCCATCTGGTCTAACCCCTGCTGTGCAGAAATATACAAGTCAAGAACTCCTGAAAGATGGCCATCCATACTCAAATTTTTTACTTCTTCCACCTCTCCATAGCCAATTCTCTTCTCTATATATTCAATAAACCATATGATACTTAATATTCTTCTTCCTTATATT
The DNA here is from genome assembly GCA_020142125.1 of Phrynosoma platyrhinos. Taxonomy (NCBI): domain Eukaryota; kingdom Metazoa; phylum Chordata; class Lepidosauria; order Squamata; family Phrynosomatidae; genus Phrynosoma; species Phrynosoma platyrhinos. Next base: position 3,681,608 of record CM034711.1, read on the forward strand.
TCTATTTGAAACCGGCTATATAAGTAAATTCAACGTTTTTCACAATTATACTATTAGCTGTGGTATTAACACTTTTCTAACACAATCATACATTCTAAGATTTTACAACCTTACAGTATAGGCTTATTGTGTAATACTAAAGTATTTAGATATTTTCTTCTTGTGAATTATTAAGTGTTAATCCATCTCTTTTTTACAGAAGCTTATCAGCAGTTTCCACATCCATACACAGTTAAAAGACCTCCAAAGATGGAGAGTACACCACTGTCCAAGACAATCTATTCCCCTGTTGAAACAACTTTTACATTTACAAAAATTCTTCCTAATGTTTAGAATTGGAATCTCTTTTCTTGTCATTTGAATCCACTGACTTGTGTTCTAGTCTCTGGAGCAGCAGAAAACAAGCTGGCTCCATCTTCTGCATGGCTTTCCTTCGGTTATTTAAAGATGGTTATAATGTCTACTCAGTCTTCTCTTCTCCAATCTAAACACATATCCAGCTCTTCGGAAGGCTTGGTTTCCAGACCTTGGATAATTTCAGTTGCGCTCCTCTGGACATGCTCCAGGTTTACAATACCCTTCAGAACTGGACACAGGATTCCAGGGGAGGTCTGACCAAAACAGGACAGAATTACACTATTACTTCCCTTGATGCAGCCTAGAACTGCACTGGGAGTACAGCTGGCCCTCCTTATCCACAGATTTTTTTTTTATCCATGGATTCAAGCATCCACAGTTTGAAAGTATTCAAAAAAAGAATAAATTCCAAATAGCAAACCTTGATTTTCCACTTTATATAAGAGAGGCCATTTTACTATGCCAGTATTTTTAATGGACCTCGATCATCCATGGATTTTGGTATCCACGGGGAGTCCTGGAACTAAATCCCAGCAGATAAAAAGGATCCACTGTACTTATTTCGAGAGAGGGAAAACACTCTTCACATGTATGAAAGTGCTCTTTTTAAATTTACAACCAATAAAGCAACACATAGGACACAGTGGCAGGGGAGAGGACAGAGGAAGGAAGAGTCAAGGGAGGTAGGAGAAGAATATTTTATTTTATTTCGGTTGCATTTGCTTTGGACAAATGAAATAAAATGAGGGACTGCAAACAACAACATTCAGCCCAGTTAAGAGCCAGTTGGATATAACGCAGCTTTCAATTTTTCACGGTAAGCTACGCATAGGCAAACTGTGGCCTATAAATGATACGTAACACCTTTTCTCTCTCCAGTATCCCCACTTGGCCACAAAAATTCATTGGGTGAACATAGGCAAGTCATACTCTCTTGACCTCAGAGAGAAGCACTGGCAAAAAACCCTCTGAACAAATCTTGCCAAAAAAACCCCGCTATGATAGGTTTGCCTTAGGGTTGCCGTATCTCAGAAATGACTTGAAGGCACACAACAACAGTAACAACGCACTGGCAAGTGAAAATAAAGGCTATGATTCACTTCAAAGTGATATTATATTAGCTGTATGCTTTTACAATGCTTTTCGTGTGAATCCAGCCTACATCTAACCCCTGTTCAGACTTCACAGCCGAAAAGGGAGCATTGGGGGGGATGGACAGATGACTCAGATCGCTTTATTATTCTCCACCGCAATCTATATTTCAACCTGCTGCCACTACTGACGTGCTCCAGCAGCTCTTCCTAAGACAACCCATTTCATTAGCAGAAAGGGAACACAGCCTGACGGATGCATCATTTAAATGAATAAATCAGAATTGCCCAGCTCCGGCCCATCTGGCCCCCAGGGGGACAAGAACAAGAGATGTCAAGGAGGCTGTTAATTTGAACTCTGGGTTAGAGATAAAAGCTTGGGCCAGGGAGGACAGCTCCCCCTCTAAATTTGGGAAGGGAACATTAATTCAAAGTAAAAAGTAAGTGAGGGCAGGGGGTTGGCAGCATGGCCTTGTGGCATTAGCTGCTGTCACTCTGATGGACCCAAGTGCCTCTGCGGATATGAGTTTTAGCACAGCTAATTTTTGGTGCTCGAGGGAAGCAGTTCACGGAAGTCAGGAAGGGAGACCGCATCAGCCAGCCTGCTGCGTTCTTTGGGAGGCTTTGAAAGAGTATGGCTGTGTGAAAACCAATCAAACCAAATAAAATATTCCCCTCCTGCCTCCTGGTTTCCATTTCTCTTTCTTCCTCCACCCTCTCCCTCTGCCACTGTGTCCTGTGTGTTGCTTTATCGGTTGTAAATAAAAGAATAGCACATTCAAACATGTGAAGAGAGCTTTCCCTTCTCTTGAAATAAGTACTCCCAATGCAATTCTAGGACAATATAGTGTCCAGATCAAAGGCAGTAATAGTGCCACTTTGGTCAGACCTCACTTGGAATCTTGTGTCCATTTCTATAAAGAACGAGGAAAGGTTTGTGCACAGGGCTTAAAGCAAGGCTGCTCACACGACAAGGTGGGCTGGCTCACATATGCACACACACAACTGGCCACATCTGGGATCATCCCCTGCACATCCTCTGGGCACCTTCATGAACCATTCTGTTAACTGAAGCTTCTTAGAACAGAGTTAGGTCTCAGCTCAGAGGGAAGAGGAATCTGCTCCAGGTTTTGCATAACTTTAAACAAACTATCCAAGGGACTGTGTCTCCCAGAATAAGGCTGGGGCCCATGCCAGTGGGATGTGGAATCCATTTTCGGTTTTGGATAGCATTAATGGAGCTCTCCAAAGAATTGAAGCCTTTTAGAAACAGGGCTGGGATCCATGTTGGCAGGGTGGTGAATCCTCTCCAGATTTTAAATAGCTTTAATACAGTGGTTCTCAAACATTTTTCCTTTACATCTATATGCGGATACCCCCCACCCCTGCTGGAACAATATAAGAATAAAAATATCTGGTTTATTTTGTGTGCATATTTTCATTCACACATTCAAATATACTCATATTTCAACATTTTAAAAGGAAAAAGCTCTTCTCCTCTGTCTCCCTCAGAACCCAAACACTCTCCTTGCCTTTTTTTTCCCTTCCAGGACAAGAAAAAAAAAAGGGATGCAAAGGAGGAAGAGGAGGAGGAGGAGTGGGATTAAGGGCCTCCAAGCCTTGCCTCCCTTTCTTAAGCAACTCTCCCACTCCACAGTTTGAGAACCATTGTTTTAAAGGACATGTACAAGGGATTGAGACCTCAAAACAAGGCTGGGCCCCATGCCAGTGAAGGGATGAATCCACTTCAGGTTTTGGATAGTTTATAGGCACTGTCCAAGGTGCTGAAGCTCCTTGGACAACAGCTTTCAAGTCTGAACTAAAACCTGGAGTCGATTCATCTCTCTGCTGACACAGGAGTCACCAGCTGCCATGACTCATGAACCTTTCTGAGCAGAGGTTACTTTCTAAAATAAAACTCCCAGAATCCCCCAACAGCCATGATGGTAAGGGATTCTGGGAAGTGTGGTCCCAAAGGATAACTTTTCTGAGCTTTGGTCCTGGGGGAAAACTGCTAGAAAGGAGAGAAAAAAAACTGTGGCTTGATCTCATTATGAACTTTGTGAACTCACACAAAACTACAGTAGTCCAAGGGGCAGCCCCCTTTTCAGTGGCTTCCATCCACTGAAAAAAAGAAACTAGTCTCTCAATTCCCAGAAAATAGGTAGGTGGAAAAATCAGACCTCATGCAGGATAATAAACAGCATGCCTTTGCACGCCCTACTCAGAAAGACCTAAATCAAATTTTATATTGATAAATACAAGATTTTTAAAGATGCACCAATAGTAAGCAGCTGGAAATGCCAATGGAGCAGATGTTTTTTCTCCTGCTTTTACAAGTAGGACTCATAACAAAATGATGTAGCTGATACTATCTGTACGAACCTCCCCGAGGCTCTGAGATCCCCAAGAGAGACCTTTCTCTAAGTCCCACCACCATCACATGCACGGCCATTGGGGACACAAGACAGGGCCTTCCCAGTAACTGCACCAAGTCTCAGGAGCTTACTGGAAAAGACTATAATGCTTGGTAAAGTTGAGGACAAGAGGAAAATAGGAAGACCACACTCCAGATGGATAGACTCAATCAGAGAAGTCACAGCCATGAATCTGCAAGAGCTGGTTGAAGATAGGATAACTTGGATGTCTCTCATTTATAGAGTTGCCATAGGTCAAAGTCAACTTGAAGGCAGTAAACAACACCAACAAAGTTTTCCTGGAGACCTCATTCCCCTTCCCTTCTCTTTTCTGAGACAGCTTTCACCGCTGAGTCAAATCTCTGCATGAGTGAAGCGACTGAAAAGGCCCCCAAGTATACAGCAGAAAGGAGAAATGCAGGGCAGCCATGGAAAACTACACTTTGGGGAGCGATAAAGCAAGGAACTTTACCTTTTGTGCCTGAGCGGGCTCTGTGAGGATCAGGGTAAAGAGTCCCAGGCATATCTCCTCATGCTGGGGGGCTCCTTTGCATACCTGAGGGAAGCAGAAAAAGACAGTGACCCAACTGCAAGCCAAAGTTTGAGGTAGGGTTGCCAAAATGATAACAGAAGAGATGCTCCAGCTTTTTATGCTGAAACAGACTAACATGGCTAGCTTTTTGAATACAAGATACTTACGTGAGCATTCAGGGCATCATTGGCTTCTCTCTCCGATACTCCACTAGTGAGGGATGTGACAGTGGCCATGCATCTTTCAAGCCTCTGAAATGAATAAAGAAAAATGGTTGTACCAATTGGAAAGGAATAAGTATCTGCCATCTGTGTCCAAGGGATGACTATTGGCACCACATGTATGAATGCACGTGTAATTTGATTTTTGAAAAGATTTATTATAAGACTTCTATCCTTCTCTGTATCTACACATCTCTGTGTTAAGTATAAATAATAAAACAACTTAAACCATTTTTTAAAATATGTTTTTTTTAACTGTTTACATAGAATAATAGTAAATTACTCCCTATTGTCCCTGAACCAAAGATGCGCACCATGGTCGCTTCCAAAATATCATGTGTCTCAATGGTGGAACATGTTCAGAATTTACATATGATATATATGTAAATTATATAATTTATTAATATTAACATTATTATTTAGCCACCCTGAGTCCCAGTCCTGGGAGAATGACAGGATATAAACAACAACAACAACAACAACAACAACATTATGTTAATTTTGCAGAGAAAATATGACTAAGTTACCTTTTGCATTTGTAATTTGGTAGAACGCAAACTTATTAATAGCTACTTCCCAATTGCCAACTGTGCATGTGCTATTTTGTGCCATATTGCTATTTTGAAAGCTGACAATACAGTGGGCCCTTGGTATCTGCTGAGATTTGCTTCCTGGACCTCTGTAGATAACAAAATATGTGGACATTCAAGTCCCATTAAATACAATGACACAGTAAAAGGGTGTCCCTTATCTAAAATGGCAAAATGAAGGCTTGCCTTTTGGAATTTATACATTTGAGAAAATATTTTCAAACCGTGGCTGCTCGAATCTGTGGATAAAAAAAATCTGTGGATACGGAGAGCTGACTATATTAATGTATACATAGACACACATACATAAAATCAAGGATGCTAATGCTTAGGGCCTTACGTGGCTTATGGGCCACACTTTCCCTATTCCTGGAATAAATAATAGGTTTTACCTGTGCTCCAGATAGGATCATACAAAGTTAACACGCACACAGTATTTACCATAAATACGCTGTATCAGAATATTCCTCTGCAGGCAGCCTATAAGTTCGCTGATGCCTGAAGTGAAGGCCCAGCATGAAAAAGAGATGCCTCTGATCTCCCTGAAATAGCCATGGCTTAGGTCTCCTTTGATCCCAAGGCGTTTGGTAGAAGGGGAAATGCCATGGGGACAATCATAGCAGCATCAACACACACACACCCTAAAATGGAGGAGTAGTTTATCTCTCTGCCCCTGAAATTCTCCTGGCCCTGACCCAAGATTTATCCAGTTGTCTCCAAACATCAGGGTAACTTTCCACCCCATGGACGCGAGGTTGGTCTGGCCTTGGACCGTCTCTGGAGTGGCAGTGGTTGGCGATCTTGGCCCTGGGCTCATGTTTTCATCCAGGCGTCTAGAACTTCAGAAAGATGGGGGACCTTGAAATGCCACCAAGGAGGCATTCCCAGCTTGCCGCGGTGGGAAGACCTCCAAGGGCTCTGCTGCAGCTGGTGAATGCTGGGTTGATGCAAAGAGGATGTGGAATTGAAGGTGTGCCATTGAGATTTATCATTGGCATGCAGTAAGCAGCGGGGAAGGTGCAGCCCATGGGGATGATGATGCCGCCACTTCCATCTCCTTCTCCTTCCACCATCACCACCACCTTCTTCTCCTTCCTTTCCCCCTTTCGCTCCTCTTCTTCCACCTTTTTCTTTTTTCTTTCTTCCCCTCCCCTCTTTTTCTCTTCCTCCTTCCTTTCCCTCTTCCTCATGGAGCGCATCCAGAGGAGCAAGAACAAAATCATTGAACAATCCAGAAGAGCGAGAACAATCATTACCCAGCTTGATTTTTGGAGAAAAAAGAGAGTATAAATCAAGATGACAGTGATGGTGGTGATTATGATGATAAAAATTGAGTCTTCCTTATCCAGAGTTCCAAAACTTGTCCACATGGGTGACTAAGGGCCTTTACAGACTGCCAGAAATAATGCAGCTTGAGGCCACTTTAACTGTCTTGGCTCAGTGCTAGGAAATCCTGGGAACTGTAGTTTATTGTGGCACCAGAGCACCCTGATCGAGAAGGCTCAATGTCTAGAAAAAACTACAATTCCCACGATTCCCTAGCATTGAGCCAAGACAGTTAAAGTGGTCTCAAGCTGCATTATTTCTGGCAGTCTGTAAAGGCCCTTAGGTAGCTGGGTATGTTCAGCCTAGAGAAGAGAAGGTTAAGAGGTGATATGATAGCCCTGTTTAAGTATTTGAGGATGGAGCAAGCTTGTTTTCTGCTGCTCCAGAGCAAAGGACATGGAACAATGGATTCAAACTACAGGAATAGAGATCCCACCTCAACATTAGGAAGAACTTCCTGACAGTAAGAGCTGTTCATCAATGGAAGACGCTCCCTTGGAGGATGGTGGAATCTCCTTCTTTGAAGATCTTTAAATAAAGGCTGGATGGCCATCTGTCGGGCGTGCTTTGATTGAGAGTTCCTGCATGGCAGAATGGGGTTGGACTGGATGGCCCAGTGTGGATACACCCAAGATCTCAACACACCCCACTTATCAACCTAGCCTGCTTCACAGGGTTGTTGTGAATATAAACCAGCCTTGCTGCTACATCTCAAACACTTACAAGGCCCATCAATTACAAGACAGCAACAACAGAGGCTGTGGCAAATTAAATGGTTCAAATTACATCAATTTCCATTTTTATGGCTCTTGATTCTATTTCAGGAACAAAACGTGCTGTACTCTGGACTGGTTTTCTTTTGTAATCTATGACAAACAATCTTCCAACTACAAATATTCTCAAAATACTTTTTTGGGGGGGGATCCAAGGACAACAGTGCTTACCTCATATACTTAAGAACATAATCTATTTAAAAATTAAATTTCAACGAGAATTATTCCCAGGCAAACATTTATAAGATTGAATGCTAAACCATTTGCCAGAGCCAGTATGACATAGTGGTTTGAGTATTGGACTACACCTCTAGAGACCAGGGTTCAATCCCCTGCTCAGCCATGAAACCCATTGGGTGACCTTTGGCAAGTCACAGGCTCTCAGCTTCAGGGGAAGGGAATGGCAAACCTCTGAACAAATCTTGCCAAGAAAAGTCAATGCAAAACTCTCCATAAGTCAGAAACAACCTGAAGGCACACAACAACAAACATGGGTCTGTGTCTTGGAAATGCTCAATATTCTTTTTTTCTTCTTCTTTTTCAATATCTCTTTATTCAAGTATATAATTTTTTTAAAAATATAAGCAAACAAATTGACTTTACCGTACACATTCTCTGTTACACACTACATCTTCTACATACACCCACCATTCTTCCTGATGGACAAACAAAAAAACCATACATAACTTCACTTCCACTTTTGTCTTGATCTGATGTGAACTAAGATAATTGCAAATTGTGCTTCATAAATAACTAAAAAATTATCTCCTGTTCTGTTTACGCTATTATTATTAGTGTCCTACGTACTCTGGTTGGCTTCCCCTAGTTTAAAGTTAGTATTTTATATTACTTGCATCTTATTCTCCTCCTGTTACTTACTTTATGTATATGGAATCATCTATACCGATCTGGTTTATTGTCCAATCTAGGAAATGCTCAGTATTCTGACATGCGTCAGATCTCTAATCTTCCCTTTCCACAGAGAAGGGTCTCTCTGCCACCAAGATGGGGAGCTATTTGATCCAGAGATACAAGATCTACGATGATACAAGATCTACGATGATCCTATTGCATTAGGAAATTCAATAGGAAATTGACAAAGGAAATGCGATGGCTAGGAAGATGTGTTTCTGTGAAGAAATTGGATAGAAAGAAAATCAATGCATAGCAGAAAGGTTTCTGCATCTACCAATAGCAAAAGTGGGAATCACGTAGCCCTCCAGATGTTGTTGGACTACAAGGCCCAGCAGTCCTAGCCAGTGTGGCACACACTGAGAAATGCTGGAAAATGCTGTCAAACGACATCTAAGCCACGATTCCCACCTCTGATAGATATAATACTCCAGAAAGTCCTGGGACTGACCAGTCCAGTATTCGGAATAGACAGAATTCACACCCCAGGGTTAAAAGGAGACGGGCAAAACTCCTTACCAACTATGATTGTGTTTGAGCTCAGAGATAAGAGGGTGGGAAATGATATACTCTATTTCAGAGGTAAGCAAAATGTGATCCATGGGCTACATGTGGCCCTGGAGCTCTATTTTGTGCCCCCAAAGACCCACAATAGAGCTCCCTCAAAGTCCACCAATCCTACATTTTCAAAAAGCATTTCGACCCCTTCAAAGGGGGAGGGGGGCAATTTGTGGCCCTAAATCATGCAGACAACCCCACAACTGCCTGCAAACATATCCCCACTCAACCCCACAAGTATCCCAGAAGCCCATATTACCTTGTCCAGTATCTCCATTTTCCTCCGCAGTCCTTTTCAAAATGACAAGAGGAGGTGGCACAATGTTCTACGGTGGCATCACTAGAGTAGGCATCACCCAATGGGGCAACTCATGGTGTCCTGTCCCTCACCATTGAGCTCTTCCTACACCACACCATACAGGTTCCTCAGGAATGTTTTTGTACTAACGTTACTCATAAATGTGAGAACT
>CM034711.1:3760830-3770954 GCA_020142125.1 Phrynosoma platyrhinos
ACATTAGTTAGCAGTGAATTTTATTGCACCAATAGGAGGCAGTATTCTTGCCCATATTGTGTTACTAAGAGCCTTAGACAGACCCAAATTGCACCAACTCTGTGTTAGAGTATCTCAGGGAAGCATTTCAGGGATTTGCAGTGGCCAAGGACATCCCAACCCCAGGCAAGCTAAGAAGGGTTCCATGTGTAGCACTTTTGTTCTACAGGCAGGGCTCCTTGCACTATGCAGTCCAGTTCTATTCCCTCCAGCCTGTGATCACACAGCAGCAGTACCTGCAAATAAAAATGCTGCAGTGGCAGGAACAGCACATTCCTCCAGTGTCCATTTCCCTCGGCATCCTCCTCACTTACTGGGAGAGCCCTGGGGATAGGTGCCACTTGCTTCAAGCATGGCCTTCCTGCGGGCAGTTTCTTTGCCCACATTGTGGTTGAGCCTTCTCAGGCGTTCCTGTAAAGAAGAATTCAGGAAAAGTTTCACCATGAGATTAGGTCAGACATCTGTTACAATTTGTTTCTAATCCTTTTGGAAAAAGTCTAGCAAGAAAGTATCTAAAGCGACAGGAATTTGGAAACAATCTGCTCCCTGCTGCAGCCTTCTGTAGCACCTCAAAGCTTAGATGAATGCCCTAACCGTCTAGGTTTTTAGGGTGCATTGGTGATTGCAGGAGGAAGAGAGTCTGGACACAGCAAGATCGGCCTGAAGAGCATGACTATATCATGTCCATCAGAAGTGTAAATATCCTAGACCCTAGCTCTGACTTTCACGTGCAAGAGTAACAAATGGTGCAAATTCCAATGTATATCTATGGTGTAGAAAAGCTAATTTTGGCACTGAAGCTACTAAAGAGAACACACCTGGGCATTCTGCAGTATGTTGTTCACAAGGACGACCCTGCGCCGGGCATTGAGCAGTTTCTTGACATAAGGGTCCAGGTCAAGGGCAACCTTCTGGTCCTCATTGATTCGGCAGAGTTCTGGCAGAAAAAGAGAAATGAGTGAGGAACACCTTCAGCTAGTAGGCTATCAAGTTCCAGGCCTTTAACAGGGTCTAAATTAAGCTCTGCTCCACCTAGTGTACAGGGAGAAACTTTGACCATGCAGATTGTTTTGGAGAAGTCCTGACTGTACCTCCTGAGCCCTCCAGGAGTTGTATTTTAAAACCCAAAGGGCAACAGATTCCCATCTATGACCCACAGCAAAGGCACATCTCTGACTAGGATGAGAATCATAAACACAAATGAGTTTGATACAGAACTGGGCTACTAGCCTAACTATTCACATGACCACTTTCCTTGTGCCAGGGAAAAGGACCACTACAGACGACCGAGTTCACAAAGTTTTGCCAGGGAAGGATGGGGGGGAGGGGGAGGGAGGGGGATAGTTTCTAGAAGTACAGTGGGGCCTCCATATTTGCTGGGATTAGGGGCACAGGGCCCCCATGAAAGTGGAAATACTGCAAATGAGAAAACATTTTTAACTTGAGAGAACACTTCTCTAGGAATATCTAAGCCCTCCATGGCAACTCTATGGTCAACATCTGTTGGGAGTTGACCACAGAATTGCACTGGAGAACCTACAATGCCTAGAGAAGTGTCTTCTCTATGAATCTCTAGGTTTTTGAGCACGACATTTGGTGGACGTTGACCATAAAGTCACACCGGAGGACCTAGAAAGATGATAATAAATAATAATAATAATAATAATAATAATAATAATAATAATAATAAACTTTTTTATACCCCGCCTTTTGCCTTTGGGCAATCAAGGCGGCTCACAACAATTGCATATAAAACAGATTCCTAGAGAGGACATATTAAATCCGTGAATACTCAAATCCACAAAAATCAAAGCCGCAAACGTGGAGGGTCAACTGTATAATAGTGCTAGGAAGAGGAAATAGCACTCAGACAGAACCTTCCTAATCAACACAAGGAAATATGGAACCAGCTACATCTTTGCTTCAGCAGCACAGAGTTCAACCCTCAAGTCGTGTGGAAATGAAGTAATTTTATTACGTATGACAAAGTTACTGCTACAGATCAGGAGAAGGTGAAGTATGGGTACAGTGTAGAAAATGCCAGTTCCTGGTTGCCTAACTTACTTACCTGTGGCCAAGCTGTCAATGTGTTCGCGCAGCTCCACTTGACTTTCCCTGCCAGAATAAAATGGATTTAATAGCTTTGTCAACATTTCAACAAATTATTTTATTTTACAGCATGTCTAAACCACTCCACTGCAGGAAAGCACCTCTTGTTGTTGTTGTGTGCTTTCAAGCTGTTTCCAATTTATGGGGACCCTAATGGGATTTTCTGGGCAAGACTTGATCAGAGGTGGTTTGCCATTGCCTTCCTCTGAGGCTGAGAGAGTGTGACTTGCCCAAGGTCACCCAGTAGGTTTCTGTGGCCAAAGAGAGATTCAAACTATCATCTCCAGAGTCATCCCTACTCTCTAATTGCTCTGCAGAGGGGCGGGATATAAATTATTATTATTATTATTATTATTATTATTAACCACTGACTAGTGTTAATCTGAACCATGGCTCAATGCTATGAAATTCTGGGATAGGTAAGTTTGTAAGCTTTTTAGCCTTCTCTATCAGAAAGCTCTGGGGCCACTAGAAACTACAAATCCTAGGATTCCATACGATGGAGCCATGATAGTTAAAGCAGTGTCAAACTGCATTAATTCACTGTGGCAGCAGCCCCCCACTTCTGGGATACACCAGGCTGCTATACTTCTGCTTTTTACACAGCTATGAAGCTCATTATGGGACAGGAAGAAACCTCTCTCCTATACACGCATAGAATCCTAGAGTTAGAAGAGACCCCAAGGGCCATCCAGTCCAACCCCATTCTGCCATGCAGGAACTCACAATCATAGAATCCTAGAGTTGGAAGAGACCCCAAGGGCCATCCAGTTCAACCCCATTCTGCCATGCAGGAACTCTCACACCCAACAGATGGCCACTTCTTTGGAGGTTTAAAAACCTCCAAAGAAGAAGGCTCCATCACTCTCCAAGGGAGCGCCTTCCACTGTCAAACAGCCCTTACCATCAGGAAGTTTTTCCTAATGTTTATTTGGAATCTCTTTTCCTGTAGCTTGCTTCCATTGCTCTGGGTCCTATTCTCTAAAGCGGGGGTAGGCAACCTTTCCCCTTTAAGGGCCGAAGACTTCAGCTCCCAGAATCCCAGGAGCTATTGGCCAACATGGCTGAGGCTTCTGGGAGCTGAAGTCCCTCGGCCCTTAAAGGGGAAAGGTTGCCTACCCCTGCTCTAAAGCAGCAGAAAACAAGCTTGCTCTATCCTCAATATGACACCCATTCAAACACTTAAACAAGGCTATCACATCACATCATAAAATCACAGAGTTGAAAGAGGCCCCAAGGGCCGTCCAATCCATCCCCCTTCTGCCATGCAGGAACTCTCAATCAAAGCACCCTGGGCAGATGGGCATCCAGCCTCTGTTTCAAAACCTCCAAAGAAGGAGACTCCATCACTCTCCAAGAGTTCCACTGTCAAACAGCTCTCAATGTCAGAAAGTTCCTCCTAATGTTGAGGCGGCATTTCTTTTCCTGGAGCTTGCATCCATTGTTCTGGGTCCTAACCAAGCTTGCTCCATCCTCACTATGGCACCCCTTCAAATACTTAAACAGGGCGAACCTATCACCTCTGTGTCAGAGAGTTCTGGGGCCACGGCAAACTACAATTCCCAAGATTCCCTAGCACTGAACCAGGGCAGCTAAAAGCGGTCTCAAACCTGGGTTATTTCTGCAGTGTGTTTTGGACCTCAGGGAGCTCTGGAGCCACAACAGACTACAAATCCCAGGGTCATTCCACAGCATTAAAGCGGTCTCAAAGTGCGTTCATTCTGCAATGCGGACGCAGAATGGACTCTGGGCGGGAAGGAAGGAAGGAAGGAGCGGAGCCTCAGGGAGGGAGAAGGCGGGAGCTGCGCCTGACGGGGCACCGAGGCCGGCCCTTACCTGACGGCGTGGACGTGGCTGTCCAGCTGCCTCACGGCCGGACGCAGGAACTCCAGCAGCCCTTCGGCGAAGAGGTCGCGAGCCGCCGGACCGGCCGGGCTCGCCGGAACTGAAGCAGCAGCCGCCGACGCTGAAGCAGCCCCAGCCGCCATTTTGTCGCTTTTAGCTGAACTGAGGCAAAAGCGGGCACCGCAAAGGATGACGGGAAAGAAGGAAGACAGCGCGGCGCTGAACGAGGGAGACTATAGTGGAGGTCTCGCGAGAACTGGAGTGGGAACTCCTGAGGGGACGCGCTCACGCGCGGCGCAAAGGACTGTGGGAAACGAAGTCCGTGATGGGGAAGTCCACTAAACATTCAAAATCCTCCCAACAGTAATATACCTTTATGAAGCCAAACAAAATACTATTATTATCATCGTCATTATCATTATTATTGATTTATCATTTTATCAATGATAATTAATTGTAATTTATTATTTTTGATTTATCATGTTATTATAATAATAACTAATAATAACTAATAATAATAATAACTAATAATTACTACTACTAATAATAATAATTTATGCCTGCTTAACCCTGGGGAGGATTAGGAGAAACAGAACAGTTTTCTTTTACAAATATTGAGAATTTCTTCTATTTTCTTTTGTGTGTGTGTGCGTGCGCGCGCAACATTGTGCTTTTTTAAAAATTTTAATTTTTATTCACTTAATTATTGTTACAGTTTGCTTTTAAAATATTTCATTTTCTATTTCTTTCTCAGGTTACATATACATTTACAGTTAGCTGCATATAAGAATTTTCTTTCAGTAGAACTTTCTAAACTTGAAATCATATTTTAACTGGTTTTGTTAAGTCCAATAAACATTTCAAATCCTCCCAGCTTATTTGGCGGCTTTGGATCATTTATCCCCATTTGGGGCTGTGGGAATCAGCTGGTTTCCTACCCACCCCTAAACCTGAGTTTGAGTCCCCGCATGTCTGGACAATACAAGTTATGAAACACTAGATCTGAAGGTGTGGAGTCTTGAAATGGGTTATTCTATGCCATTTCACAAGGGAATGTGTTCAGAAACAGGCATCAGTCCCATGCTTGCAAAAGCAGTAGGGGCCAGACTAGGCTTTGCCACTAGGCTCTCCCTTAACGTCTACCTGTGCCAGAAACTTCCAACCAACACAAACAGCTAGTGGCAAGGATAGGGGTTCTTAGTAGTAAAAGCCATACCTCTGAGCAAGTACAAAGTACATTTGGCTGCATTTAAGGAGGAAAGTGACAGTTGGGTTCTTTTATCCCAAACTCAGGATGGACTTCTCAGTTATCCCACGAGGCAAAACTGTTATTTAGCTATACATTCCTGCAAGGAAGGTTAGGCAGATATGGGGAGAGGAAACAGTTGCCAGTATCTCTTCCTCCCACCCCAAAGTCCGGGAAGATTTGTCGGCACTCTGCACCACTTTAAAAGCCCACATTCTGACCAATACTGCTTTCCTTTCCCTAATTTCCTTGCTCATGGGTGTGAGGGGATACTACTTTCAGAAAGAGCTCCACTTCACCTTAGGCCTTAAAACATTTAGAACCACTTTTGAGTGCTGGACTACAACTCAAGACAGAACCATTTCTGCTCTTGAACTGGGTATAACCCTACATACTCTACCCTACATAAAAACATGATTCGTGAATTCCATGTAAAATAACCATTGTTGTTGTGGTGTATGCCTTCAAGTCATTTCCGACTTACAGCAAATCTATCATGGGGTTTTCTTGGCAAGATCTGTTCACAGGTTTGCCACTGCCATCCTCTGAGGCTGAGAGATTGTGACTTGCCAAAGGTCACCCAGTGAGTTTCCATGGCACAGCAGATTTGAACTTGCTCTCCAGAGTCATAGTCCAATGCTCAATGCACTACACCACAACTCACCTTCAATATATTCCTCCCATTTGACTCCTTCCCTGGTGCTGACAATGGGGTATTTGTTCCAGAAGGTAAGAAAAAGTTAACACAAATGGCAAGCCCGCCAGGAATAATTAGACACACTACAATAACCTCACTTATCAGACCTATCCATACCATTCTACTAAATTTAAACCTTTCAAGATTTCAAATAACACTGGTAGTGCTGATACAATGGACTGACAAAGGTACACCTCTGGAGACTTTTAGGAATAATTCAAAGACATAGCCATGTTAGCCTGGAAAATCAGTATGAAAAGGGTTCCTGTAGCACCTTTGAGACTAACCCCCTAAGCAGATGGCTTAAAGGGCCATCATGGGGGCAGGGAAGGGGAGGGGCAGCCGCACGATCGGCGCCCCAACCCCCTCCCCAGGTCATCCTCGGAGCAGCCGGCCCTCCGCACGGCCGACGCTCCGAGGAGGACCTCCCGCCGCAGCGTTCGCACACGCTGCGGTGGAAGAGTCGCCGAAAGTGCGCCGCAGCCTTTTGCAGCGCACTTTCGGTGACTTGTGAAAGGAGCGCTAACCTTTCAGGGGCGGCGAAGCTACGCCGCGGGACCGAGGCGTGGGGATGCCTCGGTCCCGCAGCACAGCTTCCTGGGGTGGCCCACGGCCACCCGTCTGCTTCCCCCCTAACTGAAAAAAGCTGGTAGCATGAGCTTTCGCAAGCTTGTCTACTTCCTCTGATGCATGAGTGAACTATGCTGAACTAGGTATAGAGTAGATGGAAGCACTGTAGCAGACTGCTCACTTCAGCCTAAACTGGCCTTTATGTTTCTAAAGGCCCTTTGGCAGTCTCTTGAAAAAGAAGAACTAAAAGAACAAAGAAGATGAATTTAGGGAGGTTTAGAATTCAAGAGACAAGCACCGTGTGAAAAAATTGTGACAGTGTCTTGATAAATTAATATATTAGGAACCATAAGCAGTCGATCCTGAGGTGTAGGTTTTCAACAATAAAAAGCACACACGTAGCCAAGTTTTTTCTCTTCCCTGCATTTGTTTCTTACAGTAAAGCAGAAAATACAAGATGCCATTCAAAACTAGAACTGAACAGCTGAATTCACAAAACTCCAGTTGGCAGAGGGACAAAGCAGGTGCCTCCTTGGTGTTTTAAACATGGAAAAACTCAACCAGCAGGCGGCAACAAAAGCATGAACATCAAAACGAAGGAGTCTGAAGCAGGCCTTTTCAAAAAAAATAAATCACAATCATTTTCAGCCACATCAGGTTTTTGTTGAATTAAATTCACTGAGACCAATTTGATTTTCTGGGTATACCATCTAAGATTAATTCATTGACTGTGGGGCAGAAAAATCCCATAACCGTCAAAAAGGAAGTGGGATTCAGCAATACAATGGCAGGAGCACTACCTCTAACTACTGCAGCAGCTGTAACTGCTACCTCTCACAGCTCACGATAAGCACCAGAGACCTTCTATGTATAGTAAGGCCCATTTCTAGGAGAAGTGGGAGATCACACATGCAATGTTTTCCAACTTAAGAGAGAAGGGGGTCAAGTAGGTCTCAACCCATCTGCTCTACTAATAAGATGGATGCCATCTCTCGATAGCCCACCTGTCAAATTCAGTTTCAGAGTCATTTAAGAAATGTGTACATATATATATAAAAACACACACGCCGTTTCATACAACACAATAGTATCAAAATGTAAAAGGAACACATTAATGTTGTCATCCCCTGCCCTGACCCACATATCAAGTCTGCAGATCATCCCCCAGTACTATCAACATTTACTGGTCTTGGCTTACAGAAAGGGAAAGACCAGCATGTGTGCGTGCACACACACAGCACCTTAAGTATCTACAAAAAGATGTGTCAGTCATTGGTTTCAGGGTCTGTCTGGGCCATGTAAGCATCCAACTCAGCATCCAGGTGTCCTTTCGTTTTTGACATATACGCATCGAGTTGGTTGTCCAACTGTTCCTTGGTCAGCGCTGGGCGGGTGGCACCTCTGCCACGTCCTCTGCCTCTCCCCCGGCCACCAAAGCCGCCTCTCCCACGGCCTGCCATGCCACGACCTGGCCACGAAAGGGAATAAGGAGGGAGTTAGCTTCTGCAAGAGCATGATGGTTGAAGCTGCAGCCCTCACTGGATTTCATCTGTTTTTTTCTCCCCCTAACCATAATGGCTTGGGCAATTCTGGAAGCCACAGTTCTAAACTCAAGAAGGATGCTGCCAAGCTGGAGCGTATCCAGAGGAGAGCGAACCAAAAAGTGAAAGGTTTGGAAGCCATGGCATATTGAGGAGCTGCTTAGAGAGCTGAGTATGTTTAACCTGGAGAAGAGACAGTTAAGAGGTGATATGATAGCCCTGTTCAAGTATTTGTAAGGATGCCATATATGCGGTCTCAAAGTGCGTTAATTCTGCAATAGAGGATAGAGCAAGCTTGTTTTCTGCTGCTCGAGACTAGGGCACATAGCAATGGATTCAAACTACAGGAATAGAGATTCCACCTTAACATTAGGAAGAACTTCCTGACAATAAGAGCTTTTCGACAGTGGAAGATGCTCCCTTGGAATGTAGTGGTGTCTCCTTCTTTGGAGGTTTTTAAACAGAAGATGGGTGGCCATCTGTCACAGGGAGTGTTTTGATGGTGTCTTACTGCATGGCAGAATGGGGCTGGACTGGATGGCCCTTGGGGTCTCTTCCAACTCTATAATTCTACAAATGCACTTCCCTCAGAACTCTGGGCTCAAGATAAGGCAGTGTAGTATGCACATACGCCGCATACATCAACCTTTAAGTTATGGTACTACCTCCTTATAAGGGCAATCTGTACCTAACTTTTTTGCTAACAGTTTTCTGCAAAGGGAATGTCATGAACATTAAGATGCCATTTTTCCTTTTCCAGAGTACCCCTCCAGGAGGAATCCTACTCTAAGGCCAGCAATCACTCTCAGCTGGAGTCCCAGCCTGGATTACCTTGAGGAAGTCACACCTTCAAACTTTAAAAAAAAAATAGCCTGAAGGTAATGGTAAGATTGAATTGGGTATACAGGGCTCTAAGAAAGGCTTGACTTACCCAAGACACCAGTTGAGAACTGTATCAATTTACAGAGGTGTGTGAAGACCCTATAAAAGATTACTCTGGGCAACAGTGTGATGTAAAGATTAGATTATAATGACTTGGATTTGGAAGAACTGTACTCCTGTCCCAATCGAGGCATGAAACTCCCCTGGTGACTAGACCAATTGCCCATCCACCTTCCCTCTCCATCTGTCCCATCAGAGTTGTGAGGAGTGGAGAGGAGATGAACCCTGTCCACCACCTTCAATTCACTGGAGGAAAGGTATGATGTAAATGCAAAAAACCCAACCAACAAACACCACCACTCCAAAAAAAAAAAACCTAGACTGGTACTCCCTTCTCCACATCCACAATGAAGTTCACTGGAGAAAAGAATGAATTAACTGGACTTCACCGTATTTTGTAAAATAAACAAAACATGCAAATACTGTTAATATGACATACAAAAACAAATGCATCATCTCACTCACCTCTGCCACCAATTCCACCACGCCCCATGGCACCTCTGCTAAGCCCACCTCTGGTAGGGCCACCTCGGCCTCTAAGGCCTCCTCTTCTCAGGCCCATCCGAGGGGCTATGCCACGGCCTCCCCGAAGTAAGCCCTGTCCTTTAATAGAGGAGGAATTTTTTTAAAAAAAGGTTATTTGACAATACTTTTATCTCTAGACTGCTTATCATTACAAAACACTGCATTAGCTACTTAATCAGTGTCTCTAAGGAAAAAACAAAACAAAACCAGATTCAGAATTGTTAGGGCATATTAAATCTTTCCTGGGATTTTTCATCCCCTTAATTGATCAAGGGCTCCCCTCCAACTAATCCTAGTTAAAAAAAAAATTGAACACTTTTTGATATACAGCAAATGGCATTCCGAGTTACAAAAATCAAGAGTACCAGCTCAAGATTCCAGTATTTAAGCTTCTAGATGTGTAGCCCGCTTGACATTATCTCCTCCCTTCCCTAAAGTTTGCATTATATGTTTCTGAAGTCATTGATAAGACATTACAGCAGGGGTAGGCAACCTTGTCCCTCAGACAATTGGGGGGCCGAAGCACCAAAAATAAATAAATAAATATAAAAATTAAAATTTTTAAAAAAATATGCATGCACACTCTCTCAGTCCCAGAAAAGCCATAGCA
>CM034711.1:3785883-3797996 GCA_020142125.1 Phrynosoma platyrhinos
ACTCCCTGACAGTAAGGGCGGTTCGACAGTGGAACACACTCCCTCAGAAATTTTGGTGGAGTCTCCTTCCTTGGAGGTCTTTAAACAGAGGCTAGATGGCCATCTGTTGGGAATGCTTTGATTGGGAGTTCCTGCATGGCAGAATGGGGTTGGACTGGATGACCCTTGGGGTCTCTTCCAACTCTATGATTCTATGAGAATTAGAAGGTATGTTCGGCGGCTCAGGAATTCAGCAAGGCCCATAACATCTGGTACTCTCTGTGCCGATTTCGGCCGGCCAGACTTGGAAACGATTGTGTGAAATCTCGGCAGGCTTCTGGACGGGAACTGTTCCCGGAGGTTTTGTCCCCCGTCGGAGCTATTAATACGGCGAGTACGATTTCTGCCCTACCCGTGGCATTGTCGGAGAACCTGTAACCCATACTCCCCGATAAGAACCCGGGGATTGGGTGTCCCTCCGGGCTCCTGTCGGACAATGGGTGCTGTCAGACGAGTCGACTCGGGTGACGGATCAGACTCGGGAATGAACAAGGGGCCTTGTTGAATGAAAACATCCCGCCTTCAATGGCCGGGGCAGAAACAGAGGAGCTGTGAAACCAGATTCCGGGCTTGGAGCCCGGACAAGCAAGGCCCGATAAAACCAACTCAGGTCTCATTACAGGACCCGGAGCTGGTTGGAAGAATAAACCATCCGGACATGAATGATGCAAGGGGTGATCATTAACCTTGGGTTGGGTTTCTGTGCTTCCCTCCTGGGGTTGGATTTGGCGTCCTTGCCATCGGGCATGGAAGTCACCTTCTTCGTGCCCTCCAGGGTACACACGCTCCTGACCCCCTGGATTCATTGCGTGCCAGGGGGAAACTACGTCTCCCAGCCTTCCCCGTGCGGCAGGCAATGTCCTTCCAAGGTGGGCTTGGTAGCAGACCCTCAGACATTTCACAGATGCATTTCATATATGGTGGAATTGTGATAAAATTAAAAAATCTCAATCTCTTTGTTACCACAACTTTATCTGTTAAATATGACAGATGGAATAAAATATATATATATATATATATATATATGTAATATTATACATGGTATATAATATTATACATGGTAACGATAGCAAGGACTTTATATATATATATATATATATATATATAATATTATACATGATAACGATAGCAAGGACTTTATTTGCAAGATGTCAGAAGAAGGAAAACATATCAATAGCTGGTACATATATATTACATATATATTACATATATATGTAATATTATACATGGTAACGATAGCAAGGACTTTATTTGCAAGATGTCGGAAGAAGGAAAACATATCAACCATGGAAGAATGGAAAATAAAATTAAGAGAAGCGATATAATATTATACATGGTAACGATAGCAAGGACTTTATATATATATATATATATATATATATATATATAATATTATACATGGTAACGATAGCCAGGACTTTATTTGCAAGATGTCGGAAGAAGGAAAACATATCAATAGCTGGTACATATATATTACATATATATGTACATATATATGTAATATTATACATGGTAACGATAGCAAGGACTTTATTTGCAAGATATTGGAAGAAGGAAAACATATCAACCATGGAAGAATGGAAAATAAAATGAAGAGAAGCGATAAATATGGACAAGTTAACAGCTATTTGGAAAGGAACATCAAAGAAAAGAATAGACGAAGAATGGAATAAATTGATGATTGATCATTTAGAAAAGAAAGAAAATTTGGAATTGCAAAAAGAGCTTGACTATACTAGGTTAGAAGAAAAATATAATGACAGAGATATACGAGTAGAAATGGGGTAAACATGATCGATAATGAGTAGATGAGAGAATATAAATAGAAATTTAGAATTAACAAGTTGTTTGGTATTATGTATTATGCTTGGATAAGAAGTTAAATAATGGAGAAATGTTAATGACTGATAACATTAGAGCACCTGGGACAAAAAAATATATATAAAACATAAGTAAAAGGAATACATTAAATTTAATGTCAATAAGCAAATTATAAGGCGTAGAGGAAGTTAACAAAAAGCTGAAGTTAAAGCGATTTTATTAGACCATAGATATTGTTATATGTAAAGTGTGTGGTAGTGGGTAGATTATTTGTTGTGTATTGTATTGTATTGTAAGGTGATGTATTGCATTATTGTATGTATGTTATATATGTATCTATGTAAATGTAGTTGTTTTATTGATGTTATATGTTTTTTTAAGTAATAAAATTTTCCAAACAAAAAATAAAATTAAAAAATATTGGATGAATGTTCCCAAAACAATATGTGAAATATTTAAAATAAAATATGACTTATTATTACCAGAAACATACCTATTGAACATGACGAATAAGATTCCGGAGAAGACAGAAAAGAAGTATGGAAGAGTACTGTTATATATGATAACGTCAGCACAAATAACATGAGCCGAAAAATGGAAGCGGATGGAAATTCCTTTAATTGGCAAATGGCTTACAAGACTTATCGATATGATGAGGATGGATATACTTACGGCAAGGCTGAATAAGCAAAATTTAGAAAAATTTTGCAATACTGCAGAAAAGAAAACTGAACTGTGTAAGGACTTATAAAGAATGTAACGAAATGAATATTGTGAAATGAATGTATAGAAATATCAATACAAAGGTACTGAGATTTAATTGGGAGTTCCTGCATGGCAGGGGGGTTGGACTGGATGGCCCTTGTGGTCTCTTCCAACTCTATAATTCTATGATTCTATGATTGAGATTTAAATATGAATGATCAAAAATGTTAACGCTTAGACTGTCTTCATTTAAGCGGGGTATAAATAAATTTTATTATTATTTATTATTTATTATTATTATTATTATTAATGCTTGGGTTGTAGCACACAGAGGATCTCAGTGGTATAATTTACATTGAAGACGAAGACAAAAGTGTAAATTGAAAAAGAGTTGAGGACGAACTGGAGATTCCACGGAAGTCAAAGGTATATAATGTAAATATATATTGAAAATGATGTGGATATTTCATTATAATATTTTGTGAAAGAAATGTATCTTTTAATAAAAATTTAAATATTAAAAAAATCAGTTTTATTTGGGTTAAAAAAAAAAATTTCACAGATGCAAGATGGCAACTACGGTGCAACTTTTGGAAATATTTTGGCCTAGATTTGCACGGCAGTAGCATGCCTTTGCCACTAGCCGGTGATGTGTCCCATATTATGATCCCCACCCCATAAAAGAGAATTTCAACAGATCTTGCAAGAATCTGCCGTCCTTCTGGGAGCCATTCCTGCATTCCATGGCTCTGATTTCCACCATGTGCAAGATTTCTTGGCTTCCTGTCCCCAAAAATCCTTGTGCAATTGTGCTGCAATGTCACAATCCTGTCATTCTTGCATTGCCACTGGGCCTTGCTCAGGATGACCCTTGGTTTCTTTCATTTACGAAAATAATAATAATAATAATAATAATAATAATAATAATAATAATAATAATAATAATAATAATTTTGTAACCCACCCCTCTGCTCGGCAATCGGAGCGGCATACAGCAAAATTAAAAAACAGCAGGTAAAACATCTTTATCCCGGATCCTAACCCTCCCACCCCTAAAAACTACATATTTTCCGGTGTATAAGACGACTGGGCATATAAGACGACCCCCCACTTTTCCAGTTAAAATATAGAGTTTGGGAAGAGTATGACTTCCAAAACTGTTGTTGTTGTTGCTGTGCACCTTCAAGTCATTTCCAACTGATGATGACACAAACCCCCCCACTTTAACCCCAGGTTAAAAAGTAGTCTTATACGCCAGAAAATAAGGTATTATTAAATTACATTGGAATTAAAAACAAATGATATAGTTAAAATACAATAAAGCCAATTTGGGTGACAAGCAAGAGGAGTGAAAAGGAGATGGCCACCAATTAGCCGGGCAGTTATTCCGGGAAGGCCTGCCGAAAGAGATCTTAAATCTTTAAGATCTTTAAAAATCTTAAAGACGTGTATGGCCCGGTCAATTTCGGATTAATGAGACACGGAGGCTCAAGGAAGGCTTAGGATTCCTGAAGTCCTGTCTAGTGTTCTGTCTTACTTGACTAGAGTTTACCTGTTAACCATCAACACCTTCCTGAGCTTTCATAGAATCATAGAATCCTAGAGTTGGAAGAGACCCCGAGGGTCATCCAGTCCAACCCCATTCTGCCATGCAGGAACTCCCAATCAAAGCATCCCCGACAGATGGCCATCCAGCCTCTGCTTAAAGACCTCCAAGGAGGGAGACTCCACTACACTCCGAGCTTTATAATGCAACACGACCAAAAACTGTCATGAATGAAAACTAATAAAACACTGTTATCTCTTATCACTGCTCGCTGTTCAGAGATAACAAGGAGGAGCTATTGGGCTAGATAAGGAATCCCTTTAGGTACATATGGCCTATCCTTCAGAGATTCCTTAAAAGCATAGAATCATAGAATTGGAAGGGACCTCAAAGGTCATCCAGTCCAACCCTGGTCTGCCATGCAGGAATACACAATTAAAGCTCAAAAGATGGCCATCCAGCCTCTGCTTAAAAGCCTCCAAAGAAGGAGAATCCAGCACCCTCCGAGGAAGTGTCAAACATCTCCTACTGTCAAGAAGTTCATCCTTATCCCTGCAGTAGCAAAATGCGAAACATCTTATATATGCAGGTATACCAGCATGGTTTAGTGGTTTGGACTATAACTCTGAAGACCAGGGTTCGATTTCCTGCTCGGCTGTGGAACCGTGGGCAAGTCACACACTCTCAGCCTCAGGGGAAGGCAATGGCAAACCTCCTCTGAACAAACCTTGCCAAGAAAACCCCATGATCTTGTAGCCCCTTTGAGAGTCACTGAAATAAAGAAGTTGGCAGCATGAGCTTTCCTAGACTTCAGTCTACTTCCTCAGCTGGATGGGGATGCTTTGATTGAGAGTTCCTGCATGGCAGAATGGGGTTGGACTGGATGGCCCTTGGGGGTCTCTTCCAACTCTAGGATTCTAGGATTCTAAATTCAGCTCCGGATTGAAGACACTACGTTGGTTGTACTTCTTGTCGTACATGTTTCTTGCAACGCACTCAGTCCTTCCACTGCCTTTCCCCCATCTCTTCGCGCACACACAAACACACACACCCCTTTCCAAAATCCCATGGGGAGAGAGGCGAGGCTCAGCATCATTTTCACGATTGGACACAGAACTGAATGAGGTCTCTGTCTTCTGGGACACTGGCTGTAAACAGCTTTTTCCTCCCACACACTCCCTGTTCATGCATCAGGAGAAAAGGGAGCTATTGGGAGAGAATCGCAGAATCTTATGACTTGGAAGGGACCCCAAAGGGCATCTAGTCCAACCCCGCCATGCGGCTAAAGCACCCCTTAAAGATACCCATTCAAAGGCCTATGAAGGAAAGTCCATGGCCCTCTTAGGCAGCCTGTTCTACTGACTAACAGCTCTTCCTTTCCAAATGTGTATGAGAAACCTCTTTTCTTGTACTTTTGCATCCACTGGTTCTTGTCCTAATCTCTGTTGCAGCAGAAAACAACAGTGAGAGTCTGTTCTTCCGCAGAATATGCAGGCATACCTCATGTTACCTCATTTATTATTATTATTATGTATGATCATGTATTATTATTATGATGTATTGTACTGGTTTGCTTTAATATGTAAACTATATGAACATGTATTATTATTATGTATTGTACTGGTTTGTTTTAACATGTAAGATATATGATCATTTATTATTATTATGTATTCTATTGGTTTGTTTTAACATGTAAGATATATGATCATTTATTATTATTATTATGTATTCTATGGGTTTGTTTTAACATGTAAGATGTATGATCATTTATTATTATTATGTATTCTATGGGTTTGTTTTAACATGTAAGATATATGATCATTTATTATTATTATGTATTCTATGGGTTTGTTTTAACGTGTAAGCCACTCTGATTGCTATTACAGTAGAAAAGCGGGATACAAATAAAAGTTTTATTTATTTATTAAAGGTGTATTTAAAAGTAAAATCACTTTAAACCATTTTGTACACACATACGGGTGTTTACAAAGACCCAAGTCCTCAGTCGAATCCCAGCCGTGAGGATTATTATGATTATTAGTTTGTAGCTTTATTACTACATCTGAGGAAGTAGGCTGAGATCCACAGAAACTGATGCCATATATAAGTTGTTAGTTTTTAAAGAACCACTAGACTCCTTTTCTGCTTTTCCTGGGACAGGGTAACCAGGTCACCCTTGCCCACCCAAAGTGTTGTGGAAATTGCTTGATCCTATTTGACTGCAATCCTATATGGATCTACTTGGGAGCAAGCCCCATTGAATCCAATGGATCTTACTATTGTAGAAGATGTGCATAAGATGACAATCTTTGCACCTTTGGTTATCTATCCGGCTTTTGCGGGTTTGCCACTCCTCACCAAATAATTTGCGCCAAGTCAATAAATCGGGGTGACTCCCGCCTCCCCATCACTCTCATCATATACATTATTATTATTATTATTATTATTATTATTATTATTATTTCTTCCATGGATCTAGGCAGGGAACAACCACAATTAACAGAAGTTAAAGAAATGGTCAAATAGGAAAGAAGGGAGTCTTACTAAGGGGGCAAAATACTATAGAGTGGGGACAAAATGCAAATTCTGCCTCTCAAAATTATTATTTTTTCCCCCCTCCAGACTTCAGATTTCTAGCACTGCAGCATTTAAAGACATCTGCTGAGCATTTTAGAACGACAGCAAACAGACTGACTGGTGATTCTGGGATCTGAAATCCAAAAAAGAAACTCAAGGTAGGGTTTGCAAGTTGCAAACAAAAGGCACTCTGTATATGCTCAGGAGGGTTCCTTATCTACATCCCCCAAATTAAAGCTGTGGTTTTTTTTTAATGCCCTATAATTCACCATGGTGCTGATCTATTATTCACAAACAACCAGTCTTTGTTAAAGATTATCACTTACCTTCCATTACCTTATAGTAATGGTACTATAAGCAGCCAAAGGAAAAGGGGCAGGCAAAGGAACCAAAGGAAAGAGATCCATTGCGGTGTAGTGCTTTTAGTATTGGACTGTGACTCTGGAGACACTCTCTCAGCCTCTGAGGATGGCAATGTCAAACCCTCCCTGAAGAAACTTGCTAAGGAAACCCTGTGATAGATTCCCTTTAGGGTTGCCACACGTCAGCGCTACAACTGTATAGAAGAGGGTTCGAATCCCCACTCGGCCATGGAAACCCACTGGGCGACCTTGGCCAATAGTCGCACTCTCTCAGCCTCCGAGGATGGCAATGGCAAACCCTCTCTGAAGAAACTTGCCCTGAAAACCCTGCCATGAAAACCCTTTAGGGCTGCCATAAGTGCGAAACGACTTGAAGGCCAACAATGCGCACAGAAAGGACTAAGAACGCAGAAAATCAAAGAGTTCTAGGTAGCAATAATGCTCAGCGCCTGGCTCTCTGCAAAATGTTAGAAAGCTGAGAACTGAAGGGACATTTCATAGGGGCAGAGTTCTTATTTTGGGAGGCAATGCATCATTTGGTCCCAGCAACTACAGCCCTGCATCGTACCCCATGCCACCCTTGCCACCCTTGTTCTCATCCCTCTTAGCATCAAATATACTTACTTGGAACGAAAGATGCAGGGAGTGTATGAGCCGGCCAGACCAGACCAGAGGATGGGAGCCTTGCAGGAGGACCTGGCCTTGTATTTGGGGCTGGATCCTCCTCCCGACCCTCCCAACCTTGGCGCACCAATGAAGGGAGGTTGGCAACCGGACAGAAAAGACAGGAGTCCCTTTGTCTTGCCCATGGCTGGCTGGCTGGACCAGCTGTGGGCACCACAAAGGATGCTCTTATGCCCTGGCCTCCAAAGGCCTCTATCTGGCTCTCACACCCCTTCCTCTCAATTCGGGCTTCATAAAACAAGGTTGGGACAGAAAGGAAAATGCTGGCCAGGAGAAGGAGAAGCCTTGGTGGAAGGCAGAAGGCAAGAAGTCAGAACGGCTTCAAAAGGGAAAGCATTTTGTCGAGGGCCACTCCTGTTCTAGCTTGGAATCCGGAGGTGAAAAACGATGCCAGCCTTGCCCTGCAACCGTGTCGCATCTGTGTAGCAGCATTGTTGGCGTCGTTGTGTGCCTTCCAAGTTAATTCCAGCTTACGGCGACCCTATTCCGGAGTTTTCTCGGCCCTATCGGTTCAGAGGGGGTTTGCCATTGCCTTCCCCCGAGGCTGAGAGTACATGGCTTGCCCAAGTGGGTTTCATGGCCAGGCTAGGCATCGGACCCGGTCCCCAGAGTCATCGTCCAGCACCCAAACCATGATGCCACATTGCCGTTGTTGTTGTGTGCCTTCAAAGTCATGGCCTTCCCCTTAGGCAAACCTATCCTGGGGTTTTCTTGGCCAGCTTTGTTCAGAGGAAGTTTGCCATAGCCTTCCCCTGAGGCTGAGAGCGTGTGACTTGCCCAAGGTCACCCGGTGGGTTTCGTAGCCAAGCATGGACTCAAACCCAGGTCTCCAGAGTCATAGTCCAACACTCAAATCACTTTGCCCTCCAACATTTCAAAGATGAGAACTGGGACACGGGTTGGCAAGGCCCATCGGAGAGTGTTCAAGAGGGCAAGAGTTATAATTTAGGAAGAACACACAGGCTAGGAGAGGCTGCAGCAGTGTGCTTTTGCCTGGGCCTATTGGGAAGTGCAAGGATTTCCCTCTCCTTGTTCTTGTTCTTGTTGTTAACTGCCCTCGAGTCGATCTCAACTCATGGTGACCCTATGGATGAGACATCTCCAAGACCCTCTGTCCGTTGCTTAAATCCTGCAAACCCATACCTGTGACCTCCTGAAATCCCCTCTTCTCATGATATGTCTGAAGTACGACAGTCTCAGTTTGGTCATCATTATGAATGCAACAGCCCAACGGCTTGTGCGGAAAGATAAAGAAAATTACTACAACAACCAGTGCAGAGAAATGGACGACAGCAACAGAAAGGGAAGAACAAGAGGTCTATTTCACAAGATCCGGGAAATCAAAGGAAAATTGAAACCAAGGGCTGGGATGCTCTATGACAATAAAAATAACATCATTCAAGACCAGGAAGGAATAAAAAGACGTTGGATGCACTACACAGAAGAATTATACAAAAGAGATGACAAAAGGAAGGACACATGGAATGAAGAGCCGTATGAAGATGAACCCCAAATCCTAAAAAATGAGGTGGAAACAGCAATAAGAGAAATAGCGAAAAACAAATCGCCAGGAAGAGATGATCATCCAATTGAACTGAATTAATTCTACGCAAACTGTTTCTGCACTTTGGACTCCGTTTGCAGCAACTGAAGTGAGGCGATGGCAAAGGGGGAAAGCCTTCACGCCTTCTCTTCCACTGAACTCCAGGGTTTTAAATGAACGCAGGCAAACACCAAATCCCAATTCTGCCAAAAGGCAGTCATCTAAAGCACAGTGGTGTCGCCCTCCCTTTAGGTGCAGTCCACAATCCCTGCAGCCTCCTAGTGATGCCCTTCTGGAGATACGGTCTCTCAGATACCCAGATCTAAGCCATATAAAGGAGGACAGACCATAACCAGCAGTTTGGAAACAGACCAGCAGCCAGTGGAGATGTGGGGAAAAGGGAGTTGTGTGCGCCTTTTAGCCAATCCCAGTTAACACTCCAATTGCAGCTCTTTGTACCAAGTGGAGTTTCTGAACACTTTTCCAAAGCAGCACCATGTAGAACATGTCATCGTTGTGTGCCTTTCTCGCTTATGGTGACCCTATCATGGGGTTTTCTTAGCAAGATGTGTTCAGCGGAGGTTTGCCATTGCCTTCCCCTGAGGCTGAGAGAGTGTGACTTGCCCAAGGTTACCCAGTGGGTTTGTCTGGCTGAGCAGGGAATCGAATCCTGGTCTCCAGAGTTGTAGTCCAACACTCGAACCACTACGCCATGCCAGCATATTACAGTCTCCTTCTTTGGAGGTCTTTAAACAGAGGCTGGATGGCCATCTGTCAGGGATGCTTTGATTGAGAGTTCCTGCATGGCAGAATGGGGTTGGACCGGATGTCCCTTAGGGTCTCTTCCAACTCTAGGATTCTAGTAATACAAACGGGGCGAAATGAAGGGACGCCACTTTTGGCCAGAGCAGACATCTCCAAGAATAGGCACAGTGGGTGCACTAGCTTGAAGTGTGCAAAAGCGCTCTTGGCCACCACAAAAAC
The DNA here is from genome assembly GCA_020142125.1 of Phrynosoma platyrhinos. Classification (NCBI taxonomy): domain Eukaryota; kingdom Metazoa; phylum Chordata; class Lepidosauria; order Squamata; family Phrynosomatidae; genus Phrynosoma; species Phrynosoma platyrhinos. The sequence continues at coordinate 3,796,145 of CM034711.1, forward strand.
CTGGCTCTCCATTAGATTTAGGTCCGTGATCATTTCTTCTAGGTTTGTTTGTTTTTCAAAGCCTATGAATGCTAGAAGCTATTGGGCTTTTGCAAAATAACTCCCCCTTCTATCGCATTGTTCCCTCAACACCCACAACAAGGCACGAGGCAGCAGCGCAAGGCATAGCATGAGCCGGCACATCAACCATGTGATCTTCCTCCTCCGTCATCCAGTGAAGCCACCCTTCCCATTCACTACAAGCGTTGGCTTCAGAGGTACTAGCTGCACTGTCAAAACGACTGAAGCCCTCCCTTACTAAGGGTGCATCTACATGGCAGAAATAATGCAGTTTGACGCCACTTTCAGTGCCGTCGCCAGATCTATCCCATGGAATCCTGAGATTTGTAGTTTTGCATCTTCTTTGCCAAAGAGTACTGGGGCCTCACCAAGCTACAAATCCTAGCATTCTGTAGGATGAAGCCATGGCCATGCTAGTTAAGGGATTCTGGGAGCTGGACTCCAGAAATGTAACTTTTACAAGCTCCTGATATAGTCTAGCATCATTTTTTGTTTTCCATTTGGTTGAACCCAGATGCCTTCGAGAAGTTTACGTATCCAAATCCTTTCCTGTTCTTGCTCCCAACAGTTGATACCAATGGGTACATTACCTTCCTAAGAGCTATTCAGAATGGTGGGTAGTCATATTTCTGTTAGCAGATCAGTCATTTCACATTTGAATAGGCTAAGAACTCTCTGGTCTATGCTTTCCCGGCATGCTAAATTATTAATTTGTCAATTAGTCCTGGAACGTCATCTCTTGTCACCCCTGTTTGACTTGGTTCTCTAGATGTCCTTCATGAAAAGGGGCATCCGCCATGAAGAAATGGCTGCAGGAAAAGAGGAAAACCCCATTACAATGGAGGAAGCAGCCACAATGCCCTTGAGTTTGCAAGACCTGAGAAGCCACAACTTTGCAAGACCTAAGAAGCCACAATCCCTTTGAGTTTGCAAGACCTGAGAAGCCACAATGCCCTTGAGTTTGCAAGACCTGAGAAGCCACAATGCCCTTAAGTTTGCAAGACCTGAGAAGCCACAATGCCCTTGAGTTTGCAAGACCTGAGAACCCACAACTTTGCAAGACCTAAGAAGCCACAATCCCTTTGAGTTTGCAAGACCTGAGAAGCCACAATGCCCTTGAGTTTCCAAGACCTGAGAAGCCACAACTGACTTTGCAAGACCTGAGAAGCCACAATGCCTTTGAGTTTGCAAGACCTGAGAAGGGCTGTTAAGAACAGGGTGTCTTGGAGGTCTTTCTTATCCATAGGGCCACCATAAATCAAAGCCACCTTGATGCATTTAACCGCCGCCACCGTACGTCGTCTCCACTTTGAAACTGGTTTCAAACCTGTTTCCATTTGCATGCCATGAGAACAGAGAACCTGAACCAAGGCATGTGGGCAGGAATAACCGATGAAAAGAAGCCGCGCATAATCTCGCTGTAAAACCTTTCAACACGTAATTTGTTTCAAATCCTTGTCAAATATCCTTGGCTGGGAATATTTCACTAGCAGCAGATGATAGCTTTGCGGAGTTGCCAAAGATCTTCAACGATATACATAGCCCTCGAGTTCCAGATTGATCTGTGATGTTGGTCTGGGTCCCTACTGGGAGAAAGGTGGCATATAAATAAAGAAGATGATGATGATGATGATGATGATGATACAAAAATAATACCAAACAGTGATACTTTTCTTGGCCACCTAAAATGCACAATATCCTTGTTGCAAACTTTCGAAGCTCCATGGGCTTCTTCTTCAGCAGACAAGATGTTACAAACCAAAGAGGAGGAAAACAATTGGAGATGTTAGTC
>CM034711.1:3879566-3899483 GCA_020142125.1 Phrynosoma platyrhinos
TAGGTTCACCTTAGGATCACCATAAGTTGGAAATGACTTAACGGCACACAACAACGACAATGGCCTATCCTCCAACTCTTATCTTGAGACACTCAAAACACACATTTTATTATATGCTGTTATTGTTGTGTGCCTTCAAGCTCAAGACACACAACAAGACCAACAACAAGAACAACATCTCTCCTATATTGCATACAAATCACAGAAGACACATAGAATCATAGAGTTGGACCATCATGGGCCATCAAATCCCAACCCTCTGCTCAGTACAGAAACTTTAGCTAAAGCATCCTCAGCAGAGAGCTGTCCAGTCTTTTTTGGAAGACACCCAACGAACGGACACACTCCCTTGGAGATTTTGATGGAGTCTCCTTCTTTGGAGGTCTTTAAACAGAGGCAGGATGGCCATCTGTTGGGAAGGCTTTGATTGAGAGTTCCCGCATGGCAGAATGGGGTTGGACTGGATGGCCCTTGGGGTCTCTTCCAACTCTTATGGTTCTATGATTCTATGAGAGCCCATCACCTTTCGAGGCAATTGGTTCTACTGCCAAAGCGTCAAGATGTTCGATCTAATGTTCGGTGGAAACCTACCCTCCTATAACTTGAAACCATTAAACCATTGTCCTACTATCAGGGGCAACAGAGAACCTACCTCTTCTCTGCGGTAGCCCTTGAGATATTTCATAGAATCATAGAATCATAGTGTTGGAAGAGACCACAAGGGCCATCCAGTCCAACCCCCCTGCCATGCAGGAACTCCCAATCAAAGCATCCCCGACAGATGGCCATCCAGCCTCTGCTTAAAGACCTCCAAGGACGGAGACTCCACCAAAATCTCCATTGAGGGAGTGTGTTAAAAAGTCTGATCATGTCTCCTGCTCCCCAAGTTGAACATGCCCAGCTCCTTCAACCTTTCTCCATACCTCTTTATCATCCTTCTTGCCCTGCTCCGAACCAACTCCAACGTATCTGTATCCATCAGATGAGATGCTCGGAGTTGAGGAGAGCAGCGGGGGAATAAAACAGCTAAATTGGGTCCCCATTTTCTAAACTCATGGTTAATTGGAAAGGTTTTCAACGTCTCTTCTTCTTCTTCTTCTCCTTCTTTCGGACGTTCCCAGAAACGAATGGATGCAGCCGAATTCCAGAAGATCATGGGTGACCTGGACCACAACAAGGACAACGAAGTGGACTTCCAGGAGTTCAGCTGCTTTCTAGCTTGTGTCTCGATGGGATTCGATGAGTTCTTCCGGGGCTGCCCCAAACCCCCACTTCCCAAGAAATAAATCCTAAAGGATATTGCACTCCCAGAGAAGTGTTCTGATTGCAATAAAAACACACATTAAAAAGTTCTTTTTATTACCCTGAGCTGTTGTCTCTCTTCTTCTTGGGGGGTTATTTGGGATTTTTGGAGGCAAAGCTCCATAAGACATCAAAAAATAAAAATAAAAATTGGGATGATGGCTGTTTTTCTGGGGGGGGGAATAAGCACAATAGCATCCCCTCCAATTTCCCTGTTCTGCAAGAACAGTGTCGAATATTCCTCTGTTGTCCCACCTTTTCAACTGCTTTTAAAGCGTCCCAGTTTCTCTCTCTTCTTTCCACTTCCCCCTTTGTCCGTCAGATCATTTTTTGTGTTTCGGCTTATTTCAGTTGCTGCAAACTGAGTTCAAAGTGCAGAAGTTTGTACTGTGCACTGAGTTTATTAATTCAGTGCAGGGAGTTATTAACTGAGTGCACTTAACTATTTATTAATTATTTATTAACATTATTATTATTATTATTATTATTATTATTATTATTATTAACAACTATTAATTAACTATTTATTATTACTATTATTAACTATTTATTAACTTATTATTACTAACCATTAATTAACTATTAATTAACTATTTATTATCACTATTAACTATTTATTGACTTATTATTATTAACTATTAATTAACTATTTATTATGACTATTAACTATTTATTAACTTATTATTATTAACTATTAATTATCTATTATTACTATTATTAACTATTAATTAACAGAGTGCACTGACTTTATTAACTCAGTGCAGGGAGAAGAGAGGAGGAAGTTGACTCTTGAGTTGTTGGTGTTGCGTGCCTTCAAGTCTTTTCTGACCTCTGGTGACCTATGGGGTTTTCTTGGCAAGATTCTTCCGAGGCGGTTTGCCCTTGCCTTCCCCTGAGGCTGAGAGAGTGTGACTTGCCCAAGGTCACCCAGTGGGCTCTTATGGCCGAGCGAGGATTCGAACCCTGTTCTCCAGAGCCAGAGCCCAAAGCCCAAACCCTACTTCCCAGTAGGCTTAGGCAAAAGCAAACCACTTCAGCTTTGATTTGCTTGTGTCCTTGTCCTCATTCATAAGTTTTCCCCTCTTGACCATGCTCTGGGGTAGCTTGGCCACTTGCATCCTGGGTTTTTGTCTTGAAATGTTGGAGGGATGCTTTCGAAAGGCGGGCCAAGCAAGGGCCAGCAGATCTTCGAGATTCCCTTGGAGTGCAGTGGAGTCTCTTTCTTTGGAGGTCTTTAAACAGAGGCTGGATGGCCATCTGTCGGGGGTGCTTTGATTGTGAGTTCCTGCATGACAGAATGGGGTTGGACTGGATGGCCCTTGGGGGTCTCTTCCAACTCTAGCATTCTAGGATTCTATGATCTGAACTCTTGGAAAGGAAGAGAAGATTCTGGGATGGAGAGGCTAATGACTATGTTGAACTGGAGGAACTGGAGCGGAGAAAATAACCAAGGGCCTGTTTGAAGTCTAGCTGTCAAGCCTGGTTATTAAATGAGATTTCACTCCAGAGCATCTGGAGGAAATGCAAGAGACTATATCAAAGATAATGAACTGTATAAAAAAAATTGTGGGGTTAAAAAAAAAAGAGTAATCAGAGAGTATTTCAAATACCTGGGTGTGTTTCTTCCAGACATCTGTCAGGCAGGTTTTATCTTGCTAGCCGAATTATCCCTTGCATCCAGATAGGTTCGGGCTTGTTTGTTATCAGAGAAGTGGTATGTTGGTAGTCAGCCAAAAGAAAGGGTGGAGGTGAATGGGTGACTTGTGGATCGCATCGGCAGAGAAGTCATAGGGACCAATGTCATACCCATCAAATGTCCCGAATTGAAGCGGCCAAGGTGGGAAAGAATCCAAAGATACAGCCATGTTAGTCTGTAGTATCAGTCTATAGAGAGATCTTAGAATCATAGACTCACAGAGTCTGAAAAGACCCCAAAGGCCATCCAATCCAACCCCATTCTGCCATGCAGGAACTCAAAATCAAAGCATTCCCGACAGGTTCGGTCAGTCAACCAGTTACTAATCCCCCTAACAGTTGTATTGTCTAGCCCACATTTTACTCTCTTGTTTGCAAGAATGTCATGGAGGACCTTGTCAAAAGCCTTACTGAAATCAAGATATACTATGTCTACTGCATTCCCTTCATCTACCAAGCTGGTAATCTTGAGATTCACTGAAATAAACCAACTGAAAGGCTGCCAACTTCTTCGTTTCGGTGAGTCTCAAAGGCGCTGCAAGATCTCTCTACAGACTGATGGAAAAGAGTTTGGGATCAATGGCTGACAGCCAGAGTAAAAGGAACTGTAGCTTCGTACAACAAAACCAAGAATCTATTTATTTATTTTTTAATGGCTTCCTTTGTTAACACGCATGCTACAACAGTCTACCCACCATCCTACCATTTCACATTATGGTCTGATGTTTTTCGAACACTTTAATCTGTCCAGGATCGTAGATGTGTGGAGCTATTGAATGTTAACTTTTATAAGTGCAATATTTAACGGTTTGGGTTTTTTTGCCATCTTGTATTGTTTAATTTATTGTATAATTTTAATTTTTTTAAAATGTCCTGATTCGGAAGGATGGCAGAGGAAAAGGACATTTTCAAGTGCACTGATCAAGAATTAAAAGAACTAATACTAAACTGTCCTGCCCTCTGCCATCCTACTTTTGCAACTTCAGCATACTTTTTCCAAGTTTCCCACATGTCAGCACATGCTATGCAGGTAGGTTTAGCAGCAAGAATCACTAGATATTTGGAAGAGCGGAATTAAAAAATCTGGTTTGCTATCTAGTAAATGCTGTGGGGACAAAGGGGACTAATGCAGAGCTGGGGAGAGTTTCTTTTTTTGGACTGCAGTTCCCCAAATCCCTCGAGCCAGTTGTCATCTGGGAGTTGTAATCCAAATGGCTCTGGAAAATCACACCTTAATTCTGTCTATCGCCAACTACTAACAAACACAGGTTAAGAGTGGCTATGTTTAAACAGAGGCTGGATGGCCCTCTGTCAGGGATGCTTTGATTGAGAGTTCCTGCATGGCAGAATGGGGTTGGACTGGATGGCCCTTGGGGTCTCTTCCAACTCTGGGATTCTATGATTCGATGGAAGTGAGCTAACAGCAGAAAGCTAAAATACAAGTCTTGTCTAGGTCAGTCTTCCTTGGGGGAAGTGCATCAGGCCAAGGCGAGGCGAAGCTCGAACTCGGAACCGGTTGGGAGCCAAGAGATGGCTGACAGCCAAGGCGTCCTGGTGCAGAACTGAGCTGGAGGAACAAGCATCTGTAGAAACAGATACGACAAGAGAACAGCCCAGCAGATCCAAAAAGAGTTGGCTTTGTCTCCTTCTTCTTCCCTATCCTTGCCTAGGTGGGTGAGTCTTTTCCCATCTCTTCTCTCTTTTGGGAATTTTAATCTGGAACTATCTTTTGATCATTTTGATCTGAAACTATTATCTTTGGGAGGCAGGATCCCAAAGAAAGCTTGATATAATCGAAAGGCACTTCTACAGTTTTGTCGTAGCCCTTTCCCTATATATTCTTTTTGAACTGTTAGGCATGCATAGGGGTATCCGCATAGAGAATCACATTAAGCGATTGACCAGAGAGATAAGATGAAAACCTGCTGAGAAGAGGAGCAGTAATGAAAAGAGAAAAGACAAGAGGCTCGGACTCCTATTCTTTTCTTGTTCCAGGAATGGCAGGCTGCAACCCATCCTAGATCTCAAGAGATGTCCGTTCTTGTATCCAAACAAAGAAGGCTTTGCATGAGCATTCCTAGTCCCTTTTTCTGTTTTGGCAAGGAGGGGACTGGTTCTCATATACTGACACAGAGGATCCATATATCTGACAGGTCCATATATCTGACAGAATCCATATATCTGACAGAATCCATATATCTGACAGAATATTTAGAAATCCCTAGGACTCGTGGTTTTGACAGCGGCAATGATTCCATGCATACATATGCATATGGGAGGTCTCCAGAAGTGGTTTGTCTGAGTATCTTGCTTTAGTTGCAAGAGATTTCAGTCCGGCTCTGGAACTGGCATTTCCAGATTTCCACCTGGCAAAGAATGCAACAGGTGCATTTGAACAGCAGCCAAAGATGCGGCATTTATGGGGAAGGTGCATTTCGAGGAAGGGCTTAGGACACGTCGGTAGAGTTGGTAAATCTATTTTTTCCATTTTTCAGGTGCAAATCTCCCAGTTTCGAGTTGGGGAAGTTCAGCTACAGGTAAAAGGAAAGGTATGCAAAAAAAAAAAATTTCTCTTCCTCAACTGGGAGAGCACCATCTTGCTACAATTTGCAAGATTTCAATCTATTTCTTGCTGAAGCTTGCAAAGACAAAAGGTGGTGGCCTGTGCATTTCAGTGATTCCCAAACTTTGGACTTCATTTCCCAGAATTCTTTACTGTTGGCCAACCTGGCTGGGGCTTCTTGGAGTTGGAGCCCCAAACATCTGGAAGATCAAAGTTTGGGCATCATTGGTGTATTTACTTAGGCTGCTGCCACATTGCAGAATTGATGCAGTTCGAAACTGCTCTAACTTGTCTCCATCCTATGGAATCCTAGGGTGGTGTCAAATTGGATTATTTCTGCAGTGTGGATGCAGCCTCGAGTTTTGGACCAGAAGCTCTCAGGGCCTGGGACAATCCTGAACTTGCAATCTACTGTGTATGTTCTATGAATTGGAAATGGTATCCACATATCAGATGGGTAAACAAAAGCTAAAGCATCTCACAGGATGGCTTCTCTCCTCCCTTGGGTGCCGGATTCTAATCCTCCTCCTCCTCTCTCTGCTTCTTTCAGGTGCCACAATGCAAGCTCCCCTCGAAGAGGCCCTGAGTGTTATGGTAAACACTTTCCACAAATATTCCGCCAAGGAAGGAGACCCCTTCAAGCTCAACAAGGCTGAGATGAGGGAGCTACTTCTCCATGAGATGCCCACCTTCGTCAGGGTGAGGTCACAAGAAAGGGATTCATAGAATCCTAGAGTTGGAAGAGACCCCCAAGGGTCATCCAGCCCAACCCCATTCTGCCATGCAGGGACTCCCAATCAAAGCACCCCCTTTAACAGATGGCCATCCAGCCTCTGTTCAAAGACCTCCAAGGAAGGAGACCTCATCACTTTCCAAGGGAATGTGTTCCACTGTCGAACAGCTCCAAACTGTCAGGAAGATCTTCCTAATGTTGAGTTGGAATCTCTTTTCCTGTAGTTTGCATTCATTGCTCCTATTCTCTGGAGCAGCAGAAAACAAGCTTGCTCCATCCTCAACATGACACCCATTCAAATACTTAAACAGGACTATCATATCCCCTCTTAACCGTCTCTTCTCCAGGCTAAACATACCCAGATCCCTAAGTCGTTCCTCATAAGGGATGGTTTCCAGATCCTTCACCATTTTGGTGGTCCTCCTCTGGACATGCTCCAGCTTGTGAACATCCTTTGTGAATTGTGGTGCCTAGAACTGGATGCAGGATTCCAGGTGAAGAGATGTCATATTGAGGATGGAGCAAGCTTGTTTTCTGCTGATTCTATGATCCTATGAACAACAGCCGCAACATAGCAAGGCATTGGCAACAGTGTCCGCAGTAGCACTGGCCTTTGGTGTCCTGATGTGCATCAGTGCGCAATGTGCATAGATCCCAATATGCAATGGTCACTTCACTGGCTCCCTCCCGCTGGAGTCTCCTTCTTTGGAGGTCTTTAAACAGAGGCTGGATGGCCATCTGTCGGGGATGCTTTGATTGTGAGTTCCTGCATGGCGGAATGGGGTTGGACTGGATGGCCCTTAAGGTCTCTTCCAAACTCTAGGATTCTAGGATTGTATGATTCCCCTACCTAGTAATGTCACAGCAGCTCCATGCTGAATACAGGACTTTGCAAAATTGCTCAGTTGTTTTTCATGTAAGATGCAAATCCGTAGACGTAAGTGCCATACTGAATTCCAGCCTAAGGAATTATTATTATTATTATTATTATTATTATTATTATTATTATTATTATTATTATTATTATTATTATTATTCTCAGGAAAATGTCTCCTAGCCCTATTCTTTGCATACTTTTCATTTAATACAGTACAAGACCAATTTTGAACCAATCTCACCATTTCAACAATTTTTATATGTTACCCCAGTGTGCAGATCAGAACCTTGCAGGGAAATACATTGAGTTTCCCTTGAACTTTCGTTCCATCTGCTTTTTGCTTTCCTGTAGGGGAAGATCCACGAAGCCGGATTTGAGAACTTGATGAAGAAACTAGATGGCAACAAGGACGAAGAACTGGATTTTCAAGAGTATGCAGTCTTTTTAGCTCTCACAGCAAGCTTGTGCAACGAATTCTTCCGGGAGTGTGCGGATGAGAATAACCGGAAGAGATAAGAGTGGCGTCTCTCATCTCTTTGACAGTTGAATGGCGCTTGCTATGCAGAAATAAAAATATTCAGAACAATGCAGTGTGCATTTTACTACTAACCTATGACAACTCATACCCTCCATCTATCCTGATTTAGCATGATGCGTCCTGGTTAATCCCCTCCATAATGCACAAAAATTGGAGGGTAGTGATTTTTAAGAAACTGTCACAATATCATACCTTGCTTGGCAGGGACAGTTCCAGCTAATCCTGTGTTGGTGCACTTTTGCATTTGCTTTTACAACTATTTTTAAAATGCCCCTGTTTCTATCTCCTCCACCTTCCCCCTTTTGTCCTCAGCTTACTGCAAACTGAATTCTGAGTGCAAAAGTAGTTTGCACCCAGTTAACTTTTGCTGTTAATACCAGGTGTGGCGTAGTGGTTTGAATTTGGGACCCTGGAGACCGATTCGATTCCTAGCTCGGCCGTGGAAATCTATTGGGTGACCCTGGGCGAGTCACACTCTCTCAGCCCCAAAGGAAGTCAATGGCCAACCTCCTCGGAACAAACCTTGCCAAGAAAACCCCAGGATAGGGTTGCCACAAGTTGGAAATGACTCAAAGGCACGCAGCCACTGCAACTCAGCAGGGAGGAAAGGAGAAATGCAAAGAGGAGGAGAGGAATCTTGCCCTTCCCTGTAGATTCAGACAGCAGCAAACTGCTGCAGCCTCTCCAAAGCTTGCCTATCTTTCCTCATTCATAACTTTTGCCCTCTTGACCACAATCGCCCCTGTTTTCATCTGTGAAATGAGTGTTGGACTATGCCTCTGGAGATCAAGGTTCGATTCCCAGCTCAGCCATGTAACCAACTGGGTGACCTTGGGTGAGTCACACACTCTCAGCTTCAGGGAAAGGCAATGGCAAACCTCCTCAGAACAAATCTTGCAGGAACTCAAAATCAAAGCATCTTGGGCCTCTACAAGGCATTTTGAGGAGAGAGAAAAAAATTGCAAAAATTTGCAAAATTTCATTTCGGTTCCTAGAGGCCCAGGAGGGCTCCAAATGCAGCCAGAATCTCTAAGTACCCCATAGAAATCATTTTGGGGGTCTCATGCAACCCATGGTCCAAACATTTGGCCATCCTTGTTGCAGAACATACAACCTTCGTGCTTCTTCCACTCTTCCTTCACAGATCAACAGTCCGCAGGGCGAAATCAAAACTGAAATTTCTCATTTTTTCCTCTCCGCATTAAATGTCTTATGCTGGATTGGCGGCTGGGTTTGGGTTGGCAAAAGAACCAGCCTTTAGAAAAAGAAACCCGCTGCCAGTTTCCTTCCATTCAATGCTTTTCCCAGTCAGGAGACTGAGATAAAAAACACCCACGGAGAAACCACTCTGCTATTTTCCTTCTCTAAAATAAAAGAAACAACGTCCTTGCTCACATTTTCCATAACTTTCCACCCCTTTTTGTCTTTTTATGTAATCATCCAGACCGATTCCCAAATCCACTCCCAATGGAAGCCAATCCAGTTTCCAAAGCATTCCGGAGAAATTTACAACAGATCTGACTCATTTCTCCTATTTCAAGCCCTACTCGCCTGTGCCTTTTTTCTAAGCAACTACAAATAACCAGAGGCGGGGATTGTGAAGCTTCCCGATGTTGCTGTACTGCAACTCCCAGCAGCCTTGGCCAGCACAGCAGCGGGTAATGAGGAACGCTGGGAGCTGCAGTTAAACATCTGGAGGGCCACATCGTTCCCACACTTGGACTAAATGTTGCTGAGTTCAGCAGGACTTTGGTCAAAGGAAGCAATCGTGTCGAGTGTTGAACTGCGACTCTGGGTTCGATTCCCAGCTCAGCCACGAAACCCACTGGGTGACCTTGGGCAAGTCACACCCTCTCAGCCTCAAGGGAAGGCAATGGCAAACCTCCTCGGAACAGTTCTTGCCAACAAAATGCTCTAACCCAACATATTTCATGCCTACTTCTCCTTTTATGACACGCGGTACTTTTGGAGAGCTATTTTCTGTCTCAGGCAGCATTGGTGTTGTCGTGTGCCCCCAAATGGTTTCTGATTTACGGTGACCTAAGACCCTGGAGACCAGGCTTCAAATCCATACTCAGCAATGGAAACCCATTCGGTGACCTTGGGGCAGTCACATACTCTCAGCCCCAGAAAGGCTCGTGATTGGTTTGAATTATGGGATCTCCATAAGTCAGAAATGACTTAAAGGCACACAATGGCAACCACTGTAAAAAATAACACACAAGAGAGAGAAGAATGATTCAATATTAGGGTGCAGCAGAGGGAGATTTTCAACTGCTGAAGCAAAAGTGGGTGTGAATCCGGATCGACTGTGATGCAAGTGATGGGTGGGTCGCCCTCATTCCCTTGGGCCTTGCTGTCAAAGAGCAGGAATTGGAAATGGGGCTGGAAGGGGAAGGCTGGCACTTCTGAAGCAACAGGTTGGGAGACATTTCATTGCGGCGCCTACTTTCCCAGATAATTCACTTGCAAGACGATCCTTAAAAACAGGTGATTCTCACTTGGTATGTTTGTATCCTTTCTGGGTGCGGGGGAGAAAGTTGTCGATTCTTTTGGCTGTCACTTTTGTGGGCCTCATTGTCATTTCTTTGCATGTTAAAACGTTTTCTTTTTAACTGGGGGACACTGATTTTGTTGGGTTCTTGCACCCAATGCACAGAATTGGTTGGGTTCTTGCACCCAATGCACAAAATTGGTTGGGTTCTTGCACCTAATGCACAAAATTGGTTGGGTTCTTGCACCCAATGCACAAAATTGGTTGGGTTCTTGCACCCAATGCACAGAATTGGTTGGGTTCTTGCACCTAATGCACAAAATTGGTTGGGTTCTTGCACCCAATAAACAGCGGTTGGAAACTTTCCTTTTTAAGATCCCAACACCTAGAAACAGGGAGTCTTGGAATTAGGGTTACCAGCTCTCAGGGCCTTGTCCTATGTCTCCAGTTTTCAGCAGTCATCTCTAGGCTGGAGATGAGAGTTCAGATTCGCCATATTTGGTGGGCAAGAGGAGAGGACTGTGCACCACCTCAGCTAATAGAAAAGTAGGTTGTTACAATTTAGAAGGCTTTATTTCTTGCTGCAACTTGCAAAGAGTCTCCAAATAGTCTATGGGTTTAGTTCGCTTCCTCTTCCTTCCCAGTTGTTGCAGTGCCTCCTGTTTCTAGAAGCAAGTAGGCTAGATTAATGGTTCCTTATCTTGCCTCCCTAAGTATGGGCCTTATCGCATAAGAAAAGAAATCCAAAATGGAACAGGAGAGAACTGTCTTTCTCTGTGCCTCTCCGCATGACGTCGTATCACTTCCATTCCCTTTCCAAGAGAGATGGTTGTAAAACTGTGTCTTTTGCTGCACTGAGAAAATCCGTTTGGCGTAAGGCACACTTTTATTACTATCTCCCTCGGGAAAGAGATACAACGTCATGCGGAGAGGCACAGAGTAAAGCCAGTACTCTTCTGTTCCGTTTCAGATTTATTTTCTCATGCAAGAAGACCCAAAATGACAAGGAATCATTGGCTCATGTTACCTTGATCTGGGAAACAGCCTCTTAAGATATGTAGTGCATAACACTTAATGATATGACCAGAGGCTATCTCTAAATCTCAAATTTTGGCTTTAGAACCTCAGGGGCTTAGAAAACCCTAAACTAGCAACCCTAGGTGAAATTCTGAGCGGTGGAGTATATAAAAGGAACTTTTCCAAACAGTGTGAATAGTAAATCTATATGGGCTAAGTGGAGTCTTTTGAGAGGCAATGTCATGAGACAATTTATTGTGTTATCTGGTGTAATGGTTAGAGTGCTGAACTAAGATTTGGGAGATTTGAGTTCTAGTTCTCTCCTTGAGCCATAAAACTGAGACAGGTGCATGGCAGGTGGTTGGAAGACCATCTCCCCTTTCTTTATTGGTGGTTTTTAATGTCTTCATTCCCTTATTTATTTATTATTTATTGACTTTATTTGTCGCCTTTCTCCCAGGCCCTAAGAGCATGTGAAATACATTTATAAAAAGTTGAAAACTCTGTAAAACTGATTAAAAATCATACAATTTTTTAAAAAAAAAATTCCATTGGGACCACCGCTAGAATAACTGGCATTCAAAGCTCTTCATAAGGAAACAGATTTAATCGGTTTTATAGAGTTTGAACGTGGTGATTTTAAATTAGTTTTAAAGCCTTTGGTAAATGTTTTGAATGTGTTGCTGTGGAAGCTGCCTTGGGTCCCATCCTGGGAGAAAGGCAGCATATAAATAAAGAAAATAAATACATTTTAAGAAATGACAAGCCTATCCATTCATCTATCCCAAACCGGTGCTTGCAAGTTGGACAACATTAAAAATCCATCGTCCTCAAATGGCTACACTGGCTATGGATGATGGGGGACTATAATCCTACAGGACAACATCAGCTTGGGCAGTATTGACCACCCATCCCCTTCCTTGCCTTGCAGAGGGTTTTTTGCTGAAAAAGAAGGAGTGATGGAGCAACTCCATACTTTGGAGAGAGCCCTCGGAGTCCTGGTTTGTACTTTCCAGCGCTACTGCAAGAAGGAAGGTGACAGACACACGCTCAGCAAAACGCAGCTCAAGGAACTATTGGTAAAGGAACTTCCGAGCCTGCAACGGGTAAGCATCCCAGTCCCAAACTCAAGCCTTGAGTGTAGTTTCCCAATGCGATCTGGAAAGAGGAAATCCACCGCAACATTGAGAGGAACTTCCTGACAGTAAGAGTTGTTTGACAGTGGAAGACACTCCCTTGGAAAGTGGTGGAGTCTCCGTCTTTGGAGGTCTTTAAACAGAGGCTGTATAGCCTTCTGTCAGAGGTGCTTTGATTGAGAGTTCCTGCATGGCAGAATGGGGTTGGACTGGATGACCCTTGGGGTCTCTTCCAACTCTATGGTTCTATGATCCTTATGAATTAAAGTCTAAGAGTTAATGCAGTCTGGCTACGGGGACACAGTGGAATCACTAGGATAGGTGCAGTAACTCATGCCCTCCCCTCCAGGATGCCAAGCACACACCCCAGCTGCCCTTCTCTGCCAGGCAGACCACTTCTGCTATGGTGGGGATGGGTGTTGCTGCTGCCTTGCAGCCCCTTCTGTGTCCAGCAGGTCTGCAACTATGGGGTTTTCGGATGGAGTGACTGCCCTACCTCTGATGTGTCACCTAGTGCAGTCCGCATCCCACACACACCCCTAGTGTAGAGACATAGCCCAATGCTTCTCCAATTGCCGCAGCTCTCCATCAGCCATTGCGTTACCCAAAATGCTAGGGTACCAGAGGGAACCCACAAGCAATATTTAAAAGGGGGGGGTTTATTGGCTCAAGTAAAGCTGCTGAGAGGGCTTTGGGCAACTAAAAGCAGGGATTCAGCCTGTGTATAGAGATTATCACACCGCCCTTTCCTCCTGCACTGGATGCAGGATGCAAACTTTAACAGGCGGATTTTATCACACACCTCCATCCCCAAGCAGGATCCCATACCCAATCTAGGCATCCTGTACCAAATCCAGGCTTCTCCCATACTTTTGCAATGAATGGATTTTCCCGTTCATTGCAAGAGTACATGAGAAGCCCAGATCAAATACGACATGCCTCCTGCTTGGGCACAGGGGTGTGCAATAAAATCCACCTATTAAAGTTTACATCCTGTGTCTAACATGGGAGGAAAGCACAGTGCAATAATCTCCTATATCAATTCTGGAAAACAGAACTCCAGAATGCAAGACCCAAAGGAAGTGTTATTTGTACATCAAAGGGAATCACCATTCCTCAAAGACACTCACACACACATACAAGAACTAATGACATAAAAGGAGGGAGCAGATAGTGACTTTCAGGATTGCAGAGGGTAATACTGTACCGATTCCAGAAGCAGAGGTTGAGATGAAGTGGCTCAGCAGTTGCTAAGGAGTCAGGTGAGATACCGACAGAGTGTCCGTCTGACCTCAAAACAAGACCAAATTGGTACTTATATGGCAAAACGTATCCTGGGTCAGTTTGGGGATTAAGGTGATGTTTCTGTAGGGCAATTCAAGTTTCCTGAGGCTTCCACCTTTGTTAAGGAAACAAAAATATTTCAATATCACAAATATCAAACTCAAGCCTGTTAGGGTCTAGCTTTAAATCAGGAGAGTAGCAGAAACATGTCCTTGTCTAACTATGCTTTCCCAAGAGCTGAGACTGACTCAAAAACAACACAAGTAGCTTGCAGTTCAAACAAAAGTTTACTAATGACTTTCATCTATACATGCATAGAGGCTATATCCTAATCTAGCTAGTGAATCGTTCAGGTTAAGACAAAATATTTATCTCACCATCTTCCCAAAGAAAGTTGAGAGGGGAGGAAGATGGAGAACCCAACAGTTCAGGAGAAAAATCTTTGAATGGGTGAGAGAGTCCTAAAAGGGCGAGTGACCTAAGTCACATAGTTTTGAATGAGAGGAGAGGGGATTGCATGCAGGAAATCCGTATCTATATAAAGAGGGGGAAAGAGACTGCAAAAATCTTCCAACAGTTTCCAGGAAGGAAGAATAGAACTAGAAGTTTGTAAATGGCTGGACAATCACCGTCAGTGTCCCTGGACAAAGGAGTCTTGCTCCCAGAGGAAGGTAATCTTGGACTTTTGTTCATGTGTAAGCGCCAGGTCTATCACCCACCATCATTTTATCTTTGTACTCCCGCCTCAATCCGCAGGGAAAGGCGGAAAATAATAATAATAATAATAATAATAATAATAATAATAATAATAATAATAGTTGTTGTTGTTGTTGTTATTATTATTATTATTATTAGTAGTAGTAGTAGTAGTAGTTAAGGGATTATGTAAATTCCAATCTTGGTTGATCTATCCCTGGCTAAGTGCCCTGGCTTCTCCCATGCTGAGCCACTCGGATTTCCACATATGGCCATGACTAGTTTCCTGCATTGGAGGTGCCTTCTCGGCTTATCTGCCTAAAACCTCCCTTTCGATATCAATTTGATATCAGAAAAGAGGATGGGTGCGGAGGGTCAGAACTTGGGATAACGATTGAATATGACAAAGGAGGAACTAACACAGCAAAATGGTGAATCCTGGGGATGGCGAGAGGAGAACCCTAGTGTAGTTCCACCTGCAGAACTTTTACACTGTACTTAGTGATGCAAAATCTTGGCCAAGAAGCCAAGGGTGGCACATTGCATGTTTATATTAATGGACAAAATCATTCCAAAAGGTCCCTTCAATTCACAGCTCATTCTCCCACCTTTTTCCTCCTGTGCTCTGTGCAGTTTCTTCAAGACGGGGCTTTCGAGAAACTGATGGTGTCGTTGGATAAGAACAAGGACAGCCAAGTTGACTTTGAAGAGTTCATCCGCTTTGTGGCAGCAGTGTGCACTTTCTTCCACGACTTTTTCCAAGACGGCCCTGCGGCCCTGCTGCGAGTCCAGCCAAACCAAGATGGTGGCCAGCCTCCCGTGGTAGCGCCTGTTTTGTCAGACGTCAACTGTGAAAGCAAGGATCGAGATGGGAAGAACGTTGACACAAGTGAAGATCCTCAGGAAAAAGGAGAGTGAAAAGCTACGGTGGAAGAATTGTTCATGCTAACACTGGCCACTGTCACAGGCGCAGAAATCTGGCCAGAGACTCTATCATCAGCCATAGGGAGTGCTTTCTGCCCTTCTTCTGTTCCAGAGGTTTCGTCATGTGGGATACACCCCAAAATCCTTTTCTGTAGCGTCATTTTTCACCATTCCTTCCAATCTCTCACCACCAGATCCTAAGAAAAAGCCAGAAAAAATTGAATTTCTGATGTTTAGAATCATAGAGACACATCTTAATAAATTGTAAGCCTGAGGGCAGAGAACTGTTTTGTTCTTCATTCAGCACCATGTATGGTAATAGTGCTATATAATGATGATGATGATGATGATGATGATGATGATGATGATGATGATGTGATTCTTTGCCAGTGTCACTCGCAAAGGAAGCAATGAGAAATGTCCACATTTTTCTTCCTATACTGAGTAACACTTCAAAGTCTACTGAAAGCCTATTAATAGTTTGGGACTTATTCTGTGCAAAAATTGCACATTTTTCATCATTGTTGCATTTTCTATGCAGAAATATTTTCTCTGCCAGAAATACTGTTTCCTCAGCAGGAAATGTAGTTGTGTACATTTGCACTTGTTTTTGGGGTGGGTGGGTGTTTTTTTTTTTTCTGCATGGAAAACTGCAAATGTGTGCAATTTTTGTGCAAATTTAGTCCTAACTTGCAAAGATTCTCACCAGTCCAGGAATCTCTTCATCAGGATTTCCCAACACTCAACAAAACCCATTTTTCAACCATTTTTTGAATATTTTCAAATATTCTTTTTAATTCTTGGTTTGTTGTTTTGTGCCTTCAAGCCCTTTCTGACTGTTGTTGTTGTTAGGCTTTGAAGGATGTTGTTGGTGGTGATAGCATATCTTACAACTCTCCTAACTTGGTAGCAACAGATATGATTAATCCTCTGCCGTCCTGCTTTCCCAGCTGCTTTTAAAACGTCCTGGTTTTCCTCTCCCCCTCCCACTTTCTCATTTGTCCTCAGATTATATCAATTGCTGCAAACTAAGTTTAAAATGCAAAAGTTGTTTGCACTCAATAAACTCCACAGAGGAGGAGAGGAGATGGTGGAACCTTGCCTTTCCTGTAGGCTCAGGCAAAAGCAAACCTTTTTGCCCTCCTGCCTGCCATAGTTTGCCTCTGTGCCTTCTTCTGATGCCAGCTTTGGCCCTGGCACCTTCACAGTGCCCTTTCCTGCCCTTGTTGCTTTTCTCTGGTCTTGCCACAGCTGGCATTTTGAGACCTCCCTCCGTGCCAAACAGCTGGAAAGTATTGACCGAAGAATTTGGAGAGAGAGAAAACGGAGAAAGAAAACTAGCTTGGGTTCTTTATACCCATTTGCAAAAACTGCTGGGATTCTGATTGGTCTTTTTTCAATTGCCTGGTGGGTGTGCCCATGAAAATCCCAAAATAAAAGGCCAGCTTTGGCGAGGCTTTCAATACAGCTCCAGTCTTAATCATCCTCTTATTCTTCCCTTTATTCTCATACTTTGGTTTCCTGTTTTGGTTGCTCTGGTAAGTCCATTTCTCTTATTTCGATGCATGGTTTCTTTCCTTTTTAAAAGCATTCTGGTGAAGTAGAAACAAGGATGGCACTCCTCGGTGGTTCCGCTGAATGGAAGAGATGAAGAGGGCAAGACAGTGATGCTTAATTTGGAAACTGGCCATACTTTGCCACTATTATCTGATAGTCCTTTTTGCCCTACTCCTGTGTCCATCGGTTCCTTACTGATGGTTCCGGCTTGTTTTTCCACTGGAGATTAAATATTTGGACCAACAACTGTGCCACTTGTATCCTTCCATAGAATCTAGTGCATGAACCCTGGTTCCTAAACATTTACCAGAGATGATACAGAGAGATGCCAGGGCTTCAGATCTGTCTGGATGCCCTCCTCTCTAACTAATGGATTGACATTGAGATAAGTTTCCCTTATCCAAAATGTTTGGGACCAGAGATGTTTGGGATTTGGGATTCATTTTATTTTATTTTATGAATATTGGAATACCACGATAAAGAGATATCATGGAGATGGGACCCAAGTCTGAACACAAAATTCATGTATGTTTCTTAGACACTTTCTTAGACACATCATCTGAAGGTAATTTCATACAATATTTGCAATAATAACTGTGTGCATGAAACAAATTT
Organism: Phrynosoma platyrhinos; assembly: GCA_020142125.1. Classification (NCBI taxonomy): domain Eukaryota; kingdom Metazoa; phylum Chordata; class Lepidosauria; order Squamata; family Phrynosomatidae; genus Phrynosoma; species Phrynosoma platyrhinos. Next base: position 3,896,998 of record CM034711.1, read on the forward strand.
TGTGCGTACTGAACCATCAGAAAGCAGAGGTGGCACAATCTCAGCCCCCCATGACAAAAGTTTTGGTTTTTGGAAAAATTCAGAATTCTGGATAAAAGAGACACAATCTGTATTACAAGACCGGCACTCTGCATGCACTCAGTTTTCCAACGCAGGACTCTGCACAGTTTTGGATTCCTGGCAGGACAGGATTTTTTCCATGCAAAATGTCCAATTTGTTGACGCTAGATCTGGAAATGTAGTAAGAGTTTTTTTGTTTTTTAAAATGGGATAAATAAATACATAGAATGAGAGATTCTGTGCTGGACTAACAGGCATAACCCTCCTAAATAACAATAGTTTGGCATGCACATTAGGTTTCGAATTGGGCTTTATTTGTTTTGCACAAAGCTGGTTTCTAATGCATGCGTTGTCTTATACTGTTGGGAATGAATCATAATCTGCTGCCCCAAGAGTATATCTTGGTGGGAAAGTGGAGTGCAGCATTTTAAAACATAGACAGAAAAAACAGACACATGGACCAAGATGATAATCTTCATGCAAACCACACATACATCAGGTGCCCAAGTTGGTCAATACTTGGGCGGACATCAATGCCAGCCCCAATGCCAACGTAGGTCCAAACTGGCATAAAACCCCAATGGCATTCCCTCTCTGCTCAACTGGGGCCAACACTTTTAAAAGCCTTGCTGTGCTGTTTAGAGACCAAATCCTACCTTGATCTCTGGTGCCCCACCAAACAGCGCTGCCTGACGCACATTGCTCCGTCTTGCCAACATGGCAAGGAAAGGACGGGTCAGTTGCACCTAAAACAGGAGGCATGGACTCATGGTCCTCCCGAAGTTGCCCAGCTACAACTCCCATCACCTTGACCACTAGGCCTGTTGACTGGGGCCGATGGGAGCTGGAGTCCAACAAGGCCCCAGGTTCAAAGATGCAAGTCTATTGAATGAGATTATTTCCGTTTCTAAGAGAGTGGCAACATTTGAAGAAGACAAAGGGACTTAACCTTTTTTTCCCCCCAGAATTTGGAGGAATCTTTGAAAAACCAACAAACTGCAGTTCCAAAAATCCCTCTCCCTCAACCAGCATAGTTGGAGTGGCATCCCAAAAAATAAAAGTAGCTAGTGGATTCTGGGTGTTATACTCCAAAAGAAGGAACTTGCTATTCTCCTTCACTGCCAAAAGACGTCCAATGCTGTCCATTTCCAAGGGTTTATGACTCACGGTTTCCTCCATTTCCTCCTGTTTTCCCAGCTGACCAAACTGGGCGTTGGCGAGCAGATTCCAAATCCAGCCTGGAAGCTATTTGAATATATAAAAGCAAATAAAGAAATAAACAACAAAACAACTCACTTTTCTTGCCTTTGGTTTCGTCGGGTCTCTCCCTACCGGTGCTTCCAGATGGAAGTTTTTCATTGTACAAAACTTCTGCAAATAAGGCACCCGATCCCATCTGATCTTGGAAGTTATGCAGGATCAGCCCTGGTTAGTATTTGGATAGGAGACCACCAATAAATACCAGGTGCTGTACTCTCTATTTCAGAGGAAAGAACTGGCAAAGCCATCTTCCTTGCCTCAGAAAACCCGATGAAATTCATGGGGTGGCCATAAGTCAGTGTCTGACTTGAAGGCATATATGCAAACACTTCTGCAAATAGCCTGATGTTTTAAGTTTTTAAACTTTTAAATGTTTAGTCTACAAAGTAAGTCACACACTCTCAGCCTCAGGGAAAGGCAATGGCAAACCTCCTCTGAACAAATCTCGCCACGAAAAAACCATGATAGGGTCACCATAAGTCAGAAAATGACTTGAAGGTACACGACAACAGCAAAAGTAAAATCACACTGTAAGGCTCCTAGTTATATATCATGATGTTCCAACATTACAGTGATAAGGGATCAGGCGATTTAAAAAGAGAAATATAGCTCATAAATTTCAATAAAAGCAGCCCAGATGTCAGAATATAAGTCCATTTTCCCCAATCCTGATAGGATCTCTTGTGGATAGGTGGTACCATGGTGCTTCTGCAAAGATAGGCACTGAGAGAATTGGAATTGCATAACACCAATGAAGACCTGTCAGAACAAAAGATGGAGAAACCGAGTGGTTCCCAATTGGCAAAGGAGTCAGACCATGTGCCATGATCACACTTTTTCTATATCTTTGGCTTAGGACTGGGTGGGCCATTTGCAGCCCTCCAGAGGTTGTTGGTGTTGTTTTTTTATTCTTTCTTTCTTTATTCAACCTTTATTAGGCATACAACAGCATACATTTACAATAAAACACCCTTAAAGACATGGGAGTGCCAACCCATCTGATCGTCCTGGGGAGGAATCTGAACTCAGGACAAGAGGCTACTGTCAGAACAGAAGACGGAGAAACAGAATGGTTCCCAATTGGCAAAGGAGTCAGACAAAGCTGCATCCTTTCACTGTATCTGTTCAACCTGTATGCAGAACATATTGTAAGGAAAGCAGGCTTG
>CM034711.1:3921320-3931432 GCA_020142125.1 Phrynosoma platyrhinos
AAGGTAAACAGCAGCTGCTTCCAGAAGCAATAACAGGGGAGAGGGGATGAGTTCCTCTTCTTTTTTTTGTGATGCAGGAACCTATCCTTATCAATTCCATGTTATTTTACCTCTAGCACCAAATTTTCTGTTAAGGAAGTAATGCTCTGGAACTCAGCTGCTTCCAACCCTATAAAAACAAAACCACGGCAGACTCCATGTTGTACTTACAGGCTTCGCAAGGGACATGTGGCTCTTAGAAGCAAGATTAGGGCAGAACGGGGGGAATAGTTGGGTCTTTGGTCCCAATCCAGCAGAGACAGTTGTTCTCGAGTCCCACGCTTCCCACTTGCCCAGCTTGCCCCGAATCAGACAAAAAAGAAGGAACGGAACATCGTTATAATTAACATATATTTAAAAAATAATAATAAAATCACTCTTTTTTTAAAAAAAAATCTCCTCTGTAGCAGGAGGGAGAGGGAGGGAAAGGGCTGGGAGGGAAGTAAGTGCTGCCCCCTTGTCCTCCCCCCCACAACCCCACGGTTTTTCATCAGTCCCTGTCCCCTTCCTTCCTGCCCCATTCCTGCTCAAGCTCAGATGCTGGACCTGACCTCATAACAATAAGAATGCAAAGTTACAAGTGCTTTACAAGAGACTTCCACTTCCCCTCTTCCTCCCATGTACACGGCAGTTCAAAAGGGGTGAGGGGATGAGGAGAGAGGGAGGGATTATGTACAGAATTGGGAGGTTTTTTAAAAACATGATTAGGCAACACCAAAAAAACAAGGAACCAGGGATTTTGCACCCACCTCCATCCCCGCTGCTCTCTTGCACACTACGAAGGTCTCTAGCTATTGGTAGAGGTGTAAAAAAATTAAAATATACACAGGAACAAATTGCAGGGCCAACAAAATGGCTGGGACCAACAGGGCAGTGGCATGCCTCAGATTCACAAGCACACCCCTCCCTCATGCCGGAACGTTACCTCCTAGATCGCGTCCCATCTTCTCCCACTTATCTTTGGGGAGGGGGGGGCCTCAAAGCTCTCAGAGCTCCATCTTTACTACCCCTCACTGCCAAGAGATATGTGGGGCAGGAGCAATTGTCCACTCCTACCCACCTCCTACCCACCCCTTCTAGTTCCTGCCCTTTGCCAAGTCCAGTCCCAGAATGCCCCAGAAAGTTTTAAGCCATACAAATGTCTCTAGGGAAGGGGGGACACTGCGATTTCAGAAAGGAGGCCTAGGGTGGTCTCCAGCTCCTAGAGTACAGGAAGCAGAGGCTGGCCTTTTTGTTAACTTCCATGGCTCGCGAAGGTCCTGTCCTCTTGGGTGGTGGAATGGTGGATTTGGAGGGCTTTGGGCCACCTCTCCCTTCCTTTCACTGGAGCCGGTCGGTGCGGAAGGAATCCTCAACAGCCGTGTCGGTTAGTGGGGCATAGGGATCACTCAGCATGTTGAACGCATCCAAGGTGAGTGGCTCGATCTTCAGGTCCTCATCCAGACCCAGGGAAGATGAGTCCATCTCAAATCCAGGCATGCCCGCCAAGACCGTGGCAATCTCCTTGGAGATCCCGGGTGGAGAGTCCCCTGGAGGGGTGGGAGGGAGAAAAAACAGAGCCAGATAAGGAACTTTCCCCATTAATTTTAGGAGATGTGACCTCCCTGTTTTCAACTCAAGCAGCAAAAGATGCTAGTTAACTACATCTTGTGCTATTTACAAATTGACCTTCACTCCTAGTACCTTCCTACTTAGAATAAAGTCTTTATTTATATCCCATCTTTTCCCCTGCATGGGGCCCAAAAACAAAAGGGAGATCAAACCCTCCACCAGAGAGGGAGAGTTTGCAAGGAGCTAGATTCCCTATCTCCATCAGAAAGAGCACCAGGCTCCACATACAGAAGGACTGGAGAACAGAAAGGAAGGGCATGCTGGCTGCTACAGCCAGCCAGGCCATGCTTGGTGCAAGGCCTCTGCCTCCCAGGAATGACATCAAAGCAAATGGAGGCCAGCCTGGATCCATCCATCAACCAAAGAGGCAGCTGCTGGGATCACACACACACACACTGTAAGCAGGATATCCACAATTCTCTCTGTTGCTGGTTTTCTCATTACCTGTGAGAATGATGTTGGGGATGGGGCCGTGGCGGTTGCAGTTGCTCAGGTTCTGGCGGTTGAGCAAGTGGGGGTCGTGGGTGCTGCCGCTGGTGGTGGTGCTGCTGCTACTGCTCCCCGCACCTCCTGACTGGCCCACATTATCACATTGGGAGTAGTTAAAGGCACCCAAGTCATCCATGAAATTGCTGTTGAACGTGAAGCCTCCAGTCACGTTGTCAACGAAGCCATACTGGTCAAACTGCAAGAAGGAAAACGGTTTAGCCTGGGCAGGTAGGGAAGAGTGCAAGCAGCTGGGGTCATTAAATAAGAATAATATCATCATTCACAATGGAATCATATACTAGAATGTGTAATCTATGCAAAAAAACAAAACAAAACCTTGCCATCTGCTAAGAACTAGTGGGGATATAATCCTACAAAAAATAGCGATATAAAAATCCACCACACACTGACAAAGAATTAAAACATTATGTACCAGTCAAAACTGTAGTTGAGAAAAGAGGGAAAAAATTCTGTCATTCCCCTCAAGCTTTCTTTTTCTCATCCATACAATGTCTGACATACAATGTGCTAATTCTTTATTAGTTTTAATCTTAAAGCCCCATTAAGATATTTGCTTCGCCATTTATTATTAATTAATTCCACAGTCAGAGACTACCACTGAGAAGACCATGTCAAATAAGGAATGCCCATGGCCATACAATTCTGGGGGACCACAAATCAAGCCTCCTTAGTCCAATACAATTTGCTAGCTATGAATGGCAGTAAGGAGGTGGAGGGGGGGGAGACCCTGACCCCATATCCAACTCCCTCAGGTCTATACAAGAAGGCCCCAATCACCAGTTCCAGATTCATTGGTAGGTAAGAGAATATGGAAAGCTACTGTACACCAGCTTAGACCACCCATTTTATCTACTTTGGCTGGCAGCAGCTTTCTCATCACATGCTGGATGTTGGCCTAGATGGGAGTCTTGGCCCAGTCCAGCAGGGCAATTCATAGGGTGACCAAAATGGTGAAGGCTCTGGAACCCATGTCCTATTCCCCATGCCCTATGCCCAAACATTTCACCATCTTGATCGCCCTTCTCTGGACATGCTCTAGCTTGTCAACATCCTTCTTGAACTGTGGTGCCCAAAATTAGACACAACATTCCAGATGAAGTCTGAGCAAAGCAGAAGACAGTGGCACTATTACTTTCCTCAATCTAGACACTATACTCCTACTGATGCAGCCTAGAATCACAATGCCTTTTTTGGCTGCTGCATCATACTGTTGACTCATGTCCAGCTTGTGGTCCACCAAGACTCCCAGATTGCTTTCACATGTACTGTTGTCAAGCCAGGTGTTAAAATGGGATCAAACTGCTAGAACTGTGTGAATGAGACCATCCTGCAGTTCAACAGGAGACTGCCTTGGAAGGTGGTTGACTCACCTTTGATGGCCCTTTTAGAGGTGCTTTACCTGTGTATTCCCACATGGCAGTGGGGTGGACAAGATGTCTTCATGATCTTTTCTAATTCTATGATTGCATGATAACAATAGCAATAGTGTTTATATTTCTATACCGCTACATACTGAATTAAGCAGTCTCAAAGCAGTTTAAAATGTGTAAGCCAATTACCTGCAACAAGCTGGGTACTTTTTTTACTGACCTATGAAAGGATGGATGACCATATGTGCTAATAGCAATAGCAACTTCATTTATATACCACTTCATACCACGCTATGCAGTCTCTAAGCGGTTTACAACTGTAAGCTAATTGCCCCCAACAAGCTGGGTACTCACTTTAGCGACCTCAGAAGGATGCAAGCCTGAGGCGACCCTGAGCCCTGGGTGGTATTGAACTCGCAACTTTGTGATTTTGCCTGAGTGGCTGCAGTACACTGAGCCACCAGGGCTCCTAATTGTTGCTAAGGCTGCTAAGTAAGCCAAGGGCAGGAGGCTACTGTACAACAAAGCCACAAGGTACAATTACTCACACTGCCCAGTCCAAAATCACCCAGCTGCTGGTTGAACTGGTGCTGGAACATCGAATTGGGCTGGTAATGCGTCGGGTACGGACACTGCGGCTGCATAGGTGGTGGTGGCGGCTGGTGTTGCTGTGGCTGGTGCTGGGCTGCCTGGCGCACTTGCTGAGGGCCAACTCCCTGGGACTGGTGGTGGGGCTTCTGGCTCTGCTGCAGGAGCAAGCCAGGCTGGCTGTAGGGGTACGGAGGAAGCCTCTGGTCGGCTGGAAGTTTGCTGGTGTCCAACGGCACCCCCTGGTAGGGGAAAAAGGCAGAGCAGGGAGCAAGTTAGAGTCTACAACTTTAAGATGGGGGAAGGAAGGGGGAGAAGGACAGTAACCATCTCTCACTCACTCCCCCCCTCTGGCTTCCCTACCACCACCAAGCCAAACTCAATGGACAGGCTATAGCTAAGAGACTGAAGAACCTCTCTAGGCACTGCTGGACTCCATCTCCCATCAGTCTTGCAGTTGGGTGTTATGGGAGATGGAGTCTAGCAACACTGGGGACACAGTTTCCTTGTGCCTAGGGCTAAAACCTGGTCAACAGAAGCAGTAAATGGAAGTAGAAAGTGCTGCAAGGAGAGGGGGGGGAGAGGAGATGGGATGTACCACTTTGGACTGGAGATGGAGAGTATCATTTCTGAATGCATTCCCACAGAGAGAAGAATTCAGTGGGAGCACAAAGACCAATACAGCAAGACCTCAGTGGGAACATTATACCTACTGATGTACATGTGGATTTCAGGGATGTTAACTCCTCAACTGCTTCTGCATTTTCTCCTTGCTCAATAATTACTGCAGTTTTCTTACAGCTGAGTGTAAAATGAATACTTCTGAATACTTTTCAGCCAGTGTGCATAGAGCATTTCAGGAAAATTATTCTGTGCAGAAACAGACTCGGGGCTTTATGTGCAGTTTTCTTTTTATTACCTTTTCACACAAAAGAACAAAAAAAAAAAATGTGCAGTTTTCTGGGCAAAATTGTGGTTTTTCTGTAAGAAAAAAATTCAATTTCTATGCAAAAAACACTGCTCCCAGAAATACACGTGGGCTTTCAGATGGGGGGAAGAGATAATAGCTTTTGTGCAAAAAATATAAATTCAGCACAAAAATATCACTTCCCCAAATAATTTGGGATGTGGAAATATCAGATAAAAACTGCAGAAAATTCTTATCTTTGTGTTATTCTTCCCAACTGGGTCTCCTAGGTATTGGAAGACCACTTTTCAGCCAGGAAACAGACAACAATGATTATTATTTCTATCCCTAATGTATAATGTATAAACTGATCTTTAAAGTCTCCAGTGGCATGTCAGAAAAGTTTGTTCTGGATGCCTTTTCAAGCAGCTAAAGGTGAAAGGTAAGACATCTTCCCATAATTTAAAAATATCATCTGTTTTGTTAGTCACTCTAACCAAGATGTGAATGTATATGAATAAGAAATCTAACATGCACATACTTGTAGGGAATTTTCTTCCTTTGTTTTCCATGGGACAGCATCCCAAGAGGTTCCCTCTTACCAACTATCCAAAATGGTACAATTCACTTAGGATTCTACTAGTTCATTCTGTTCATCTCGTCCTAATCCTGACATTGATCTGAAAAGGGAGGGAGATTCCAGCTCTGCCATCTAGTGGATGTATATTTATTTCTTTATAAATTAAAAAATTCTGCTATGAGTCGCATTACCCAATTACAGTGCTATGATTCCACTTTAACTGCCATGGCTGCATCCTTTGGAGTCTTGCAATTTGCAGTTTTAGGAAGGGCACTTAGAATTATGAACCAAAAAGATTTGATGCCTTCCCAAACTACAAAACCCAGGATTCCAAAGGATATAACCACAGCAGTTAAAGTGGAATCATAGTGCTATAATTATATAGTGTGGAGGGCTCCTAGTCTTGGAGATGCCAATCTATTTGAACATTAAGGCAAAGTGTGGGTTTGTCAGGGGCTGGCTATCAGACAGAGTTCAAATAAATGGGCACTAGTGCATAGAGGCAAGCAAGAAGTAGGAAAGTGAAGTGGACAGACTTAAACCATCTGATCTCAACCTATGACCAACTTCTAGTCTTCCTCTCTATCCTCCCACTTGCAGTTCTCTCTTCTTCCCACAGTCAGTACAGACAATCTCCTCCAACTCAGGAGCATGGCTCACTTGACAATAAAGTTTCACTCCCTGGGTAAAGGCAACTGAAGATCTTGGCTGACTCATAAGTAGCCGTTGCTGAAACAACAGCAAGACAGCCACAAATGACTAGGAAGATAAGAGGACATGGAAAAGCGCCTTCAGCTACTCTTGTCCAGCAGATAAGCTTCATCAGGACTGAAGATGTCTGAAGCTTTTCTTGGCAAACAGGAACCATGCCATATCACTTACTTCTTCTTCATGGTGTCTGCGAATCACACAAATGGGTTTTATCTGCGCCTGCGCAGATAAAACCCATTTGTGTGAATTTGCAGATGACCACTCAAAGAAATACTGTTACAAGTAAGCAACCTGTCCATATCAGGGTATAAACTGCAAAGGTATTGTAGTTGACTGAACAGTGCTAAAGTGCCTTGAAGGACACTGGAAAGTACCTCCAACAGTACAGAAGCTGGCATTCTCTCTCTACCTCTACACTGGTTAATTCAAAGATGGGCAACTGTAGCCCTCCAGATATTTTAGTACTGCAAATGCCACCATCTACCACTAGCTAGGGTGGCTAGGGCTGATGGGAGCTGCAATCCAAAAACACCCTACCAGAGGAACTGAAAGACAAATGAGGAAGCACTGACTGTGTCTTAGGTTAAAGGAGGATTTCAAAAACAGGTTATCTACCCACCCCACAAAATGTCCTGAAGGAAATTTGAGGAGACAGTTCTCTACTCTAAGTTGAAATGAGATGGAAAAACAGAACGATGGGAGAGAAAGAACAAACACACAGAGGCACACACCAACACAAGCACACAGAGAAAGGGTCAGCGGCCCAAAGTGAGCGCCAAAGGGGCGCCCGGAAAGTGCCCGCCACGGCCCCGTGCATACCTGTGTGATGGAGGACAATGTGGGTGACATAGTTGGTGAAAACTGTTTTGGGTGCTGCCTTCTGGAGTCTCCGCCCATAGGGAGGGTCAAGGGGCTGAGCGGGGCGACCCTGCGCCGGGGAGAGGCGTTCAGGGGGGCGTAGGAAGCGGCCGGGGCCGACGGGGAGGAAGCGGAGGAAGAGACGGGGCCACCACCACTGAAGCCAGGTTGCGGCTGCGGCTGCTGCGGCGGCTGCGGCGGGGGCGGCTGCAAGCCTGCGTTGCCCGCAGCGGATTGCACCGACTGGCTACTGAGCGAGGAAGGGAGGGAAGGATTGCTGAGGGAAGAGGAGAGCGAGGGATTGCTGAGGGAAGAGGGCAAGGACTGGTTGCTCATGGAAGAGGGGATGGAAGAGCTGCTGGGGGACGAGCGGAGCGAAGGGTTGCTAAGAGAGCCCTGCAGCGAGGGATTGCTAAGCGAGGACTGGATGCAAGGGTTACTGAGGGAGCTCTGCATAGATGAGCACAGTCCTGTTGGGACAAAAAAAAAAAAAAGGAAATAAATAAATAAATGAATACAAAAACCAAAGAATGAAAAAAGGGAAAATGAGTAACAAGGGGAAGGGGGAGAAGACACACAACACGATCCCCCCGTAGAAACACGAAGCGCCCGCTGCCCCGTGGGACACATCCGGTGGGCCGCCTTTGGTCCCTTTCTGGGAGAAAGGCAGCAAAGAAACAAAATAAATAAAAATAAATAACTAAGCAGTAACAGTAAAAGGAAATGGCAGGCCACTTTCCCAAATTGTGAGGCTCCAAGGGGTGAGAAAACAAGATGGGAGAAGGGAGATCCTCACCTCCCAAGAGCAACGTGGTTGCCAAATTCATGAACCTTATGCATATTCCCCACTCCTTCAAAAAAAAAAAAAAAAAAAAAGGAAAAGTTGTACCCCCTCACCATTAACTTTTTTTTTTGATGGGGAAAAAGAAAGAATTGGGGACAACAACATTCAGAGGGGTGCCAGAGTTCAGTGACAAGCCATGTACTTTGTATGTGGAAGGTTCAGTCCTTGATTTGACTAGCTTCAAAAATGGCAGCAAGGTGACAAGGAAAAAAATATCCAGCCATTACAGAACGTCAGATTCTGATATTTATCTGGTGGGGGATTTGGTGGACGTGATGGGAGTGACATCACTCTAACATCCCCCTTGAAAAACGGCCATCCCATCCCATCCCATCTCTAGAACCTTCTTCCCATCCCTAATTTCTTGGGCCTTCCAATTCCATGCCTCACCACCACAGGTCCAAGGGAGAAAATGTACAGCTTCCATTGCCTGAAGGATACCAAATCACTCCCACTGGAAGCGATATTCTGAGGTCTGGCGGTTGAGAGCCTAACTCCTATGATGCTCGCTGGCAACAGGCTAGTCCCTAGCAGCTCCTCGTAATTTTAGCAGGGCATTGCATTTAACTGTTAGCTTGGTCACCACAGGCAAAAAGAAATTCCCTGCATGCAAGTGAGAAGGCTGGAGAAGGACTGTTTTTCTCTCTCCTCTGAACCCAAGACAGAGAAAGATACCAGAGCAGGTGGCGCTTCTGTCCTTCTGATCAGCACAAAAATACAGCAGTAGAAATGTGGAGCTTTCTGCTCAACCATAGAAAGCTATTTTTTAAAAATGTAGAGACCAGTGTGCATATATATTTTATAAAAGGAGTGGGAAACCCTTTTCAGCCCCAGGGCCAAATTTAGTTTCAGAGAAGTTCTCAGGGGAGGGGGACATTCCTTTGACAGGTGGGGACCCAAGTTTGGGACCAAAAAAAAATTCACATTTTTCAGCTTAAAGTTGCTCCACCTTAGGAGAAGCCTTTCCACCTGTCAGAATGTGGAGGAAAGACATACAAAAGCTGATAATAACAGGGGAAATAAAACAGCAATGGTACCTCTGGAAATTGAAACCGAGACCCCAGGAGAGCTGGGTTTCAGGCAACAGGGGCTCAGGTTTCTTGCTTCTGTACCAATCTCAGTGTTGTTCCTGGAAGTTTGAGGGATGGCCATCTTGTGATTATTCACTGCCCCTGTCCATTCTGTAGGCCCAGCCACCCACCACCCTTGCATTTCCCCTCGGGCCTTGACCTATCCCTACACATCTGCTGAAACCTCACCTGGTGAGTTGTAGCTGGGACCGAGTCCCATGCTGCCACTGATGCCCAGGTGCGTCATGGTGTTGGCCAGGTTGCTGGTGCTGCTTCCACCACTCAAGCTAGGATAGGCCGACTCTTCTGGGTCTAGAGCTGTGGGCAGTGGGGACGGGAAATGCAGATTCGTGAGGTCAGGGAGGGAGCCCCCTGTGTTCATGGCGGCAGGAATCAGAGGCAGGTTGGCAGGCTGGTCCGGGGATGGGAAGATGCTGAAAACAAGACAAAGAAGAATCTCATGAGAAAGAAAGAAAGGAAGGAAGGAAGAACCGACGGGTCTGTTACATTCCAGATTAGTGGTCTACTTTGTTCAGGTCTCCCAACAAGAACAGGGGACTGAGATGGTAGCATGGATTGTTCCACATCAGTACACAGTAAATAATTTTGTTTTCTATTAAAGAGCACATCCCAAGTGTTTTTCTCCATTTCCCCCTGCAGGTAATAAGATAGCTTAGAATTCCTCTTATAAGCTAGCTTTCCACCTGAAAAGGAGTTTCGTTTTTTGTTTGAAACCATGGGGAGCATTCATACAAATGGCATTCCCTGCCTGCAATCTGGAATGGCAGAGACTGCTTCACTCTACTGCAGGCTGAGACTGCATTGCTCCCCTATTTATTTATTTATTCATTTATTCATTCATTTAGAGGACTTACATCCCACCTTTCTCCCAAGATGGGATTCAAGGTGGCTACACCCCCTAGAGACATTGGAGAGCTGCATCCCACTGTACACACACGAGTTTGTTTATTTTAAAAATTTCCGTAAATCACCCCAAATGACCTCTGAGAAGCTGGGGGGGGGG
>CM034711.1:4012015-4025844 GCA_020142125.1 Phrynosoma platyrhinos
CCATGGGATCCTCAGCACTCTTCTCCAGCACCACATCTCCAATGAGTTTTCTTCTTTACCTCCTTTCTTCACTATCCATCTCTCACATCCCTACATGGTGATGGGGAATACAATGGCTTGGATCAGGGGTAGGCAACCTTTCCCCTTTAAGGGCCGAGGGACTTCAGCTCCCAGAAGCCTCAGCCATGTTGGACAATAGTCCCATGTTGGCCAATAGCTCCTGGGATTCTGGGAACTGAAGTCCCTGGGCCCTTAAAGGGGAAAAGTTGTCTACCCCTGGCTTGGATGATCCTCACTTTAGTGTTCAATCTTTACATTTTAGGACCTTGTCCAGTTCTTTCATAACTGCCCTTCCTAAAAAACGTGTATCTAAAAAAAACATTGGCTGCCGGTTTTATTGTGTTCTCTCTGCTTAGTGTTTTAGTTTCTACTGGAAAAGTAAAAAATCCTCCTTGAACTCAGTGTAGCAAATCTGGTTTATATTTGCACCTTCACTTTTGATGACAGTGCAGAAAGAGATATCAAGTACCTCCTTGCGAAAGAGGGTTGATCATCAGCATGACAGATGCTGCACTACTTATTATTTTTGGTTTGTATTGTAGTGGTGGTGTGAGTGTTGGACTATGATTCTGGAGGCCAGGGTTCAAATCCTTGCTCCCCAGAAACCCACAGGGCAATATTGTGCAAGTCACACTCTCTCCACCTCAAAAGGAGACAATGGCAAACCATCTCTGAACAAATCTGGCCAAGAAAATCACATGATAGGCTTGCCTTAGGGTCGCCCTAAGTCAGAAATTACTTGAAGGCACACCACCACTACAACCAGATACTTTAAAAGTCAGAATTCTCTTTGGAATACATACTGGAAGATACACTTTCAGGTGCACTTTTTACATCAATGCATAAGGAGGTGCAGCATGACCACTGCCAGACAGTGCCTGGGCATAACTCTGCCTCCCTGACCCAAATGGCTACTTACTGTCTGCAGGAATATGCCAGAAGAGCTCCTTTCTATCACTACTAGACTGTCTACCTGCATTCTCCCTCTGTAGTGCCCAGAACTGTCTTAGTCAACTGCTGGAACTTCACACTTTGCCAACTTCATACAGGACCTTGGCCTGTCTGGTTTTAACATCACTCAGAGCATTTTGTTCCTCAACAGCATAAACCTGTAACAAATACATAATAAATCAGTAAATGAAGAAATTTAAAAAGGAAATCTCTCTCCTTATTTCCTCCAAACGTACTAAAGGTGGCTGGGAAAAACATCCCCTAGCTCTTGAATTGTGCATGTGCACACAAACACACGCAATTTACAGAACAGGCAGATGGAAAAACCGCAAGATCCAGAGAGAAGAGAGTGGGGTTTTCATTTTTATATACAAGACACATTTATCCATTAAATTTAGAACACAGTACAAAAAAAACACTTCAACTAATTAATCTTACAACGCGGTTCATATCAATTACTGCTCTTATTCCTAATAATAAAGGAAGGGGGCATTGTGGGTGGGCAGGGAAGGGACTCCAGGTGTTGACGCCTTTGGATCCGCCGGGCGGTGGTTGTTGGGGTTTTTTTTTGGGGGGGGGTAAGGGGAAGAGGAGGAGTAAAGGAGTAGAAAAACAAAAACAGAAAAAGGCCCCTACGGCTGAACGGCTCGTAATCTGAATGAATGAAGAAAAAAAAAAGAGAGAAAAAGAAAAGAAAAAAGATACAAATTCTATATTACATACAATAGGGGGAAAAGGTGGCTAGGGAGAGGGGAGAATGCAGAGCCCAGCCGTGCTTGGCGGGGTTCGCCGGGACTGCAGGGCCGTGCCAAGGGCAGGGGAGCTCTTCCCCCCTCTCCTCCGGGGTGGGGTGGGTTTTTTTCTCTTCCTTCTTGGTTAGGGTCGCTGTCGCTCTTCCATCCGTCTCTTGGTTGAAGTGTGGGGCTGCCTCAGAACCCCTCAATTGGCGCCCCAGTTGTAGCTGTTGTAGGCTGACTTGTTGGCCTGCGACTTTTGCGGGATGGAACTGCCCTGGCTGCGCTGGCCGGTGCCGCTCTGCAGGGGTGGCGGAGGGAAGGGCGAGGAAAGAGGAAAAGAGAGAAAAGGGTTGGAGATTCTGCCAGCAACAAGCTCTGATGTTTTTATTCTGAGTGACCAAGCAGTGATGGTGAATCTTTTAGGCACAAGTGCCCAAACTAAACAGCCTTCTGGCAATGGGTGTTACCGCGTGCCGGAAGCGGGACTTCCACCCTATGGGGCGGGACCTCTGGGACGGGACTCCCCCCCCCCCCCCCCCCCCCGAACACCTTCCCAGGCCTTCAACTACCTCTCCGGAAGCATCTGAAGTCCTGGGACGCCTGGGAGGAGGAGGAATAGGCACACACCTTTTCCTCCTCTTCCCCACTCCACGTGCCAGGGAAAATGACTTCGCATGCCATCTCTGGCACACATGCCATAGGCTCACCAACACAGAACTAAGGCATGCATACCTATAGAGAGCCTCTGGACTACTCCACAAAGCTCCAACAACAACAGCATTAAGAGGACTGAAAGAGGAACAGCTTCAACACTGTTTCATTCACTCCCATCAGCTAGGCTAGAGGTGGGCAACATGCGGCCATATACGGCCCTTATGAGCACAGAATGTGGCCTTTGATGCTATAGAGAATTTTTAAATGTTATGCCAATTCTGGGGAAAACTGGTTCAATTAGCCCCTAAATCGGACACAAATGTGGCTGTTTCCTCCCCTCCAGAAACCCCCCAAATCCATTCCCCCCCCAAAAAAAGGGGACAAAAATGTCGACTGGAAGTTATGCAACATCACGTTTTGGCACACCAATTTTATGTGTGTACTGGAAACGATGGTGCCGTCTCCAAGAAAAACATTTGGGGGGGGCAGGATGACCACTATACCCACCACAGTTGCCCACCTCTGAGCTAGACTTTGAGTCTTTCTATATCTCTATTTGTCTGCTTCCCACCAGGAACATACATTAGGTTCATGGGATCTACCTTCTTTCTTCATTTTAACTTGGGCTGAGGTCCACACACCAGAGGCTTGGGTGTGGAAAAACCAAAAACTTGCAGGAAAGCCAACTACACCCTATGAACCACACCAGCTTCCCTCAGCCTACTGTTCTGCATGTGGGTCAGAGACTATAGCTCTGATAATCTCACAGCCAACCAGGCTAGGGAAGGCTAAGAGACAGATTAGAGTTCCAACAGCTTTAGTTGGAAGTGAATTTTTGGAAAAAACAAAAATCGAAGTCCTTCCTGTTACTGTTTAAAAAATGGAAGTTCAAAACCCTCATTACATCTGCTATAATTATCATGGGTTCAGGACCTACACTTGACCCCTCAAAAGACCTTGGAGGGTCACACCACCCATCAATATAATACAATATAATTTTTTGCCCCTCTAGGAAGCAATTATAACCCCATTATGTCATTTTAAACTCAGAAGAGGCCTTTGGTGAAACAGAGAAATGACCCAGATGTCAATTCCGAGGTCATGTCCTGTTGGGGGGGGAGATTCTCTTGAGCCTAAAACAGCCTGGGAGACAAAAACGAGGCAAAATTGTCCCCCATGCTACCTAGAGAGCATCTGGAGGCATTTTCTTGGACCTTGAGGGCTGCATGCAGCCCATGGACAAACCCTCTCCTCACCCCAGTCTATTGCAGATCGAGATATTGCTGATGAGATCCCAGTCTATCTTCTGTAGGGTTTTCAGTCTAAAAACTGGAGGATGCTACTATACCTTCAACAGTTGTATGGGAAAGGGAATTTCAGCAAGTGTTTCTTGACACAAAACCAGCTAGCAAGGAAAACCAACTTAAATTCCTTCTTCTATACTACTGCTAAACATAATGCAGCCATCTCCAGTTTGCACTCTGGCAACTCCTAACTTTCTGCTCATCTCTTGTCCACACTGAAGAACCTGGACTAGACCACCAGCTGCCACAGGCTAAAGGAAACTGACATAAAGACACCTCCATATAATCCTAGTTATAGCGTACCTTTGGGTAGGTTTGAATTGTAAGGCACTTGGGAAGCGAACCTTGGTTGAAAAGCAAGGCAAAAACAAAGTAAGTATATTGGGTGAACTTTCAGGGTGCTCAAATTTCAGTTTTAAAATCTGATCGGGGTGGGTGGGGAAGACTTTCAGAAAGCCTACACATATCAATGTATGAGTAGGCAACCTGTGACTTCCAGATGCTAATGGACTGCAACTACCAGCATCCTTCACTAATGGCCAAGTTGGCTAGAACAGATGGGGATGCTGTGCAACAATATATACAAAATCATATGTTACCCACCTTTGTTGTACTTATTCCTCCCACTCCATGTCTTAACAGGACCCTATAGATGGCTTTGAGGCAGCAGAACTAAGGACTTTTACCAGGCCGACCAGGGTTTTACTACCTCAGGGTTCTACTACTACCCCCCAATGAAGTGACCAAATGTTTTGGCCTGCAACTTTTTTAGTCGCTCCAGACAATATGGTCAACAGTTAAGGGACAATTCAAAACACACCAGTGTTTTGACATTTTTGTGGAGAGACCTTTCTTTTGCTCCCATCACCTTCACAGGTATATCTGGTGGGACCATGGGAGACAAGGCCTTCTCAGTGCCGGCTCTGGAACTCCCTTCCCAGGGAGGTTGAACTGGCACCCTACTCGCTATCCTTTAATAGGCAAGTAAAGGTTTTTCTGTTTTGGCAGGCCTTTGAGGGCTGACTGCTGTGGGGGGAAAGGGCCCTTCATGTGCTGTGTTGTTTATATTTGTCGGTCTTTACAACAAATTCCCTTTAGTTTTATTGGCAAGTGTGTGCCATGTAAATTCTTTTACTGCATCTGCTTTAAGATTTGTAAGCCACTCCAGGAACTAGCTAAAGTGTTTGAGTTCCACTCTCAGAAAAGAGTGGGATGATGATGATAATAATAAACAATAATATTAATAAAACATCTAGAGGGAGCCAGGCTGCACCAGATAATTGAGGATCAACTGATGTTAACTCTGTGTATGTTGCGTTCTTTATCCCCCATGGTTTTCTCTCTTGATACAGGCACTATACAGCATCAGTAGTATACATACAATGCCACAACAAACAAAGCAATAGTACCAAGGAGAAAATTTGTATGATGTGGTGTGTGTGTGTGTATGTGTTTTGTACCTGTGCTTGTGTCTATAGCTGCATTTCTGTCTGGGGTGAAGGACTGAACACTACACTGGGGCAGCTGGCTAAGCACAAGATGTCACCCCCTTCTGAGAGGTTTGTTACCTGGTCTTCCTGCTGGCGTTGCAAGTACAGAATCGGCTGCAAATGTTTAGGAAGGTGGAGGCAGGCAGAGGATATGGAAAATACAAGGATACATTATGACAGCCCCCATTGGACCCAAGCGTGTGAAGAAGAGGAGGAAGAGTTTGGGGGTGGAATGTACCAAGTATGCTGGAAGGGGAGAAGTGTTAGCCAGACTTGGTACGACCTAGCAGAGGGGGGATTTGGGGCAAGGGATGTGCAAATGTCTTAAGTTATCCCAGGTCCTTCCCCCATTTATGCATGTTGAGGATGTCACATGTGTCTCCATGCTATGGGGCTGGAAGAGAATGCTGGACCTGGAGACAGTTGCATATATAGGAAGGAATGGGTTTCAGGGAGGAGAGGGTGTCCATGCTTACCTGCCCATCCTGCTGCAGATGGTGATGCAAGATCTGGGAGTGCGCCTGCTGATGTGGGGTCAGGATGTGCATGAATGGGGCTGGCGGATACGCTGCAGCGGTGGCAGGGTTGATGGGGCCGCCGCTGCCCAGTGCTGACGGCAGATTAAAGGAGGCTGCCGGGGTTCCAGTGTGGAATCCCTGCTTCTCAAAAGACTGCTGCTGAGGGCAAGAGAGCAAGTTTAGGGAAAGATTAGACTCCATCACCTCTTATTCCTTTGCACAATGCTGCTTCTTTTCTCTTAAGCTGCTACACAAATAGGTAAAAACTGTGGTGGGGAATGAAGGGAAAACAAAACTGGAATGGGGAGAGGAAAAGGGATGCAGCATCCACCCAGTCTCTGTCTACATTAACAACCCTGCTTCCCCACTGCAAATACCAACCTGCGTTTTGGAGTAGACAGATCCAGAGATGTCCGGCACACCTGTGTTACTAGATGTAACTGACACACCTGGAGTCAAAAACAAAATGGACTGAGCCGCTGGATAGTTCAGACATTACAGCACAGAAGGCAACATCCAAGTCTCATGCTAGCTTTCCATCCTGGTTCCATAAAGACCAGTTCTGCCTATCTTCGGCCTCCTGCCTACCCACATTATTGAGACAACTCCTACAATCTGTACTGAATGAGAAAATCTTCTCCACGCCCAGGATCATCACACTAGGGATAATTTACATCAAGTTTAGGGAAATTTCCCCCAGTACCATTACTGTGGATCTCAAGGACCCCTAAATGTTGCAAAGACGGCGAATAAATTGCCCCCAATTGCTTCTAACCATCTCCTCGAAGGACACAGAGGTTATTTCTCCATATCTGCCCCCACCCAGCTATTTTTGACCCAGTAGTTAACCTTTTCCCAATAAGAAGTGACCTACAAGTTAATTTACGGGTCACTTCCTGGCTTTAAGGGCCATTTTGCCTCCTGGCCTTAAAACAGTCCAGGGAAGCCCTCAAACATGTTCCTCATGTGGTCCTAGGAGGTATTAAAGTGCATTTATCCCCAAAAAATGTTTTCACAGGTGGGTGTGGCCCTTCAAGATCTTTGCCCCCAACAAGTCTCCACCTTGATTTCAACTAACACCATACAGACAGGCCTACACAGCGTGTCAAGGCCAGAGATCTGGTTTCTCTGCGCTACCTGCTCACCTGTGCTGTATCCGTGAGAGCCGTAGCCACTAGGCTGTTGGAAGGGGGTGGCTGAGGCATTCACGCTGACATTCACACTATGCTGTTTGGAAGAAGTGGGAGCCACCTGGGGAAAGCAAAGGGCTGGGGAGTGAGCAGCATGGGGGGCAGGGGCGGGGTCCGGCTCCACCCCCGCCCCATAGCTCCACAGCAGGCCGGCACTCACGGGGAACACGGCTGGCCCATACTGGAAGGTGCTGGGCAGCCCTGGGACTCCGGTATAGTAGGGCAGGCTGGTGTAGCTGTAGCCGGGTGGCAGGGCCGGATTCAGGAACGTTTGCTGGGTGGTGTGGTGAGTCTGTGTCTGGTTCTGCTGAGGCTGCGCCAGGGTTGTTGCTGGCGCAGGGGAAGAAGCATCGCCTCGGCCAAACTTCGTGAGGTCACCTGAAAACAAACAGCAGGGTGAGGAGGAATGAGAACATCACCAATGGTTCACAATAAATACAGCAGATAAAGTGAATATCTTGTTTGCCAGTGCTTTGGGAAAAATCAGGCTGCTCCTGAAAACAGAAAGAATAATTTGGGCTAAAAACATGCTAAACCATTTAACACATAAAACAGGACAATTAAAAAAATTAAAACAAATTCAAAACTACTCCTGGGCAAATTTGGATGAAATCATTTATACCCTCCAAGACTTTGGTAAATAGCCATGTTTTTGCCTGGAATCAGAATAACTACAAGCCAGTTGACTAAAGAGAATGCTTCTCTCCTGTAAACTGCCTGAACATGGAGCATCTTGTCCTTAACACCCATCAGTCTGAAATGTATCTGGATCTACCACTGGAAGTCAGGCATTATGTGGGGATACAGGTGAGAGTTGCTGTGGCACCCATTAACAATGTCTTCCCATTTGGAAGGCCAGCCTCATTTCTGTGTAAAGTTAAAGGGGTGGGTGGGTTAGTGGGGGGAATATGGTATTGTTTTAACTTGTTACATTTTAATTTGTTGTACGCCGCCCCGATTGCCAAGCAGAGGGGTGGGTTATAAATAAAAACTATTATTATTATTAAAACTCCAATCTTCACCCACATTTTGGGGGCCAGGTAACCACAGGTTGGTTGTGATCGGTTGGACTGCAGATCCTGACCCCAAGTCTATTTTCCTCTTTGAATTACTTTACTTGGTTTTACAACTACTTAAGTTGTTTTTATTGTCTACACCTTGCCCTGAGGTTTTTAAATGTAGGGCAAGTTAGAAACAAACCATTAAGAGGTGGGAGGAGGACAAAACAGTTGGAAAGCCATGTGGATTGCAATATTTTCTGTCAGGGCAAAATCCAGTTTTGGAAAAGTGTTATTAATGTCACATGTGAAGACAACAGGATTATTGGAAAGGGCAGATAGTAACCTGAAATAAAACAATTACAACCTGAAGTGCTCCTCATCCAGGATTTCAAACACTACATCCTTTCTGAGATTGATGGGTTGTGATGATCACACAAGTGTTAAGGACAAGAAACTGTTTTCCTAACAGTCAGGAGTCTCACTCTTCAGCTCTTTGGAACACAATACCCATCAGAATATGGGAAGGGAGGGGGACAGAAAAATCCCAATCCTATTTGAACAGAAGGAAAAGCAGACTACAGGGCCAGAACTTTACTGAGACCAGAATGCAGTCCTGGGCACTGGACTTCAAGGCAACATTCTTGGGTAGATACCATGCAGGTTTATAGCCTGTATTAGATGGTGTACCAGTAGCAATGAGAAACATGCTGGGTGAAAACCTTCTCGTTCCTACAGTACCAAACCAGATGTCTTTGGAAAGCCTGCAAACAGGACATGAGTGAAAGAGCACCTTCCCTCTTCTGTGGCCCAGCCACTTGTATACAAAAGCATACGTATTTAGCTATTTCAGCTAGTAGTCATTCATAGTATTTTCCTCCATTAATTGCATAATCTTATTTGAAAGCCATCAGATGGCCCAGTGAGAAAGCTTTCATCGGGCCACCCAGCATGAGTGGTGAAGAATTATGAGAGTTGTAGTCCAAAACATCTGGAGAGCATAAATGCCTGTTACATATTCCTTCCAAGGAAAATGAACCTTGGAATGCTGCCCATTAAATGTAGGATTCTCAGGGTAGAGGAAAGCACAGCAAACGTGAATTCTAGCTCAAGAATCTGAAAGTGTGTAGCACAGAATTCTACAGTGACACAAACACATAGAGAAATACACATGAACACCAGCCTGATTACTGAACAACCATTTCCTGGTGCAGTAAAGAAAAGTTGGGGGGAAGGGGGAAGGAAAGCGGATTTAAGCCAACCTCCTTCCAAAAAGGGCCCGGCCATCTCCCTACCAGAGTAAGGGTTGGTGCTCAAGCTCGCGTCCCTTCCAGTCAGCGGGGTGGTCGGCGTGGGGAATGGGATACTGTAGTAGTCCTGGAAAAGAGACAGAAATTAAGGTAACTCATCATGACTGGGTTTTGCTGGTGGAGAAACCCATCACCAGGGATCAAGACTGCGAGACTTGACCAATCCTGCCTCTGAATGAAAAAGCAAGACAAAAAGCGGCAACCTTCTTTAAATATTGGGCTTGTCTTCTTAAGTCACTGGCAAAGCAGGGCTGTGGAGTCAGAAATGTACCAACTACAGCTTCAAAATAAAGACTTATGTACTACTAATACATCTACATCTGTCATTTGTGAAGGGTTCTGAGTCAGTCAGTAAAAAAACAAAGAAGTCTGAGTTGAGAATCAAAGGTTTGATGTACTGACTTCACAGCCCTGAGTATTACAACTCACTTCTCTATAAAGATGTTCTGTATACTTGGCTGATTATTAATAATCATTTTGCACACTCAGTTATTTCTTTTTGTTGCATGCGGTACACTGCAAGTGTTACAAACCATATAATTAAAACATTGGGTATATACTGGTACAGTGTGTAATACAAAATGATATGGAATTTAATAAACTTTTTTAAGGAACTGGGAAGACTAAATATAACTTACCAAGGGGAACCTTGTCTGAAGCATCTGTAGGTCATCATAGCCATAAACTTGTGGCTGAAAATAAAAAGAAAATGAAAAATCAGGAAGATGCCAAACCCTTCTACACTGGCAGTGGTGTGGGTTTTCTGGAAAATTTTGAACAGGAAAATTTTCTTCCCATGCCCTCAGTCAAATGGGTTCTATATGTTAGCATGATTAGATTTATTTATCTATTGAAAATGTATCTCTCCTTCTCCCAATGATGGGACTTTACCTGCCAGTGAAAGACCACAGTTTATGTGTCTTGGGTTGTTGTTGTTTTATTTGCTCTATTCATGAGAAACAGTGATGCTAGTGGAATCCAAGCCTCCCTTAACAAGTGACAACTTACACAGGACTGGAATCCATTTTGTGTAGACTAGATGTAGAGGGAGCTACCCTTTCTGACCACTGGCAGAAGCAAATGTTCCCACCTACTGCTCTCCTCTATACCAGGATTTCCTGTTTAAACAATTTGGGTCAACGCTACCTGAAAGCTATCAGGTATCTCCAATAGGAGAGCCTGGGCCTTGAGATATTCTAGGAAGGTCCTGTGAGGCTTCCACTTATTCCCTACCTGTGCTACCAATGCGAGGAAGTCCTCCTGTCCCACAGTTATAGCATTAATTGTGGGGTCCTTCTAGATGCCCACATGATTCATTTGGGAGACTTTATCCATTTAATCTCTCAAACAGACACCACCACCCTGGATTAACTGCTGCCACCACAAATACTGTGTGCCTGAATTCAAGCTTTCCAATATTCATTAAGTCGCATTCTTGGAGGTATACATGTGTAATATAGAAAAACCCTGATTTATTAACAGAAATGGAACAGAACATCAAACCTAACTTTGATACTCATCTCTCACCCTGTCACATCCTAACTAATTCTGACCCTGAGTTAACTAACCTCTCTCTAACCCTGATTAACTCTCTTTACATCTCTAACTCCTACTCCTAACTCTGATAGACTCCTAATCCTAACAGACCCAACTCTCACTCTATCCGACTTGTGTTTACCTGTACCTCCCCATTCCCTTTTTGAAAGTTTTTCTTGTTGTGAGCTGCCTTAAATCCCAGCTTTGGAAGAAAAACAGAATATTGATAAATTAAACATTTATGTCTAAGTCATATGTTACCAATGCAAGCCAGTGAGAGGGCTGCACTGACTGCATCTGATACTGACTCAAGGTTGATTTCCCATGTTCTGTCCCTCCTGCCAAGCCAGGGTCAAGAGCCAAGCAGGATCTACTGGCATGGGGTTCATCTGTTGTCACAGTTGGAAAAATTATACTACTCACCGGGTAGGGGTGCAATAGCCCTGGAGCCATGATGTACGGATTGGGCAGCAAGGGTGGCACACCAGGAGGCAAGTTGGGAGGAGCCTTTCCTAAGGGGAGAAGGAAAAGTTATAGCAGGCACCACACACCAGTGCTTCCAGTCCCCACAGGCAGATATGTGTTGGTGGAGCAACTTGCAACAAGAGCCACACACTTCAAAAGGAAATTACAATTCAGCAGTGGTGGAGGTGTGCTCTGTCAGAAGCGGTTACTGGGCCTGAGACCAAATCTTTTGATTGGCTTCAGATCATTCAGAAAGGGCAGTGGCTCACAGAGGGGGAATGTGCTTTGCATGCAAGGTCTCCATCCCTGGCATCTCCTGACAGTTTTTCCAGGATGAGAAAACCTGGGTGGACCTTTATTCCTCCAGCAACTTAAGACTCTAGCACTAACAATCCTTTCCTAACATCCAAGCTTGGGTAAGTCTAATGAGCACTGCAGGTAAAAATATCTGGAGGACCAAAAGCATCCTTCCCTATCAAAGTGATGGCCCTGTCACACCTTGCTCATATCTTTTGGACACTTGCCTCTCTGTTTAAAAGCAGAGCAGAAAAGATGGGAAAATGTTACAGCCTTTTGTCAGAACCATGCCTGTGTGCATAGATTTTGTCAGGTTTTTATTGTTGTTGGGTTAAATGTTTTAGTATTTTAATAGTTGTGGTTGATAGGGGATTGTGGGTATGCTAGTAGTCATAGCAAATAGTTAGTTGGTATGGGGGGTTGGGACTATTGGTATCAGCTAGAATAGTTTTGAGAAA
The DNA here is from genome assembly GCA_020142125.1 of Phrynosoma platyrhinos. NCBI lineage: Eukaryota > Metazoa > Chordata > Lepidosauria > Squamata > Phrynosomatidae > Phrynosoma > Phrynosoma platyrhinos. Next base: position 4,023,984 of record CM034711.1, read on the forward strand.
GTTAGGCCTTTGGAATGTGTAAACTGTGGGATGCGCAGAGTTGGTGTCTGGATGTAACTGGAAGGAGGGGTGTTGGGTGGCATGCCTTTGCTGAAAAGAGAAAGTGCTGGTGAGAAGGTTTGGAAAAGGGGGGCTGGTTTGATGGGGGGGGAAAGTTACGGGAATTGGAGGTGGGTGCTGGTTCTGGCACCAAGGGTGTTGGGTGGAGTTTAATGGTTTGGGGGTTTTAAGATATCGTTTGGCTTGGAGGGGGCAGTTCTGGCTTAAATGCTGACTGGTGAATTTCTGACTATGTTCTCAATAAACTTCTTGTCGGTTCAACTTGCTGGACTTACTGATACACAGAGTTGCTGAATTTGCTCAAGTCTGACACTTGCTGATGGCTCCAAACAGAGATGCCATTTACCCAGAGGAGAAGGAAGCAGCAGAAAAATATGCACAATTAACATATAAAGAACGGATGGGGAACCTCAGGCCCATGAGCCAAATCTGGCCTTATTAATGGAATCCCAATTTGGCCCATGGAGTTTCTCAACACAGCCATATCCCCTTCCCTACGATGATTCTAGTGGCTTCCCAGTTTTGAGTCCTCACCACTCCCTGGATTGAAGTCCCTCTCCAAAAGGCTTTACTGGCAATAAAAGCTCTAAGCTAAGATGTGTTAGCATACCAGGTTCCAACCCTTTCCCTTTGGCCCTGATCTACTACTGGAGTGGGGCCTAAAAGCTTAGTTTGGTCCTCAGGCTAGAAGAGGTTCCCCGTCCAACTAGCACAAGGGAATTAAACGCACCGTCCCCTGTGCATTTTATTCATCAGTCAAGGTTAGAGGTTTTTAGCAGGCACCTGACGTCGTGGCGACAGAACTGCGGGTCGTGGCTGTTACTGTGGAGTTGCTACTGAGGCTCAGGCCTAAGCTGTTGACGCTGCTCAGACTTGAGGAGGCGCTGACCACAGGCGGGGCAGCCGAGACGGTGCTGGAGGAGGTGGAGAAAGTGCTTGCGGAAGAATGGAGCCCAGCTTCGCTCTCCACACTGGTGTGCTGAAGAAAGGAGGGAAGGATAAAGAAGTCAGACAGAGAGTTGAGAAGGAAATCAGGATCCCGTGAAGACTAGACCACAGGGGTCACGACAAAAGAAAATTCTCAAACCACTGTCCATTGTTGGAGCACTGCAGTTCAGCCAACCACTGGTTTTGGTCTGGTTGCATCTGGTCGCGGCTCCACCTTTTGATTTTGCATACCCACGCCCATCCAGAGTAGCTACAGGCCAAGCTAGGCAGGAATAGGATGGCATGCGTTTTGCAGGCCTCAAAATGATTCTTGTTGGTTCAACTTGCTGGACTTATTGATACAGAGAGTTCCCACCAGTGCCACATGTGCCACTTTTGGGTGGGGTGGGGCAGCTCTGGGGTGGCAAGGCCCCGATCCAGGTCCCTCCAGGAAGAGAGGGGAGGAAGAGGAGGAAGAAAAGGAGGAAAAGGAAGAGGGTGAGAAGAAGGAAAAGGAGGATGAGGGGAGGAAGAACAGAAAAAGGAAGAAAAGGAAAAGGTGGAAGAGGAGGAAGAAGAGGAGGGGGAATAAGGCCACTACCATTGCTGATTTCCTCCCAGCAAGGGAGACTGGATAAGAGACGAGGTGTCAATTCCCAGCCAGGCTGCAAAACCCACTGGGTAACCTTGGGCAAGTCACGCTCTCTCAGCCTCAAAGGAAGGCGGCCAGGGCAAACCCACTCTGAATCAACCTTGCCAAAAAAATCCCAATGATTAGGGCTTGCTTGCTCGCCTAGCCACCTGCCCAGCATACAATCTTCCAGGAGGAGGAGGAGGAGGAGGAAAAAGGAGAAGAGGAAGAAGAAGAGGAGGC
>CM034711.1:4035227-4064639 GCA_020142125.1 Phrynosoma platyrhinos
CCCCATTTCTTCCTGTTTTGCTGCACACATGCTCAGTAAGGGATTCTGGAGAAGTGCCTTCAGTGTTGTAAGCAGGCACACAGCTATGGCAGGGTCACCTAGAGCAGAATCCCATTCTTTCCCAGCTCAGGCTCAGTTTATTGCATTGTTTACTACAGGCATGCTGCTGTACCATGACACCAGAGGTTTGTGTCTTCAACCTTCTTCACTATCCTTCCAATGCTGACGCAGCCCAAAAAGCTTCCTGGTAGACAGAGGATGAAAGGAAAGAGGGCTGGACAGATGCGAAAGGACTTTGTAAAAAGGAGCGTCTTTGTCAGAGGCTCTGTTAACTAATATATCCCTGTACTGAGCATGTATTTTGGATGAGATTAAAGAAGCGTGAATGTGTAAACACTCACTAAGCTTTCACAAGTATATGGAATTGCTGGCACTTCTTTAAAATATCAGAACTTCATTGAGAAAGAGAGGGAAGGGACTAAATAAGGTTTCAGCTATTTTAGATGCTGTGGAGTTTGGCACCAGAGAACTGGCTTGTTTGGGCACTGTAGACCACCAGTCAACTACATAGCTGTGCGACCGAATGGGCCAACAATCCCATTTCTTGTTGTAGCATACGCTGTCCCCCCTTTATGGCTATGAAGGAGCCAGAAAGGGTCTACTGGTATGCAGGCTTCTTCTTTAAGGCAGACTTAGGGCCTTTACAGGCTGCCAGAAATAATGCAGATTGAGCCTTCTCTGTCAGAGAGCTCTGATGCCACAATAAACTACAGTTCCCATGATTCCTTAGCACTGAGCCAGGGCAGTTAAGTGGCCTCAATCTGCATTATTTCTGGCAGTCTGTAAAGGCTCTAAATGAAAAAGATTTGAAAATAGCCAAAACAAAAACAGGATGACTCCAATCATTATTTAAGTTTTCTATGGATACATCTTCATACATTTTCAAAACCCTAGTAGAAATCTGACCATCTTCCTAATTTAAAATTAAATAAAGTATTATTTTATATCCCACAAGAAGAGATTTTCTGCTCATTTTTAAGGCATGTTAAGAGAATATACCACTTAATGGATAATGTCTGCCCTTGCTATGGTGGCAGACCCAAAATGCTTGTATTTGATAAATCATTAAATTAGCTCTTCATTCAAGATGAGTGTGTTCACATCTTGTGTTAACCATGGCTTGTTGGTCAAGAAATAAACAACAGATGACCAAACAAATCATGGACTGCCTTTCTCATTTGTGTTCTTTTTTTCTCTCACCCCATGTGTCACCTCCTGTTTGAGTGAACACAGCTGGGGAAACAAGCCAGGTAAAGCAACAGTTGCAGGTTTGGACATTGTGAATAGCCAGTGTTCAAAACCAACAACAAACCACAGATTCTAAGCACGAGTTGCAGCTGTCTAATAAACTTTGGCTTGTTAGCAGAGAAAAGTTTGCACATCACAAACCAGATTTCAGCAAATCAAATAATGACTTGTGGTAACACACAAATACAATTATGGAGAAGCGGCTTTAAGTTTGCCTAAAGAAGTCTGAATCAGACGCCAAATGAATATGAGAACACTTTTGGTTTATCTTCCAGTGTGCCTTACCATACTGCACAAGAGATGAGGACTGGCTCGTGGTGCTGATATCCCAGGAAGCGGCCGTGCTGCTGCTCCCAGACGGTTGGGGGTGCTGAGCTGCCAGCTGAGCCAAAGCCTGAGCAGTCTTGAACTGTTCCAAGAACTGTGAGCCCGTGGTTGTGGTGGCGCTGCTGGTTTTGGCCTCACCAACATCACTGAACCCCTTTCCCAGCATGCTGACCTGAAGTTGAAGAAAGGTGGGAAAGGTAAAGCAAGCCAATGTGGCATGGTAGCTTTGGACAGAGGTTAAAATCTCCACTAAAGCTCTCCCTCTGAAATCTCACTTTATAATGAGGTGGAGAAAGTCAAGCCCTCCTGGGATCCCAATATGTCTAGTGTTTCCCACAGGGTCGCATACCATTCCTCATAACGCAAGAGTTTGATTTCCAAGTTTGAACAGATTTTCTCCCACATTCCAAAGGTTGGAAAATGGCTAAGGTAATAAAGGCTTTATAGTATGAGATGGAGGTATCTTTGTTTCTGCTCTTTTGCCTTTCACAAGTAAATGCAGCCCATGAAAACCACTCTGAAATTTAATTTGGTTCTTGAGCTAAAAGTAATACTTACACCCTTGCTTTATAATGTGAGAATGAGGTGGATGTATGATGTAAAAAATGAAGGCAGTAAGAGTGGGGGAATAGGACAACACCTTCAGAACTAAGAATGTATTCATTTTAGCATGAGTTTTCATAGATTAAAAGCTATTCTCTCAGATGCACTGAGGAAATCCAGCGTTTTTGGATCTAGAAACTAAGGTTTGCTATGTTTGTTTACTCCTATGCCATGAGTGCCCATAGTTTGATCTCAAGGTACGTATCATTCACAAAGTTGAAGCAATCATGAGTACAAAGTGACAGAACTGGGTGGCTAGATGCTCTGTAGCTCTATCCAGAATGGCATTCTTGATGGCTGAGAGTCCATTATGGTGTGTGATGTTGATACAGTGTGCTCTGACATCAACAGTGGCTACAATAATTTTTCTGGAACGTTATGGATAGACCACATTTCTCTCAGGAAATCAGTAGTATTCCTCCAACAGCTTAGGCAACTTGTGGCATATAGTCTTGAGTCCATACACCCAGACAGGCGAACATGGAAGCCAATGCTGAGATAAGGAGTCATCCACTGTCACCATGGAGAGTAGACAGAAGAAGCCTGGTTAAGGCTTTTAAGATATGTCCATGCAAATTTGGTTCTACACATCTGTGAAGAATTCTTCCATCAATTTGTATAGCTCCTACTGATATTCTCCAGTGGAAACTGTGGAAAGGGGCCTGTAAAAATGTGGCATTCAGCAACTGTCTGTCAGCCTCTTGTATGCAGTCCAACTTGTTCCTCCTTTGTCTGCCTCTTTGATGATGATGACTGAATTGTTTTTGAGGCTGTGGGTGGCATCATGTTCTGTACAGCTGAGACTGTGTGTTAAATTATTCCCCTTGTTGAGACACACACAGTGTAGCTGTGTGTACTATATCTCCTTCAGGAAAAGATTGTCTCCAAGAGAATGTACATGTATTTATCCAGAGACAATTAACAGCACAGAGATGTCAGATACAGAATGACTATGTGCTCATGTGACAATTGCTCTCAATGAGGTAACCACATTTATACCTGAAACTAACACTCCACTCCATCAGATCTGGGGAAACTCATGATAAAATAAATCAGTTAGTCTTAAAGGTGCTACTAGACTTTCTTGTCCATTATGTCCCCTTATCTTGATAATGAAGCATATTATCTTTTTGAAAAATTATAAAAGTAAATTATTTTTTAAAATGATTAAAGTAAGTAGCCCTTGCTTTCCCTGTGAATTGTAAGCACTGCATTTTAAGTGTCAGGAAACTGAAACTGTTACATAGCCTGCTGTCAGGATCTGAGACCCTCAAAGGTCCTGACTTGCTTGTTAGTCATTTATGCTATACCTGCTTTGCTTTGTATGACTAGGTGATGAGATGTGTTAATACTTTTGGTGTTGTCAAGTATAAAGAATGTTTACCTATGCTGGAGTTGGTTAATGAGCAGATGTGAAGGAGAGTAATAGGTAATAGGTACTGTCGAGGTCAGTTCCGTAGGAATGCCTGGTATGAAAAGAAACAATGGGGGTGTCCTGGAAAGAGGGATGTTTTGGTTTAGTAGTGAGGTTTGAGTGCATGAAAAGACTTGAAATGCTTTGTGGTTTTAATACACTGTGTAACTGAAAGTACTTTCATCCTAACAAACTGCCATACAATGAATTGCTTTGGTTTCTGAATAAAGTTTTCCAATTTGCATTGAAGTTTGAATTTCTGAGCTAAAGTCACCCAGTACATGACATCTGCAAAGCTTAGTTGGTCTGACCTGGCAAGGGCCCCTGCAAAGAGCAGCCCTCCCCTTACCATGCCATGATGGGAGAAGGTATTCCCCGAACTTGGCTGGGATATCGCGCTCTGCTTGGAATTACTGAACACCAGCGGCTGGCTGAGGGTGGGTGCCTGCGAGGAATCCAGGTTGGGCGACTCGTTCTCCAAAGAAGAAGGTGTCTTTCCTAACAGCACCGCAAGGTCAATTCTGGGAAAGAAAGCATCACTGAGATTAGCAAAGGCTGTCAAGCCTCATGTTTCTGCAACTGGCCACCCTGCCTCACTATCATTGTTCAAATATCCAGAATGAGTCTAATTCTGGGCATTATTAGAACTAAGTAAACCAAAACACAATATATTAGGACAAACTAACAAGAGAAGGGTCCATCAATTCCATAGAAATAACATAATGCTCTGCAGGCATTCTTGGCTTTCTCCATTTGGTTTTTCCAGATGTTTTGGACCTCCAGAAGCCCCAGGCCACAGGGCCAAAGAAAGAGATTGTGGAATTGTAGTTTATGGTATCTGGAGGAATTAAAAGTTCCCCAACTCTGGTTCATTCATATAAAGCATGGAATGCTGGCATCCACAACACTTAGACCAATGGGTACAGACCCTGGATAGGGAACTGTGGAAGGTGTGGTCCAAAAAAGTGACTTTTACAACTTCTGCATTATGTGGGCTAAAAGGCACTTATTTTGCAACAGCCAGATGGTAAATCTCTCTAGTCTAGGTAATTTCACGAATTTCCAAAGATATTTTAAACATGGCAAGTTTTTCATCCGACCAGAGGCTGGTTAGATATTCCCTCTGATACTTTTTTAAACTACTGCCCTCTCTGTTTTTACATCGTTTCTTTCACAGTTTTATCACTTTTATTTTCAACTTAAATACTTTAGGCACACAGCCTGCAAAAGGAAATATAAAATGAGAGAAAATAAAATAGTTCTGCTTTAACTCGGGGGTAGATTAACTCAAGGGTGTGCTGCCTCGCCCTTATTGTTGGGTTGAAAATCCCAGCAGCCTTTCCCGAGTGGAATCAAACCCTAGTCTCCAGACTTGCAGTCCAACGCTCAGACCATTATACCATGCTGGCTAGCCTTGGCTATTATTAGAGCCTAAACATTTATGCAAAAGTAATATATGCAATTACTCATTTGGATAATCTATTCCTAAACACAAATCCCTGGGCAATACACCACTCTGGGAAGGGCAATGGTAATACCTTTATTACCTTTAGAAGGTAATACCCTGGCGCAAAAAGCACAACTGAAATGCCACTGCTTTTATAGGTACAAATACGTCACCTCTGTCCAGCTGTAATGGTCACATTTTCTGCAGGCAGAGGCACGGTGGAGACATTGGATGCAGTGAAGATCTTTGTTTCTGAAAGCTAGAGCGGAGGAAAGGGAAAGAGGTGGTTAGAGGATGTCCATGTCAAGTAAACGTAATAAAAGAGGGATCAGAGTTTGGGAACTTAATTCTTTGGACTATTTCTTTACTTTATATTCCTCCTTTCTCACAGCACAGCATCCAAAACAGCTTACAACAAATTAAAATATACAGATACAAAAAAATCTATTAGTACAAAATGTTTTTTTAAAAACTATTCTATTAAAAACTCAAAGTTCAAAGCAGTTTAAAACACATTTAAAATATAATTATAAAAGATAAAAACACAACACGCTCCCTTAAAATATCTTTCTGTCACATGAATTAGGAGCCAAAGGCCTACCTAAATAAAGGTCTTGGCCTGCTGGTGGAAAGAGAGCAAAGAGAGGACCAGCCAAGCCTCCTGTGGAAGAGAAGTCTATAACCAGGAAGCAGTACTAAGAAGGCTCTCTAAAACTACATGGCTGGGGGATACGGGGAGTTGTAATTTAAAAAAAAAATGAATACTAATGTCACAATTGTCCATGCCATTATATTTCTGATTTCTATGTATGGTTGTAAAAGCTGGACAGTGAAGAAAGTTGGTAGGAAGAAATCAACTCATGTGAAATGTGGTGCTAGAGGAGAGAAACCATGAATTATTCAAAAGATCAATAAATGGGTTCTAGAGCAAATCAAGCCTGAACTCTCCCTAGAAGCCAAGATGACTAAACTGAAACTGCCATACTTTGGACATATGGGATGACTAGATTCATTAGAAAAGATAATGATGTTTAACCAGGTAGAAGGCAGTAGGAAAACAGGAGTCCATCAAGGAAGCCACAGCCCTGAATTTGCAGTGTGATTTGTGGAATCGGCCTAAGTTGGGAGTCTATTTGATAGCAATTAACAGTCCAAAAATTACTTTCCTGAATGGATACTAAGCAAGCAACCAGGAAGAGAAAGACACCTACATCTTCATTCCAGTCCTCTGTCCCCCACTCCTCCGTTGCTGTCCTCCACGCACCTGCCAAAAGAAGCAAAAGAAAGCATCTGGCATGAGTGATTCTTGGGCACCTCAGAGAAAAGTTTAAGGAGGCAGGTTTTACAAGAGCATTGCAAGCAGCTAAGCAGGTTGGTGCCCCTTGCCCAAACAAACACAAGCGGGAGCCAGGGGAGGAGAGGAAGAGAAAGAAATACTGGTACACCACACACAAGTTGCCCTACCCACCCACCATCAAAGCGAAAGAGGCAGCTGGACCGCTCAGTTCACCTCAGGTAAGGGAATTGCTTTCTTTGCCCTGGCTCAAAACTCACTTCACCGGAAAAAATTACCACATGTCCTTCTGTTATTCTACAGGCCTGCAGCTCCCTGCCTCCGCCACCCCATTACATTGCTCCCTGCCTCCGCCACACTTGCTCCTCACTTTCTCACCTGAAGCAAGACCCTGACTTCCAGCAGAGGGACTGTGGCCACAACTGTCCATGCAAAGGGAGTAGAATAAATGAACCCCCAGCTCAAGGTCCAACATTTTGGGGACACAGATGAAGCTGTAGCTCCCTTCCTGCAAGATACAGTTGTCTTTTCTTCTTACAACCCCATTTTGCTTTTGGGAATACCAGTTCTTTAAAACAATAAAATAAAAAACTGAACCACCTTAACTTTCATTTCCTTCACATAGGACAAGGGTGCTTTCTTTTATTAAAAGAGTTTTAATCTTGCTGGACAAATCTCCAGGTGCCTGGCTGTTCATAGCCCTATTCCAGCCACTTCCCAGATACCTGCCATTACAGAGAGTATGGGAAGCTCATTTCAAGGCCCCGGAGAAATCAGGAGGCAAGCGGGGGAGTGGAGTCACATGACATCACCCTGGACGTTCAAAAGTCCTCTACTGGTTTTTGTAATGTGTTTGATAATTTTAAAAGTCCAAATGGGGTCAACTGACAGAAAGGGTTAGGCAATGGGAGCATACAAAGAGCTAGATAGGTTAACTGTTTCTGACTTCTATCCCGCAATAGACAGTTTTCCTTTCATAGAATCATAGAGTTGGAAGAGACCACAAGGGCCATCCAGTCCAACCCCCTGCCATGCAGGAACTCAAAATCAAACCATCCAAGACAGATGGCCATCCAGCCTCTGTTTAAAGTCCTCCAAAGGAGAAGACTCCATCACTCTCCAAGGAAGCATCTTCCACTGTCAAACAGCTCTTACTGTCAGGAAGTTCCTCCTAATGTTGAGGTGGAATCGCTTTTCCTGTAGCTTCCATCCAGTGCTCCGGATCCAATTCTCTGGAGCAACAGAAAACAAGCTAGTCCCTCAACACCCTACTAAGCTTTCTTTGCCTCAGGCTAACATCCCCAGACACCCAGAATAGTCACTTGCTGGGGCAAGTGGACCAAGTATTAGATACCCCCCCAACATTTGCACAAACAGTAGAGACCTAGGACGCTGCTTTTGCCATGCAGTTTCAAAGAGGGCAGAAGCTCCTGACAGCTTTGAAGAAGAAGTTTCAAAGAGGACATGTGACATTTGAGAGAGAACTAGAGATAACCAAAATTTAAAAACTGATGCCAAAATTAGCACATAAGAGATTCTGAGTGTTAGGATATCATTCTGCAACATCTTAACTATGAGTGATGGCTCTACCTTCCCCTGAACCCATCCCTTTGAGTAGGAATGGACAAAATATGATCCTCAGACCCCCTTTAATCCCCTCTACATGTAGTAAACAAAATTTCATTGAAAATGCAAATGGTACCCCAGGAACCTCAGAGGTACACAATCTGTCATCTGAAAACTATTGCAAGGAGGGAGGGATACAACTGACTGCTTAGTCAGTCCCCCCTCCCCGCATTTTAAGGGGTGCAAAACATTTAATTGGCAAATTTCCCCTCAAAGTTCTGGGGGCATTCTTTGCCCACTCCTACTTGAAAGGATGGGTTCAGGGGAAGGTAGAGCCATCACTCATAGTTAAGATGTTGCAGAACGATATCCTAACACTCAGGTTTGGTTTAAAAAAAATCTAACCTAGAAGGGGGTTAGAAGAGTATGCAGCCCACCCAAGTCCAATGAAGGAAAATTACTCCCAACCTGAGAAAGAAGCTGAGAAAATAGCTACCCTGGTCTCCAGATTCAAACCCTGGTCTCCAGAATCATAGTCCAATACTCAACCATTACACCACACACACTACCAAATTAGGCTGTTGAAAAGGGGTATAAGGGACAAGGAATCAATTTGTTCATGAAGGAGCCTATACATGTACTTCTGGGACAAGTCCCGAATTCCTCAGCTGAACATGCGTTCAGACCAGAGTTTTGAAAAAGTGATTACTGTAGCCATGCTGGCTGTAGGATTCTGGGAATTACAGTCCAAAAAGGGAATGCTGACAAGCTCCAGCCCAGAAGTAGCCTGTTCCTTCATTCTTAGCTTAGGTAGCTGTCCTTCTTAGCTGCCCTCCTAACCCACTGTTTTGCACCTGGTCCAGTTGGTTCTTGTCAGAACAGATTACACAAGCCTGAAGTCTGCCCATCCCTAGTCTTGGTATCCTGGAGAGAAGGACACAATCAAAGGTAGAGCATCAATGAAAACTGAACACTGGGAAACAACCAGCAAGAGTCCCCAGTCCAGCTATCAGCAAACCACTTTCAGAAATAGTATGGCAGACTAATTCAATCCAACTTCTTCCTTACAGTGTTGAACTAGTAGTTTACATCACTCCCATGGGGATGATGAATGTGGTGTCCAACACAGGTTGGGAAAAGTTGATCTCTGTCAGTGGTTCAATCTTCCAGATATTTTAGGCTTCAACTTCCAAGATCCCTCAATACTAGCCATGCTGAGTGGGGCTTCTGTAACTGGGTCTAAAACATCCAGAGTACCAAAGTTGAGAACAACTGATCTACATAAAACACTTTGGCCTAATCTGGCAACGCAACTGTTTTGACACGAGGGGCTTGACTATTGAATCCAAGACCTAAGAGCTTAAAAGATCTGGGAAAAGGGTAAGCCATTACACACAACAGTGACCAGTGAGAAGGGAACAATCAAACAGACATGGAAGAGCAGTCCTACATTCCAAGGTTCACCCACCCCAAATCCTTTAACCTCCTTTCCTACTATGCAAGTGGGGAAAGGTAGGATTCAGCATTAGTAAAAGCACAGGCAAGAATGCACAAATATTCATTAAGTGAACAAAACGGAGATGGAAAGAGATGGGGGGGACGGAAGGAACAAGACAGTGACATATCCACAGATATATTCCGACTTATTAAAAAGCCAAAAAAAATAAGATAAGGAGATCCGGGGCAATTAAGTGCACCTGGATTTCTCGTACCAGGAGCAGTGTCAAATTTTCGGGGATAATTTGCCCCCTCACCCCTAATGTAATCAACTCCTGAAACAAAACAGAATAAAAGAAAAGAAAAGAACAAAAGACAGTGAAATTCTATATACTTTAACAAGATGGTGAGATGCTGCTAAAGCTAGCACCACCCATCTTCCAACTGCCACCCACACACCCTCTTCCCAGTTCCACTGTACCTGTGGATATTGTTAAAATTAAAGAAAATACTTAACATCACTAACTAATAATGAGAATATGAAATGGGATTTATGTTTTGTAAAATGTGGGACAAGAAAATCTTCAGTGCCAGAGAAGAATGAAGTGGGGAAGAGAGAACTTGGAAAACTTGCTTTCGGGCCCACAACTGCCTAGATCTTCTTCTCCAGGATAAGTGGCCGTGATAGTTGGGGGATTCTGGGAGTTGCACAAAAAAATTAACTGTTCCAAACAGAACACGATCTATTACTTGTCTTTTTTGAGATGGATGGCCAAGCAGACACAAGAAGGGGTGAATGGGGAGAAGATCCACTCACAGGATAATTTTTTTTCTGCTGTTTTTACATTTCTTCTGTGCACTGCGTAAGGTGCACATTCTCTCAACATCTCCAAGGCAGAGGTTCTTTGTTCACATAGCGAAATACCTGGCAACTTGGAGCCTTCCCCCATTCTATTGGGCAGCAATCCCCATGACTCCCCAACTAGCAAGGGCTGATGGGAGTTTCAGTTCAATAACATCTGGAGGTCCATGACCTCAGGAGAATTCCTTGTTTTCTCTAATAGTTTAACTTCTTGAAGCTGAAGTTATATTGTTCCTGCTCAAAAAGAAATCAGCACCACTCTGGGTGAACTACCATAGCTCTCACTCCAATTCATACATTACTACATTCTTGAACTGTCTGCCCTGCCCCTTCCCAAAAGGTGTTAGGAAATATGTCATTAAAATGATGGACTGGTCATTATGCTCTCAAACCACTGGTGATAAGATACAAATTAATCCCCACTAGACCAGTGAATTTGATTACAATGACCCCTCAGTATCTGTTGGGGTTTGGTTCCAGGAATACCCAAAGATACCAAAATCTGTGGATGATTAAGTCCCATTATATACAATGGAATAGTAAAATGACATCCCTTATATACAACAGCAAAATCAAGGCTTTCTTTTTGGAATTTTTGTTTGTGAATATTCTCAAATCATGGTTGGTTGAAAATCCATGGATATGAACGACCACTGTATATCCAAATACTGTGAACGACAATTTCCACAATCCAGACATAGGCCATACTGTCTAGGGACTAGGACTAATCTGCACTGCAGAAATAATGCAGTTTGACACTCCTTTAACTGCCATGGTGCAATATTATGGAATCCTGGAATTTGCAGTTTGTTGTGACACCAAAACTGACAGAAAAGGCTAAGTAACTCACAAAACTACAAATCCTAGAATTTCATAGTATTGAACAATGGCATTAAAGTGGTGTCAAACTGCATTAATTCTGAAGTTTAGATTAGACCTAGGGTGCATACAGTCCAAAATATCTGAAAGGCCCAGGTTGAGTATCCACAGTCCCAATTACCATAATTTTATCGATGAAATCTAACAGAATAAGCAGGTACTGAGTGGTTTCACAATAAAGTATTAACACACACAGAAGTGTTAGCAAGGGCTACAAAATCTCATGCCCCTTCTCCACAAAGGCAAATTTAAAAGGGACTAAGTCCAGTCATTTAATCACACTGAGCACAAATGCAACCGTGTGGTCTGAGGTGTAACAAACTGATATTAGGTGGCTGTGTGTGTTGGAATTTGATTCCTCTCATAAACGGTGATATGGCTTAGGACAAGAGCATCTTCTTTGTGTGCCAAGATGGAGGTTCAACCCCTGGCATTTCCAGTTAAAAGGGTCACCAGAAGCAGAACTAGGAAAGGCCCGAGAGCCTGGAACCTAATGCTAGACAAAGCAAACAATACTGGGATAGATGGCCCAATGAGATGAGACAATATAAAGAAACACCTTATGTACCAATGATGGTTGTTGACACGGAAGGGGATCTGACCGCTGGCTTTTTAATAGCACAGAGCAAATCTCCTCTCCCAGCCCACAACAAAGGCAGCACCAACATCCAGGTCATCACTTACTCGTCCCGTCATCCGGCTCAAAACTCCCAGTGTTATTCCATGTGTTGCTGGTACTGTTCCCATAACCTTCTTCCGTACTAGCAGGCTCCGCATAGTCTGCAGGGTTGAAAGTTCTGCAAACGCACGAGAGAGGTATATTCTATGACAGAGATGCGTGTGGTCCTTTGCTTCTATGACTCACTAATCTACACTACTTCATATCTCTGGTCTCTGCAAATGTTCCAGCCCAGATACTACCTTAAGTGCTCAAGTAATACAGTCTCCCCTCCCAAGTGATACTCCCTCCAGAGGGGGATCACTCAAAGCAAGGGGGGCAGAAGAAGAAACTCTGGGAAGTACAAACTGAGGAGCGGATCTGTGAGCACATCTCACAATTTACCATCTTCTGCTCTGAGTCCTGCTTTACTCTACATCACCCTCAAATCTATGGCTTTCTTGCATGATGCCTGTCATCATTACTTCAGAATGGTGTACTGACCAACACTAAAGTCAGAATTGTTTCTTGAAAACACAACCTCCCGCAACCTAGTACCACATCACAGGTCCACAATTTCCACTATCCCAAGCTAGCTGGGGATAATGGGATTTGTAGCCCAGCAAATAGGTACAGTATCCAGATTCAGAGAGGCTGGTTGAAAACATCCACAGCTTGCATTATTGCTCTGATGCCATAACATCCACTGTTTCATACAAACCTTCAGTTCTCAAATTTTGATCCTCCAGGTGCTTTGGGTTTCAGCTCCTAGAAGCTTCAGCCAGCTTGGCCACTGGTTAGGGATTCTAAGAGCTGAAGTTCAAAATATCTGAAGGATCAAAGACTAGGAGTCACTGGAATAGACTACACCACACACTTCCTGGAATGACTGATACTAACCCTGTTCCCCACCTTCTCTTCTGAACTCCACTGTCAGAAAAGAGAGCAACTTAACCCATGCAGTGGAAGGCTTACCCCATGCCTTGGGCTGAGAACCTTCCTCCCCGCCTTCCAGAGCCACCTGCAAACATAAAAAGATGCTCTAAGCCTTAAATCATAGTACCATCCTTAACACTATGTTCTTACTTGATTTGGGAACCTAAAGAGGGTCAGCCCTGTTTAATACTTGGATGCGAGACCACAATGGAAAGAATCCTGCCTAAAGCCTTGGAGGGCTGCAATCAATCACAGTTGCAGGTACTGGACTAGAAGGACAAACAGTCTGCCTTGGAATAAACCAGATTCCTATATTCCTATATCAAGTCTGGCTTCCTCAGACCCTGGACCCACCTAGACCCTATCACTACAGGAAGTGAGGGTGGTGGTTTGGATTTGATCATCCTATTGTCTGCTTCTCAGAGTAACTTGACACAAATGGGGAGATCACACAGAAGCTAGTGAGGCACTGGTGTGTACAAGGGCATCCTTTGTGGTGGCCCCTGGCTTGGAGAATCTCCCCTCCTGCCAGGGATGTCTGGTACCTTTGGTATATGTACCTTGTCAGCCCATTAAGAAACAACTTTTTACAGGGCCTAAGGAATGACATGAGACTGTAGTGAAATGTGTACCTGCATTTTCCATAGTGAAGTAGTGTGCTGTGTTAAGTGGATTGGATTAAAGTCGATTAAGGTTTTGAAGATGCTATTACAGCAGGGGCAGGAACCATGCAGGCCCCCAAGTTTTTTTCTGAGGTTCTCAGAAAGGGGAAATGCTTTCACACAAAGAAGAGGAATGAAGCACTTTTTAAAACAAGAACATCACGCTTCTAGAGGTGGGTCTTTCTCCTCTAAAACAAGGTGTGCTCCCATCTTATTTTAGCCAAAAAATCCAGCTACAAGGGGTTGACCTGACATGGTTTTCTATAACTGTAAGTGATCTGCTGATCACTTTGAAGTGATAAGTGGTTTGCTATATTTTTAGTCTTTTAAATTATTGTTATTGATTGTCCTAAAATAATTCCATCATACACTGCTCTAAGACCCTCAGATATATAGGTAGGGATAAAAAAAAATATTTACATAAATAGGATCAGACCTGCTTGCAGGTCTAAATGGACAGGTGCAATAAAATTGATTATTGGAAGAGCACCCATATTTCAATTCTTCCTCAAAGCAATCCTTACCTCTCATCCTAACCCACCTCACAGGGCTGTTGAGGGGATGAGACAGTACAAGAAAGAAACAGGGAGGGAATGAAAGAGGTGGAATAAACATGTAACAAATGAGCAATAAACCAACCAATTTATTTGTGCTTGGATTATGTCCAAATTACTAATATCCAACATATCTTTGGGTCTATGAGTAAAAACAGTTTTGCAGATGTACTTAAGTTTCATCCTCTAAATCTACCCAACTCCCAGCTGGGCTTCAGACAGAGGAGGAAAAAAGGAGTAACGTCTCTCATCCAAACCAAGGCCTGTTTATTTGCCCCTGCAACATGCATTTTGGTCTGCTTGCTCAAGGAACCCAGGATATTGTTCTCTAGACAGTCAGGTATGAGATTCTTTGTCGCCACATGGCATACTAAAAGGGAAAGTCTAAAAACAAGGATAAAAAAATCTTAAAGGAGTGGATTTAATGTCTTCCTCCAACCTTTGACATCCAGAGTGGGAACTGTGCAGCCCTCCAAGACCTTTTGTATGGCCTTCTGCATTAATAAAAAAAAAATGCAGGCCCAAAAAGTCAACAAACACAACTCCAGCAACTTCAATCCCTCATATAATACTATTCTAGACCCCCCCCCAAATCCCCCCCCCCTCAAAAGCAGATTTTTACCTTCTGGTAATAAACGAAGCTGGTGTTGCAACAGACGCATCACAGTTCCCCACCCATTTTACATTTCTTTTGCTTTACGCTTGGATTTAAAACAAAAAACAACTAACTCCTTGCTCACCTCTGCCTCTCCCACGCCCTCGTCGCCCTCTCTCTGTGCCTCTTCCAGAAGATCCACCTGTCTTGCCGCCATCCAATCCATTCTCCTGGCCCCGAACTGGAAGACACAAAACTGCTCTAGTACATCTCCAGGGACAGATGAGGTAGGATCGAATGCCATGTAGGGCAACCCCATGCACACTTGCTCCAAGTCACTAAGGGAGGACACAATGGTGTGCAGGCATCTATTGTGCCAAAAGATGCTGTGCATTTGGGCATAACACCAACATACTGGAGTTCTCCTTTTGGACATCAGTTACAAGGAACTAGTGGGGGGGAGCAATCAATCTGAGTATATTCCAGCATCCCCAACCCTGAAGCTCTGCTGAGAAGTAATGAACTCAGGTCTAGCTGTATCAATTCAGTGACATTAGTTCCCACAGGATCTTTAAAATGAACCAAATGTAGGGTTAGGACAAAGACAAAAATAATAACATGATCCATAAGTTCCAGAATAGTGGCAGAGGCTATAAGAAGAAGAGGAATGGCATAGTGGCTATTTTAAATAAACTTGTTGGCTTGTAACACAGCATTTGCACAAGCATGGTTCAAAAAAATTAAGATCCAGCATCCTGGTTTTTGCAAAGGATGGCTGCTTGCATTTTAAAAAAAAAAAATCTATGATATTGGCTCTTAGGAGTTCACATGGTTTTTTGTTCAGATCCATGCATCACTCTGGCTATGAAGTTTTAGCTGTCAGCTGCCTCTCCTTTTGCTGTACTGCCTCAACCCTCACCAGGACGACTATTTTGTATTAAGGAGCAACTCATACACTCTCTCCCACGGCTTGTTCCTCGGCCCCTTCTTGGCAATCCACCACCCCGTCGCCGGCTGAAGTCTCGCTCTCTCTCTCGGTTTTCTTTGCCTTCTTCGCTGGGTTCCATCTGTCCACTGTCCTTTTGTCCTGAAACACCCTTCTTTTTCCCAACCATCTCCCAGGAGTGCTGAGGGGGAGAAGAAGTAAAAGAAAAGTTCAAAATTGTTATCCCTTCCAAAACCACTTAACAAGACAGGTCCCATACTACCACATAAACCTGGCTGTGAATCTGTCCTAGAGAGAGACAGGAGATGGGTGCCAAGATTCTCAAAAATGCCCTGTTTATCAACTGATAAGCCGAACACATTTTGGTCTATGGGTGCTCTTAAGGCCTTCTTTGGGGGGGTTATATAAAATCATGAGGACACCACATAAATACATACTATCACATTACATAAAATGTAAAGCCATTGAATGTTATCTAGTTTCTTTCCTGCCATCTGTTCATAAGATATAAAAAGCATTCAGCCTTTGCTCACATTTTTTCATTTGTTCACTAGAGGGTTTTTAGATCACTTGCTTAGAAAATTCTGAAGTTTTGATTCTAAAAAGACATGAACAGGCAATATTGTTGGGGTGTGCATTCAAGTTGTTTCTGACTTATGGCGATTCTAAGGCTATCATGGGATTTTCTTAACCAGGTTTGTTCAGAGGGAGTTTGCTCTGAGGCTGAGAGAGAGTGTGACTCACCCCAGGTCATACTATGGATTTAACTACTACACCATATTACTGTTACTAGAGGTGATTCATGGCCATCTGAACTAGTACCCACTGACGACCTGAATCTCCATGAATAAAAAATATACAACCTTAAAGCGGATCCTGAACTCCCAGCCTAGTTTTGAGCAAGATGTGTTCACCTATTATGCTATAATAGCAGCACAATGTAGGGAAGGCCAGGAGATCTTAATATTGTATTGTTAAGATTATAAAAGGATTCAGAAGAGGGATAGGCAAATTCCTGGAAGAAAAATCCACTGCTGGCACCCAGGATTATAACAGGCAACTTCTAGGTCCAAGGTACCAGTTGCTGGGAAGCCAAACCAGAAAGTGATTGTTGCCTTGATGGTCTCCTGTGGGCTTCCCACAGACATCTGGTGACTGTTTGACCTCTGGCCTTATTCACTGGGGCCTCTGTTATTTCCAGAACCCAGAATGGGTATAGCCATGCCAACTATCCTCACACACTTCCTTGGCTACCAACATGTGGATGACAAAGAGCACAATCTGAAACCAGAGCTTGGAGAAATTACTTTGTTGCACTACTGTTCACTTAATAAATATCCCACAATTGTCCACAAATGTGCGACTCAAGTCAGCTTTAAAAAGTCACAAAAGGTATGCTGGTTTGAGGAATTTTGGGATCTGTAGTCCAAAAAGCCAAGTTTTTCAAGCTCTATTGAATGACCTCATCTTTAAAATGCCCAGAAACTAAAACAAATATGACTATAGATCCAGCCTTCGCAATCCAAACCTTTCCCTTCATTTAGTAAAGGCTTGTATTAGATTGTACGCCTCTGGCAGGTTTTTATTCTATTTTATGTTGATTTTCTCTTTGTACAGCGCTGTGTATATTGACAGTGCTTTATAAATAAACTATAATAATAATAATAATAATCCAGGTTTACCGTGTCTGGGTTCCCTTCTAACAGCACATTGATGGCTCTGTTAACATCCCCGTTGCAATCATGCAGGGCGATCACACACTCATCCTGGTTCTTGCCCGTGATGTCAATCAGCTGTGGAGGAGAGAAGCAAAAGGAACTGGGTTACCTGAGACTCAGTTAGGGCAAGTACCACTTACAAATGTGCAGCCACCACACTCAAGAGCCACATCCTAGTCCTAAGCAACTATCAGAGTTCTAGCTCACCTAGAGACATCAAAGATTAATTGTAAGGCAAATCATAAGACTTGTCTTTGTTTGGTCCTGATAAAAGCTCACTAGTGTTGTTCTATCAACAGGGATTCAGCCACATAGAGCCATTTCTGAGCTGTGACTATGTTAGGATGTTTAGAACTGCAAAGACTTTCACTTGAAAGCATGAAAATTTGGATCATGCAAGTCAAGGAAACCAGCCAAATTTGCAAAAGAAGAAAGTATTTATTTTGGTAGGTGTTCCAGGACACAACAAAATTTGTCTTTTTTGTTCTATCATCACATCAGGTAGAGAGAAGGGCAAAAAGCACTGAAAGCACTCCTGAATGGTTCCAATGCAGCAGTTATTCCACACGTGGAACTTTGCCACAACTAACCATTCACTGATTCACACACACACGTATCAGAGACTCAGTGCAGCCCTCTGCCTGCCCCAAGCCATTCCATGCCTAGAGCTGTTGGGGATCAGAGAAACACCCAACTATGTCCTTGTAGTCAGACACAAATGATTACATTCTCTGCTGACGTCTGCTGGAGATCTCTGCACATGATGTAATCATTTTGCAAGAACATAACCAGATGCTGCTTTGATACTGCTTCCCCCTGAAGGGAGCTGTAGTGCAACTATTCCCCAAACCCTGCACTTTACCTACCCCAACTGAAAAGCCCCACTTCTCCCCCAGCATCTTTAGAAATCCAAGCTTTTTGCAACATAAAGGAAGTCACCCAGAGAGGCGTATGTCACAGCCAGGCCTTCCCTCTCCTCAGATCCTTCAGTATTCAAAGGACTCACTTGTTTCACCTTCTCCTCAAAGTCAGCATCATTGTGGTCCGATATCATCTGTGCAAGCCGAATTTGCTCTGCAGTAGCCTGTGAGCACAAAGACCAGGGGGGGGGGAGGCAGAAGGATAGAATCACACATTATTTAAAAAGTAAGCTCCAAAGCAGACTGGAAGGTTGATGGATTAATTTCATAAATGGGGTGCTAGCCTAGTGTAAACAAAAGCATAGCGAATTCAGGAACTAAACGAGGTTTTGACTATGAGTTAAAGGGAAGTCTCAATTGTGAATTATGCAGAACACAGTATGAACCAGGAAGGGGCAAACTTTTGCTCACCAATTCAGTCCACAATTTTTTCCCACTGTGCTGAAGGGGGACAACCCACCCCTCAAAGTTGCTGGCTTTAATCTTGGATCACTAGGAGGGGCAAAAATGCATTCATCATCCAACTCTTGGCTCGAATGTTTTTCAAGATCCTTGATCTTCTCTGAGTGACCAGAAAGTGCAAGGACTGGTGGCCAGGAAACTAAGCGCATGACCATCAGCCCTGTCTACATTTTGAGGAAAGCTTGGTAAATACTTAAAATACCCTGTCAACCTGGTGCTCTCAGGATGCATCCCCCAGTAATGATAGCTGGGCCTGATAGGAGTTGGAGTCATAGATTACACCGGGAAAAGTTGTGTTAAAGCTGTAGCTGTGATGTTATGTGATTCCAAGTCATCTTCAGTATGGCAACTCAATCCTAGGATTTTCTTGACAAGATTTCCTTAAAGATGGTTTGCCACTGCTTTCCTCTTTAAGCTGATGGAGGGTTACTTGCCCAAAGGACACTCAGTGGGCTTTTATGTCTGAGTGGGAATTCAAAACTTAAGGCCTTTGCAGACTGCCAGAAATAGTGCACATTAAATTGAGGCACTGCCCTGGCTCAGTGCTAGGGAATCATGGGAACTGTAATTTATTGTGGCACCAGAGCTCTCTGACAGAGAAGGCTCAATGTCCCAGAAAAAATACAATTCCCATGACTCCCTAGCACTGAGCCAGGGCAGTGCCTCAATTTAATGTGCACTATTTCTGGCAGTCTGCAAAGGCCTTTAGTCTCCCAAAGTCCAGGTCCAACACTCACTACACCATGATGATATAGATATATGCAGCAGCTCAAAGAGAGCCTTTCTTTTACTTTTGCATGATGTTTTGGCAGAGCTTTGACTTCTTTTTCTTTCTTTCTTGTTGGACTACAAGTGCCTAGGTGCTTTGGCCATGCTGCCCAAGGGATTCTGGTAGCTATAGTTCAAACCAGTTTTCTGTTGGGCCACAGAAATCAGAACTCTGCCTCACCTCTTCAATTTACAGCAAGTTAAGCAACATGCCGACAGCAAACAGCCAGGGCGTGGAGGGGAGAAAAAAGGCCTCTTTTGTCTTTCAGTAAGACATTAGGGCAGGAGTTGGTCTTAAATCACAACTGAAAAGACAACAGCAAGGAGGCCGGACTCTGGCTTACCGCACCCCACCTGCCTTCAAGCCAAGTGGTTTCCATGGACGCTCTCTGCTCACCTGTGGCCGCTGCTTGTGCTGTGCCTGGTTCTGCGTCTGCGTCTGCTCCCAGCTTCCCCGGGCTCGGTTCGTGCCCACCGAGGTCATCATTTACAGTATATACAAATAACAGTATTTACAAGGTAGAACTCTGTAAGGAGAAAAAGGGTAGGAGGAGAGACAGAGTCAATTTTAAGAGAGAAATCAATACAGGGACGTCCTAGCCATAGCAGTGGTTGCTTTAAGCTGCTCTAAATCAACAAAGGATGTTTATACACACTGATTCACATGGAAACATAACCACATGCCTGTCCCAACGCAACTCACTATCCTAACACTACAGGATCACACATTTCCTCTCTCCATTCTCTCCTCTTCTGCATATATCTTCCCCTGTTGCTTTAACTGTGGTCTATCCAACAACATCCTATAGATTTTACCTTCTGCCTCCTAAATCCAGCATTCGCTCCTCACATCCCTTGGCCTCACACCTATTCTCCCAGGAGTGAAGAATTCAATTTCTGTTTGTTCTAAACCATCCAACGTCTGGTGAAAAAGCTTTTGATAAGCTTAGATCCCCAGGAAAAGTTTCCATTACCAATGGAAAGTTACAGGGAAGCCACAACCCATCACCAAAACAGAGCTTTGAGAAACTGGGCATCTTAAAAGTGGTACTGATGCTTTGCAGCCTATTCATGTTTCTCTCATATCTTGCTCTGCAGCTGTCTGTGCGCTGGCCATCGCTCATCTCACAAATTTCCTATATTTAAATCAATGTTTGGTCTGGGGGCTATCTTAGTCTTCAGCCTTCATTATATTGTGCCTTCATTACATTGTCTCTCAAGAACAAGATTAAACAAGGGCAAAGTTTATAAAGTCAGGAAAGCCCAGAACTTATTTTTTGGACTGTAACTCTCCCCTTGCCCGGCCCCCATATAGCTTCTAGTCAGACTAGCATGATGATTCTGGGAGCTGTGGCCTAAAAAAAGTAACTTTTCTGAGCTCTGGGAGCAGCAGAACATTACACAACATCAAGAAGCACTCCAAAAGGCAACTGGAAAGCAGTCAGGATTCTGTGCTTTGAATTCCTGGAGAATCCATTTGCTTCTGGCCTTAGCTGGTATGTCTGTGCTGCCTTAACTAAGGAGGGGCCCATAAACCCTTGAGTGCATCCCATCCTTGCACAATACATCTAAATAAACACCCATGGCTCACAAAATGTAAAAAAGCACATAGTATATACCTCATAAAGCCCACATCCTTAATTTCAGTGTGCCACAACATATGACTGTTAACTCAAACAAGATTAAATAAAACACAGAAACTGAAAGCAAAAATCAAGACCTCCATGGGTGTTCTGCAGTGAATTATTGTACACAACTAGCACTGAAGTTATGGAGAGCTTTTCACTCCTTTTTCCTAAAGAGAGTGAGACTGGATGGACTTCCTTTTCAGTTCACTCCACTAAGGAATGACTCTGCATACAAGCTGCTTACCCTAAAGTGATTCCAGGAGATGCAACCCTCCTTTGTTTCCAGGAATCCAATCTGCTCTTTTCATTATCTACAGCAGGGGGTTCTTACAAGTTTCCTAGAGCAAACAGCCCAACATGGAAGAATTTCCAATCTGCAACCACAGATGGTAGGCCTTGTTGCTAACAGTTTATACTCACATAGGGTGCACAAGGGTGGGAGAAGAGATGTTATTCATCTCCATCTCCTCCTCCCATCCCACAAACTGAAAGAAGGTTCTATGTGGCCATCACACAGGAAATGTATGCTTGGATATGGATATATTTTCTCTAGCAACTACCCACTGCTCCTCAGGGAACCCTGGCTTTGAAACGCCTTCCAAGGCCATGATGAGAGGCTTGTGACTCTCCAAACCCTCAACCAGATAGACTAGTGGTTCTTAGCCATTGGCCCTCTAGATGTTTTGGACTTCAACTCCAGAAGCTCTAGCCAGCATGGCAGTGCTCAGGGATTCTGGGAGTTGATGTCTAAGAACTCTGGAAGATAAAAAGTCAAGAACCATCAGCAGAGACCATGGACATTTGAGTACAAGCCATTCAAAGTCCCAGACTGAGTTGGAACAATCCCTTCCCCCCAATACTGCACTTGTCCCTACCTACGGAATACAAGAATTGGGTATGGAAAAGCAAGCCTACCTTTCCAAAGGTAATCTTGACATTTTTAGGAGCTTGATATTGGCTTCATTTTATTTACCATCACCCTTACACACGGAATATATGCATTTGTGTCTGTCTTTACTTGGAAAGGGCCTAAAGTTCAGCAACAGAGCACATCCTTTCCATGCTGAAGGTCCCAGGAATAGTCCCATAGCACTTGGGTCATCATTTCAAGCTCTTTCAAGACAGCAAGGCTACTCTGTTCCAGAGACCCTAGAGAGGAATTGCCCACCTAAATTGACAGAACTAATCTGGATAGACAAAGTAGCCTGAATTGGCAGATATCAATATAAAGAACTTTACCACTTAAGTCCAGGCATGTTTGCATTCACACATTAGACTTCTGTAGCCACATTTCAATGGGAAGCATAGCACTTCTCCATAAAGAATACCAGATAGGTTCATGCCAGAAAGCTCACACAACAATATTAATCCTGTCAGCTTCAATAACAGGCTGATCAAGATGAAAACAAACCTCTCAAGCCAAAATACCTGAAATCCAGAGCTTGGGGAAATTATGTTTTGGGATGACAAGCCCCAGAATACCCCAGACATTCTCAAAGAAGAGAGTTGTTGCTCAAAAGAGTAACTTTTCTAACCTCTGCTAAAAAAACTGATGGGCTGAGAGGAGGTGAGTATATTGTTTCTTTTACACACACACATTTCAGAAGTACATTTCTTTTCAGCTTTTTAAAATATGTAAACATTAGGGAGTGCCAAAGAAAGCCAGCATGAAGCAATTTTTATTTAAATCTCAACTCACGATGTATCTCAAGTAGTAGAGGGGGATCTCACTGCCTGGATCCTTGCAGAAGCTTGCTATCTTTCCTAGATTTAAGGGCCCTGTTGGATCACAGCAGAAGTTCACCAACTACCCCAGCTTTCGTTTCCTATAGTGGCCAACCAACCACTTCCAGTCAGCCCACAAAACAATACAGAAGGCCACAGTGAGCGAGCATCATAAGGGAAACTCACTGCATATCTTGTATTCAAACATCAGTGACTTCCACCTTATGAGAAGTGAGAACTTCCTGTTTATTTGCTACATCTGTGAATCAACAATATCAAAATGCATGGTTATCCTTTGCTTTCACATGACTATGGAAGTAGACTGTGCGCCTGTCATTCAAAGATCAGTCTAACCAGGTATGGAAAAGCTCATCACCAGAAATATGGACAAGAGGTGACAAAAAGGCCATAGCAAATATGTATGAAATAGCTCTGGTTGGCCAAAGGTAGAGGAGCCACTTTCAATGAGAAAATCACAGATCTTCAAGAGAATCAACATGCATTTCATCTAGGCACTAACAAGAGCAGTATTTATAGTAAATACTTTGCTAAGGACTCTAAACTCTTTAACTACATCATTTACACCACTTCAATTATCCTTTGAAGAATCTAGTTTATTAAACCTGTAATACTGTTTTCACATTACTAACAGCGGAGTTAAGGCAAGATCACAGTCGATCACAGCTTGCACCCTAGAAATCAGTCCTTGCTCTTAGTGTAGAAAGACCAAGTGTTTATATCCCATTCTTCCATATTAAAATACTCAAATGTCTGCTATGCTGAGATCTAAAAATTAAGGACCTCTGGCTCACATCACAGACTCTTAAACACTACACTAAACCTGACTAGAAATAAAACTTCCATTGTTTGGAAAATGGACAAGCAACCCAAGAACACTTCTTTCCTGAAGAAGTCCAACCCATATCAAAGACGAGGATGCCATTCCCAAAAGCATCTTACAAACTTACAACCTGCTAAGAACAACATAATAAGGATTCTACATCTTTGCTAGAAAAAATAAATGTTGGGGGGAAAGAGATATTGCCAGAATAAGAAAATAAGAAAAGCACTGCAAGATCAGATTAAAGACCTACTTAACCCAAAATGCTACTTCCCACCTTGCACCAAAAAAAGCCAATTAAGCAAGATACAAATACAATACCACCCTCCTACTCATCTTTCCCATCAAATGATATTCAGAGGCAAAGACATGTAACTATTAAGAGCTTTAAGTCTCTGTGATTTACACTTTTGTCATAATTATGATGTATTTATATTCCACTTTTCCCCAGAACTGGGACGCAAATAGACTTGTATACTTTTGTCAGCCTCACCAAGCAGGCCTTGCAACTATGGAAAGAGAGGATACACATGAGAAGCTCCTCTCTTTCTAATTATATTTTTATCCAAAGCTTGTTTACCCAGTGAACATAAGACTTGTTGCAAAGCAAACTTGCACCACGACTAGGCTGCATTAAATGGACAATCACAAATTTTGTAAATCTTCACAACAGATCTACAACCAGAGTTCTACCTTGAAATTCTTTTGGAGTGAAAGGCAGCATGTCCCTTAATGAAAAGAACAAGAGTAAGTAATTAATCAAATAATTTTACCGGACAAAGCTACTATAGAAAGTTGTTTCTTTGACATGAAAAGTTCATTTGACTAGCAAAAAAATTCCAAAAGAGATGCAGTCATATTTAGGCCCTAAGCAGACGACTAATAAAGTCGTCTTCTGGGCAGAGAAGAGGAGGGGCAGCCGCACGAACGGCGCCCCTTCCTCTCTCCGAGGTCGCCCCCAGATGCGCCGGCCGTCCGCACGACCGGCGCATTGGGGATGACCTCACGCCGCGGCGACCACATGCGCCGCGGCGGAAAAGACAGCGAAAGTGCGCCCGCCGCTTTTAGTGCACACTTTCGCTGTCTTGAGGAAGGAGCGCTGATTTAGCGCTCCTTCCAGGGTCGCCGACGGTGCGCCGCGGTGCGGCTGCCGCGGTCCAGCGGCGCTCCGTCCCGCGGCGCACGGGAAGCTCCCGTCTGCTTCCCCCCTTAGTTATTAGGCTTCTGCTTCAAACCCCTACATAAGAGAGAATGAGAATATCAACATGAATCTTAGGCCTTTTATTATTAATAAAGGGAGAAAATGGTCAAAGTCCACCAAAATAAGCTAGGAAGTAGATGCTCATACTTTCTGTTTTCCATTAATAAAGCAGAACAACCCACTTCTCATATACTACTGCAAGGATAAAACTCAACAACTGTGGAGTATCTTCCCATTATAATAAGCTTTCCCAGCCTGGGTCTATCCAGATGCTTTGGACTGTATGGCTGGGGATGATGGAACCCACAGTACAACATGCCTGCATAGAAGGTGGGGAAGGCTGAATGGGACATTCTGTTACTTTAAAAAACAAAACATAACCAGTTTCCCATAAAACAAGAGCACAGATTTAATGGTTTGTATTTTTAACATGTTACAATTTAATTTATAACTCTTTTGACTCTTTAAATTGTTTGTTTTTTACATTTTATATTTATATATTTTAATATTGCTGTAGTGTTTTTTAAATTGTATTGTTTTATACTTGTTGTTCACCGCCTTGAGTCCCTATAGTGGGAGAAAGGCAGGATATAAGAAAATAAAACAATAATAATACATGAGACTGGCCACAGCACCTCTTTTCAGCCAGTCTACTTCATAGAGTTGTCTAATAGCAGCTGGAGTGCCAATACGGCAAGCTGTTCGTTCAGGACTGGGTTCAAAACTTGTTCAGTTACAACATTGTCTGAGACTTCACCCTAAACCTTCACACTATGATTCTATGATTCTACATTTAATGTGAGCACAAAAACAAATTAACCACCTATCCAGTAGTGTGCAGTGTCCTGAGGTAGCATGGAAAATATTTTAACAAAGGAAAACAAAAAAAAGGAGATTTAAAGATGAACTATAGAGTAAAACAATTAAGGAATTATTCATTACAGCATGCAAGAGGAGGTTATGGGAAGCCTTCCACAGATAAACTAAATACCCAATGTTATGCATGTTTGTTTAGATGTCTGGCTGCAAGTAATAGGGTTTACTCTGTTGCAAAGGTGCTAGATCTCTCTACATACTGATTCTTCAGATTAACATGGCTATATCTTTGAATTCTGTTGCAAAAAACAGCCAAGAGTGTTGCTGCATCTTAAAGACCAACTGATTTTATTACAGTACAAGTTTCCATCAGAAGCACAATGAAGTAGACACTGTCCACAAACAACTCAGACCATAATAAAATGTACAATATTTATATTCTGAAGTATTATAAATCTCTGTTCTTTTTGCTGCAGCACAGTAACAGGGCTACAACTAGGGAATCCTTTGTAAGGGTGCCCAGAAATCCAACCCAGTGCTCCAATTCCATACAGGTTGGGTTTCCCTTATCCAGAATTCCAAAATACTCCAAAATCCAAAACATTTTTCATGGGTGGCTGAAACAAGTGACTCCTTTGCTTTCTGATGGTTCAATGTACACAAACTTGGTTTTAAATTATTAAAAATATTGTGTATTAAAAACACTTTCAGCCTATGCGTATAAAGTTTATAGGAAACATACATGAATTTTGTGTCTGGACCTGGGTCCCATCTCCAAGATATCTCATTATGTATATGCAAATATTCCAAAATCCAAAATATTTCTGGTCACAAGCATTTTGGATAAGGAAGACTCAACTTGTACATGTTGAAGAACTAATCTCCTTGCCCTGCTATGAACAAGAGGCCTGACACCCTAGCAAGCAGAATCCAGCAGCACAGAGTGTCAAACCCAGTACAGAGGGATCTTGTGGCACCTTTGAGACTAACTGAAAGATAGAAGCTGGTAGCATGAGTTTTCCTAGACTTGAGATGCTCTAAATGCATCCGAGGAAGTACACTTTAGTCTACAAAAGCTTATGGTGCCAACTTCTTTCTTTCAGTTAGTCTCAAAGGTGCTACAAGATCTTGCTACATACATCTTCTCTTACTGCCAGTAACTAAACGTTAGAAAAGACATAGCCATGTTAATATGTAGAATTAGTATTAGTAGTATGTAGAGGGATCTTGTAGCACCTTTGAGACTAACTGAAAGATAGAAGCTGGTAGCATGAGCTTTTCTGGACTTCAACCTACTTCCTCAGATGCATGTGATGGAGTAGAGAGACTTAAAGACAAGTATCTGAGGAAGTAGACTTAAGTCTATGAAAGATCATGCTCCCAGTCTTTCTTCCAGTGAGTCTCAAATCTATGCATCTGAGAAAGTAGATTCAGGTCTAGGAAAGCTCATGCTCCCAGCTTCTTCCTTCCTAAGAGCCTCAAATCCATGCACCTCAGGACACAAGGAAATCTAGGGTCCAAAACAGACTGCAGAAATAATCCAGTTTGAGACCGTTTTAACTGCCCTGGCTTAAGGCTAGTGAATTCTGGGAACTATAGTTTTATGAGACATTTAGCCTTCTCTGTCAGAGAGTTTTGGTGCTACAATAAACTATAGAGTTCTCTGACAGATTCCCAAGCATTGAGCCAGGTCAGTTAAGGCGGTCTCAAACTAGAATATTTCTGCAGTGTATTTGGGACCTAGGAAGTCTAGGAAAGTTCATGCTCCCAACTTCTTTAAGTTAGTCTCAAATCCATGGATCTGAGGAAATAGGCCCAGGTCTAGCAAAGCTCATGCTCCAGTAGGTCTCAACCCCAAGGATCCGAGGAAGAAGGCCTAAGGGCCTTTGCAGACTGCCAGAAATAGTGCACATTAAATTGAGGCACTGCCCTGGCTCAGTGCTAGGGAATCATGGGAACTGTAATTTATTGTGGAACCAGAGCTCTCTGACAGAGAAGGCTCAATGTCCCAGAAAAAAATAAATTCCCATGACTCCCTAGCACTGAGCCAGGGCAGTGCCTCAATTTAATGTGCACTATTTCTGGCAGTCTGCAAAGGCCCTAAGTCTAGGAAAGCTCATGCTCCCAGCTTCTTCCTTTCCATGTGTCTTAAATCCATACATCTGAGGAAATAGGCTCAAGTTTAGCAAAGTTCATGCTACCAACTTCTTTCTTTAAATTATGGCCTGAACTGACTACCAGACATAATCCAGCTTGAGGCTACTTTAACTGCCCTGGCTCAGTGCTAGGGAATCATAGGAACTTCAGTTTATTGTGGCACCAGAGCTCTCTGACAGAGAAGGCTCAATGCCTCAGAAAAAAACTACAATTCCCATGATTCCCTAGCATTGAGCCAGGACACTTAAAAGCAGTCTCAAGATGGATTATGTCTGGCAGTCTGTTCAGGCCCTTAGTCTCAAATCCATGGATCTGATGAAACAGACTCAATTTTAGCAAAGCTCATGCTACCAACTTTTCTCTAAGTTAGGTCCAAAACACACTGCAGAAATAAGCCAGTTTAACTGCTCTGGCTCAGTGCTAGGGAATCCAGGGAATTG
This sequence comes from Phrynosoma platyrhinos, assembly GCA_020142125.1. Taxonomy (NCBI): domain Eukaryota; kingdom Metazoa; phylum Chordata; class Lepidosauria; order Squamata; family Phrynosomatidae; genus Phrynosoma; species Phrynosoma platyrhinos. The sequence goes on from CM034711.1 coordinate 4,063,392, forward strand.
TAGTTTATTGTGGCACCAGAGCTCTCTGACAGAGGTAGCTACATGTCTTGCAAAACTACAGTTCCCAAAATCCCCTAGCATTGAGCCAGGGCGGTCAAAGTGGTCTCAAACTGGATTATTTCTGCAATGTGTTTTGAAGCTTAGTCTTGAATCCATGCATCTGAGGAAACAGGCTCAAGTCTAGGAAAGCTCATGCTCCCAGATTCTTTGTTTCTGAGAGTCTCAAATCTATGCATCTGAGGAAATCTTGGAAAGCTCATGCTCCCAGTTTCTTCCTTTCCCTGCCTCTCGAATCCATGCATCTGAGAAAATAGGCTCAAATCTAGCAAAGTTTATTCTACCAACTTCTTTCTTTCTTTCTTTAAGTTAGTCTCAAATCCATGGATCTGAAGAAACAGGCTCAAGTCTAGGAAAGCTCATGCTACCAACTTCTTTCAGTGAGCCTCAAAGGTGCTGCAAGATCTCTTTCCAGAATGATTTTCCAGATGAACAGGACTGTCTCTTTTACAACCAGTGCAAGAGTTAAGTTATTCAAGAGTTCATTCCCATTCCTCTTTTCCAGGATGGATCTGGGCCCTGCCCCCCAACTTCCCGGTTTTTAAGTGTCGACTCTGCAGCAAAGAAAGAAGCCAAAGGCTGCGGCCTAAAGGGCCTCTATTTGGAAACGACTGAGAAGTTGCTCAGGATTGCAAGGAGCAAAAGCAATCCAGTGCAAAGAAAGGCTTAGGCCTCCCCGATCTGAAATTATTATCATGAGGCTTGCAGAATGAACTGGATCTCTGAATGGATAAGGCTGAAAAAAGAAAACTTGTTTAATAGCTTTAGAGGATGCAGATCTGAAGTTTGATATACAGGTTTGTTTATGGTTATGAGCAGAATCTGCAAATCCTGTGCAGAGCTACAATCCTGAGTCAAGGCGTTGCTTCCTTCCTACGCAGATCTATTTCAGGCCTGTTTATAGGTTTTTGGGGGGTGAAAGAGGAGGGAAAAGAGTCACTCTTCTCTCCCCAACTTACCTCTCCTGAGAGAAACAAGGCAGTAAAGAGAAGGAAGGGAGGAAAGAAAGAAAGGGATCCCAAACAATGGAGGGGGATATGGATCCTCTAGATCCTGCAAAAAGGGCCTCGGTCTCCCTTCCGCCTCCTTTCCAGGAAACTCAAGGCCCGGCTGAAGGCTGAGGAGAGGGATCGGCGGTTCCCTTCCCGCGAAGGGTGGGGTTCTTGGTGGAAATGGAGGGATATTTGGGAC
>CM034711.1:4120186-4137320 GCA_020142125.1 Phrynosoma platyrhinos
AACTGAAAGAAAGAAGTTGGCAGCATGAGCTTTTGTAGACTAAAGTCTCCCCCGTGTGCATCTGAGGAAGTGGACTTTAGTCTAGGAAAGCTCATGCTGCCAACTTCTTTCTTTCAGTTTGTCTCAAAGGTGCCACAAGATCCCTTTACATCAGGGGTAGGCAAACTGTCCCCTTTAAGGGCTGAGGGACTTCAGCTCCCAGAATCCCAGACTATTGGCCAACATGACTAAGGCTTCTGGGAGCTGAAGTCCCTCGGCCCTTAAAAGGGGACAGTTTGCCTACCCCTGCTCCACATACTGATTCTAGAGACTGACATGGCTATGTCTTTTTGAAAGTTTAGTTACTGGCAGTAAGAGAAAATGTATGTAGTGAGATCTTGTAGCACCTTAGAGCAGGGGTAGGCAACCTTTCCCCTTTAAGGGCCGAGGGACTTCAGTTCCCAGAAGCTTCAGCCATGTTGGCCAATAGTCCCATGTTGGCCAATAGCTCCTGGGATTCTGGGAGCTGAAGTCCCTCGGCCCTTAAAGGGGAAAGGTTGCCTACCCCTGCCTTAGAGACTAACTGGAAGAAAGAAGGTTGCAGCATGAGCTTTCATAGACTTAAGTCTACTTGCTCAGATGCACATGGTGGAGAGCAAAGAGATGCATTTGGTAAGAGAAAATGTATTGGTATTTGGGGTTCCAAACTTGTGGATTGCCCACTGTTGGAATACACCTCTTTGGCTTTCTCTGAAATTGAATTTGGCCCTCAGGCTGAAAGCGCTTCCTCATACTTGTTTTGTAAGGTGGCTGCCCCCAGGTGAGGTGAAATGCCCTGCCAGTTATAGCCCAAGGAGGTATGACAAAAGGTACAATCTCCTGTTGCAGTGTGCCTCTGGGAGGGTCACGAATATGTGCAGTGAAAACTACAGCTTTCATTAATAACAGCAAATATCCTGCCTTTGGATGGGGAGATTCCAAGTGACTGTGTCAGTTTGTGGCACCTGAAATAGCAAAGAGTCCTGTAGTAAGTATATCAATTACATGTTTTGAGGTTGCTTGTGTAATTGTTGATGGTTTTGTGAGTAGCCCGGATTAAAAACAACTTTGCTGGTGTTGCTATTTGCAACATTGAGATTTTGCTTTGAACTCATTGTCAACATCCCACTCCCAACCTTGTGTGCTGCATATATATACCTCAGCCGTCTGATGTGGCAGACTATCAGGTCTTTCTTCCCCTTGTGCCAGCTGAAAATCCAGGTTTAGTCATCACCGTCTCCAGTTAAAAGAATTTCTGCTTGCATTCTTGTCTCGGGGGGCCAGAAATACACTGCAGAAATAATCCAGTTTAACACCACTTTAACTACCCTGGCAGAGCTCTGATAGAGAAGGCTAAATGTTTCAGAAAACTACAGTTCCCAAAATTGCCTAGCGCCGAGCCATGGCAGTTAAAGCGATCTCAAACTGGATTATTTCTGCAGCGTGTTTTGGCCCTCAGGCTTCGGAGAGCTGCTGATGCTTGGGAAGACAGCAGTGGTCTGGATGGTTTTTAGTTTTGTGATATAAAGCAGCTGCCTATGTTTTAAACAAAGGTCTCTTGTACCAAGGGGAGTAGTAGGGGTTTCCCCAGTTCCCCAGGAAAGAGCAGGCCAGACAGATCTCTAATATGAAAACTCAGCCAAGGATTTCCTAGGGCAATCTGTCTCCTTCTATATTTGTGTCACAGCCAGTATAGTATCCTTGGAAAGTATTTCATCTGTAACCATCCAACAGAATCCTCTAAAACTGGAGAGGAAAGCCATGTCCCTCCAGATGTTCTGGGCTAATTTCCTTGCCCATATTTTTGGGGCCTTCTGGGAGCCCTAAAGTCCAAAACATCTGGAGGCCCAAATGGTGCATATTTGTGCTGGAGGACGAATGCTGACCTGGTTCTTAAAAATTGTAGATGGAAGCTACTTGGTTTATTTGACTTGGGGGAGAGGGAGACTGCAGGGTGTCAGATGGAACGTGATCAGAATTGAAGTAAGCGAGTGTTGATAGGAATGGAAATAGGCGGCTAACTTTCCAGCATTCCTTTTCAGCTCCAGGATCACCCACATTGCCTCAAGTCTGCTTCTGGCCTTCAGATGTAGCTGAGCACTTGGGAGGCATCTGGCCACTAAGCTATTATCAATATGTGGCTGCAGGCAGCTCTGTTCAGAGTTTGGAGATACTACTTTGGTGCAAGGAAGGATAATTCTTAGAATCCCCCAGGCACCATGGCCTTTAGGGAGATTTTAACTCCCTTTCCCTCCCCACAGAGCTTTGATTCCTACTTAAGATTGAATGCTGAGGTCTGGGAAGGAGTCTGCACTAACTCCATATCTGTGTGGCTGCTGCCTGCTCTGACTTGTGGTTGCAGTGTATGTTGCAATACTGCCTGAGAGACCTGAGGCCTCTTTCTCCTGCCTATCTGTGCTTTACTATCTGTGGCTGATCTGGAGCAGGAAACTGGTATCTGTCACTGAGCACAGCTGTGATTGCTCTGGAAAAATGTACAACATTCAGGGTTATCAGTCTTCTAAAACTTGGACAATCTGGTGGCATCTGCTTCTTTGGATGTTTTTAAAATGGAGGCTGTATGGCCATCTGTCAAGAGTGCTTCGATTGTATGGCAAGGAGGATGGATTGGATGATCCTTGTGCTCTTTTTCAACTCTGATTCTATGCTAGGTAAGACTCCATCTCATAGCTTGGGAAAAGATAGTCCTATCTCGGCAGGATAAGTCATGTTTTACCAGTCATGCTGCATGTTTAAGCCCCACAACTAACCATTGAACATATCTTTCTGCCTCCCTCCTGGTGTTGGAGAGTTCATTCCCACACCTTTTTAAGTATACATGCTAGTCTTGAGGACTAGGAGCTTGTTTAATTGACCAAAAAAGTGTGTACTCTGTGTGTGAGGTCTTGCTCTAGACAGGTTATATGGATTTACTGCTCTTGTCATGGTAGCATGACTTCTTTAAATGCAGGTTGGTAGGCTGTGAATTTCTGTGGCTTCGAACATTGCTTCTTTTCAAAGCATGTTTCTAGTCCTCATCAAATGTACCTGACACTCTGGGCCTTTGCAGACTGCCAGAAATAGTGCAAATTGAGTCCACTTTAACTGCCCTGACTCAGTGCTAGGGAATCATGGGAACTATAGTTTAATGTGGCACCAGAGCTCTCTGACAGAGAAGTCTCAATGTCTCAGAAAAAAATACAATTCCCATGATTCCCTAGCACTGAGCCAGGGCAGTTAAAGTGGACTCAATTTGCACTATTTCTGGCAGTCTGCAAAGGCCCGCTGATGTTGGGAATAGGATGCAGGATTAGGTGGACCTTCCATAGAATTTAGGCAGACTCTAGCTTCTTACACAAAGAGAATTCCAACAAATTCATGGAGGCCATGCTGAAATGTGCGTCAGGGTCCAAAACATCTAGAGAACACTTGATTGCCTACCTGAGAAGAGACATGGCTCAAAGAGGAAGATTTCTGTTCAGCTATGAAAGTTACAATAGAATCATAAAACCATAGAGTTGGAAGGGACTCCAACAGTTATCCAGTCCAATCCTATGCAGGGAAACACAGTCAAAGCACTCCTGACAGAATGCCACCCAACCTCTGTTTAAAAACCTCCAAAGAAGGAGACTGCACCACACTCGGAAGCGGCGTATTCCACTGTCGAAACAGCTCTTACTGTCAGGAAGTTCTTCCTAATATTGAGGTGGAATTTCCTATAGCTTGCATCCATTGCTCCATACTCTATTCTCTGGAGCAGCAGAAAACAAGCTTGCACCATCCTCCATATTTTTATATTTTAGCATATTGAGAGTGTGTCCCGGGTCTGGCCTATTTCATGGGGTTGTCTTCATATTCACAGACATGATCCCTGTGCATGCACAATAGTGAAACGTGTGTCCTCACAACTTCCAGAGCTTACAAAAGTTACTTTTTTGGGACTAGCAGGACCACTTGTTCCAGCTCTTGACTCCTGTCCTCAGTTCATTCAGGTCCTGTTTGCTTATGTTTCAGCAGAGTCTGGCCCTTAGCTTGACAGCCGCACTACTATTTATCCATAAGGAAGAGGCTGCAAGCAAAGCATACTTGACTTGCTTCTGCGTTCAGTTGCAGTCACCATGCAGTAAGCCAAACTGAGCACAAAGATTTTTCGATAGTTGGGAAGAAGGAGGGTTAGGGATGCACAGAAGACAAAAAAACAAACAACAAACCAAGGCAGACTCTGGAAATGGCTGCTGGGATGCAGCTGTGAGTCTGTGACTGGCACCCTGGTACAGAAGCCCTGAGACTGTGAGGCTCAGTGTTTGAACATCTGTGTGAGCTTAAGATCTGCCATGACCTCAGCTCTGAGTTATTTGCCAAAGAGGGAGTCTCCTTGTCTAGGACTGAGATGTGGGTTTATATATATATGTAAAAAAATCTGCTGTGCTAGTGGGGAGTTGTGGGTATGGTTTGTGAGCAAGCCAGTCTTCCCTAGGAAATTCCTCAAAAGTTTCCCAAGGGGACAGAAAGCTGAAGAGCTGTGAGTAAGCACAGGAGGATTCACAAAGCCTCAATCCAGCACAGGGACAATTGGGAGGAAGTTCCATCAAGCCTCAAGTGAGATCCATTGTTGAATAAAATGTACAGAAGGCTTAACATGGGAAATGCCTCCTCCAGCTGCTGCTGGACTGCAACTCCCAGCAACCCTAGCCAGCACAGCCAGTGTTTGAGGAGGATGGGAATTACTAATTTTTATAACATCCTCCCTTTCCCCCAAGGTTGGGACTTAAGGCAGCTTACAAATATAATTACAATATAGTTAAAAACATACAAAACCTCAGCATTAAAATAGAATCCAGCTATGATCATGTTGTTGTGTGCTTTCAAGTCATTTCCGACTTACGGCAACGCTTGGCAAGATTTGATCCGGGGGGGGGGTTTTGTGTGGCTCTTTTGCCTTCTTTTGAAGCTGAGAGAGAATGACTTGCCTAAGGTCATTCAGTGGGTTTCACAGCAGAGCAGGGATCTGGTCTCATGTTAAACAATTTAAAATGTACACTTGAAAAAAGATTTTAAATGACCAGTTAAAGCAATACAATTAGGACAGTACAGTGCCTTCTTACCACTCTTCTCTTAAAAGCTATCAGTTCTGGGCTCTCTATCCTGTGGAATTGCAATCCAAGAATTTTGAGAGGTCACAACATTTCTGCTGTAACAATCTTGGGAAATTACTTTTGAAAAACATTTGTTTCTGTTACTTGTTCTATTGAAAAGTACAATTGCCCCTCTGTATACACGGATTCCTTATCCACAAATTAAGCCAATCATGGCTTGAAAATATTGTAAAAATATATGAATTTCAAACAGCAAACCATGATTTTGCCATTTTATGCAAGGGACACAATTTTACTATGCCATTGTACTAAATGGGACTTGAATACCCATGGATTTTTGTTTCCATGGGGGTGGGGGCTCCTGGAACTAAAGGATACCAAGGACCCATTGTACTTACTGGTAATTTGCTTAATATTGCCTCATTAGGTTACTCATTACATTCAGATGTGTGAAGAAAACACCCTTAGGACTGATAAGAGAATGGAAAACAGTTTGAAAAAAAATTCTAGGAAAAGGCAGCTTTAATAAAGAACTAGGAAATATTACTTATTAACCCAACAAAATAACTTCATGCAAGTTACAGTACTTTTGAAATGTGACTGTGTTGTACCCTCATGGCCTGAAAAAAGGATACAACATCTTACAGGTAACCATGTAACCCGTAAACCAGGGGCCGGCAACCTACGGCCCCCGGGCTGGTTCCGGCCGAGGTCCCTGCACTTACCGGCCCAGGCGGACCCCTCTCACTGCCATGCGACCGTGTGTGCCGCAGCCGCCATTTTGGAAATCAAAATGGCAGCCGCGCCACGGAGGCAGCAGCACATGCGGGGGGGGGGGTTGCACGCGCTGTCATCCCCCCTCGGCCCGGTGGAGCGGAGGACTTCGGAGGACCAGCCCCCGGCTCAAAAAGGTTGCCTACCCCTGCCGTAAACCATTACTTACCAGTCCTGTATAAGGATTATGAAACACTTTTGTGTTTCCATTCACTGCCCAGTTGATATTTTTATTAAGCTGCTTTCCTCTAATTTATTTATTACAGGGCAGCTGGGTATAAATAACAAAGCCCAGCCTGATGTTCCAAAATAGGAAGTGCCAGATGGATGGTAAAATGAAGCAGCTGTTCTGATACAAGCTTGTCAGAAGGCCATACGGCTGGTGGTCTGCAGTGCACAGGCAAAATCTCAAAGCAAGCAGATAGCAAAACATTTTCTCCCAGAGGGATCTTATAGCACCTTTGAGACTAACTTGCTCTGCCTCAAATGAGATAGTCTCAAAGATGTTACAAGATCCTTTTGCATACTGATTTTCCACACTAACACAGCTGTGACTTTGAATTTTCTCCCAGAATACAACATCCAAAATCCACAAACCATCAATACAAAATGCACAAAATACATCATGCAAGGTTTCAAAGCTCTACTGCTTCTTCATTGAGCAAAAAAATCATACAGGAGAAGAAGAAGAAATTACGATGTAAGTCAGAGGCCTACATTTTGTTAAAACGTTTTTGTTGTCAGTGAAGATGGTCTGGAGGGATATCAGTGCAGGCAGAGGATACTCCCCTCTTTGACCATGTTCGCACTGGGAAACAAAGAGTTGTAAATTCTAAGCAATAAAATTTCAACTCCCATTAGCAACAGAAAAGGTAACTTCCCTTTAGATCTAGGTTGTTTCTGTCCTAGGTGAAGTTACCATCAACAGAGGTGATGGTGAATTTCTCAATAACCCTTTGCACTGTTGCATCTGGAAGAATCTTTTAGCTGCTGTATAAGTAAAACAGCAAGAAATGCCAAATGTCCAAGCTGGGTTCAGGAAAGGAAGAGGTACTAGGGATCAGGCTGGAAACATACACTGGAACAGGGGTAGGCAACCTTTCCCCTTTAAGGGCCGAGGGACTTCAGCTCCCAGAAGCCTCAGCCATGTTGGCCAATAGTCCCATGTTGGCCAATAGCTCCTGGGATTCTGGGAGCTGAAGTCCCTCGGCCCTTAAAGGGGAAAGGTTGCCTACCCCTGCACTGGATAATATAGCATTCTAAAGTATTTCAAAAGAAAGCCAACCTGTGCTTCATAGATCACAACATTTATAGCACAGGTTGGCTTTCTTTTGAAATTCTTTAGAGTGCTCCATTATCCAGTGTATGTTTCCAGCCTGATCCCTGGTCCCCCTTCCTTATAGGCTATATATAGTAAAGCCTTTGATTGGATAGATCACAAAAAAGCTATGGATCTGAGAAGAGTTCTGTGGATACTGTGGCCTGCTAGAAAGACAAAGGGGTCCTAGAGCAAATCAGGCCTAAACTCTCCTAGAAGCCGATGACTAAACTGATGCTGGTGCAGTTTGGCCGCATCATGAGAAGGCATGACTCACTAGAAAAGTCAATGCTTAGTAAGGTGGCGAGAGCTAGGAAAAAAGGAAGACCACATTCCAGATTGATAGACTCAATCAGGAAAGCCACAGCCTTCAGTCTGCAAGACCTGAGCAGGGCTGTTGATGGTAAGGTAACTTGAAGGTCTTTCATTCATAGGGACACCATGAATCGAAGTAGACTTGAAGGCAGCTAACAATGACAAATAGGTAAAATCTACCAAATGTAGTCCCAATGAAATTTTAGTATAAAATGATCCTTGTGCATGCACAAAACTGCAACGCTCATTTGTCCTCACAAGCTTACGAAAGTTAATTTTTTGGACTAGAGCCAGTAAAGCAAGGCCACTTGTCCTAGCTCTTGACTCCTGTGTGAGGTGTGTTTGGGAAATTCCATTTCACTTTCCTGCTTTGGCAGAATTGCCTATCTTGAAGAGGCTGCCTGTTATCTCTCTGCATGAATCACTAAAAAAGGCATGTCTAGATCAATAAGCGAGATCTTAGGGGTGAACTGGGAGAGAAATCCTGCCTTTACATGGATGAGAAGTTGCAGGGCACTGCATGGCGACTGGTCAAGCCCACACTTGCTTATCTTCAGCAATGTGACAGCTCAGCTGCTCTGAGACCAACTTCCAGAAGTGTATGTCGCTATGCAGCCTGGCTGCTGCCGTTCCATAAAACATCTCTCTACATACCTAAGATGTCCATCAGGCCTTGAGGATACGTTCTTAGAATTGTGAAAAGGAGCAAAACATTTATTTAAAGGTAAATTCTTGATGTGTGTGAAGAGTGCAGTAGGCCTCAGCAACCAGAGCTCTAGGGACAGAGCATTCAGGTGTCTCTCTTGAGGCTTGTCACTATCCAAAACAGAGCAGAGAGATCATTACAGTCATCTCTCCATTTTTGCGGAGGATCTGTTCCACACACCCCCCCCCAGTGAAAACGGAAAACTGCAAACATTCAAGCCCCATAGGCTTGAATGGGGGCAAGCTCCCCATTTTGTCCTCCTCTGTTTGCCGCCCACGAATGAGCGAGGGACGCGGACTTCGAGTCCATGAAAACGGAGGAGCGACTGTATTCTGCTTCTTGGAGCATATATAATCATTCTTTAAAGCTGCTAACAGCTCCTAACAGGTTTGCTTAACTTCCTTCCTCCCACTCCTGAAGGTACGCTGTGTGCCTCCAGAAATGTCTAGGAAGATAATGTTAGTGCATTTTTACGATGAGCCTTTCCTTGAAGAAGCTCAAGGCAATAGAATCATAGAATCACAGAGTTGGAAGAGACCTCAAGGGCCATCCAGTCCAACCCCATTCTGCCATGCAGGAACTCACAATCAAAGCACCCCCAACAGATGGCCGTCCAGCCTCTGTTTAAAAACCTCCAAAGAAGGCAACTCCACCACACTCCAGGGAGCGTCTTCCCCTGTCAAACAGCTCTTACTGTCAGGGAGTTCTTAATGTTTAGATGAAATTTTTTTCCTGTAGCATCCATCCATTGTTCAGGGCCCTATTCTCTGGAGCAGCAGAAAACAAGCTTGCTCCCTCCTCAATATGACATCCCTTCAAATACTGAAACAGGGTGATCATATCACCTCTTAACTGTCTCTTCTCCAGGCTAAACATTCCAAGCTATCCCTAAGTCTCTCCTCATAGGGATTCATGGTTTCCAGACCCTTCACCATTTTGGTTGCCCTCCTCTGGACACGCTCCAGTTTTTCAACCTCCTTTTTGAATTGTGGTGCCCAGAACTGGACACAGTCGTCCAGGTGGGGCATGACCAGTGCAGAATAGAGTGGCACTATTACTTCCCTCGATTTAGACACTATATTGTACTTCTATTGACGCAGCCTAGAATCACATTGGCTTTTTTCGCTGCCGCATCACCCTGTTGACTGATGTGTGGTTCTCTCCCCTTCCTCAGTTTATCTCCTCAGCAGCCTAGTGCAGTAGATAAGACTGAAAGACCTGCTGGGTTACAACTTGATGGGTTCAACCTGGGATCTGAAAGTGCACCTCTCATGTCCCTTTCTGACAAATACACTTTAACTCTCATACTCTGCTGGTTGAGCTCTTCCCAATAAAGAAAGTCAGCCAGAACAACTGGGGGGGGGGGCCTTCAGGCGCATCTGGCGGAGAGGCAGCCACCCAACGCTCACACCTCGACTGCTTAGCTCAGGGGTAGGCAACCTTTTCCCTTTAAGGGCCAAGGGACTTCAGCTCCCAGAAGCCTCAGCCATGTTGGCCAATGGTCCCATGTTGGCCAATAGCTCCTGGGATTCTGGGAGCTGAAGTCCCTCGGCCCTTAAAGGGGAAAGATTGCCTACCCCTGGCTTAGATTTTCTGGGGCCAGAGTTTCTCCCAGGGAGGCTGGAGGGGGAGGCAGTATCAGCGCCAAGGAAAATGGCTCCCTGCAGCTTTTGCAAACAAAAAGCCAAGGGCGTTAGCAGCCTTTTCTTTGTGCTGACAAGGTTTTATTTGGAAAAGGAGCCTTGCTTTTCTCGAGCCTAGTTGGGCATACACCTCCTTGGCTGCTTGGGGCTCTTCCCCCTCCTCCCCAGCCTTCTTGTTTGGCTTCAGGGCAGCCCTGGCCAGGTTCCCACGCCTTCTCGGTTATAGGAGACGCTTCTCTTCCCGTCAGATTTGAATCCAGGAGTTGCTTTTGTCTGTCTCCGGTCCGGATTCCTATGGACATTGGGGGTGGGGTGGCGGGTTTTGTTACTGGCACTAGCTAAATTGATGGGGCTCCAGGAAGTGGCAGTGGGGCTCCAGGAAGTGACATCACTATTCATGTCAGGGGTAGTGGGAAAGGCTCAATGAGAGATTCCCAGGCTTCCTTCTGCCTGATGCTTTCAAGATTGCATTGGCCATTGCTGCTGCAGCCTACCGTATTTGGCTTCCACCACAGAGAGCAGCTGTGATAGATAGCTATGATGGGCTCTGAAGTTTCCTGTGAGTGGCTAGATTTGAGGCTCTGCCTCATTTTGAACTCTCTGTGGGGGGTTGCAGACTGCCAGAAATAGTGCAAATTGAGTCCACTTTAAGGGTTAGGGTTAGGGAATCATGGGAACTGTATTTTATTGTGGCACCAGAGCTCTCTGACAGAGAAGGCTTAATGTCTCAGAACAAAAAACAATTCCCATGATTCCCTAGCACTAACCCTAACCCTAAAAGTGGACTCAATTTGCACTATTTCTGGCAGTCTGCAACCCCCCTGTGCCTCTTCTCACTGTTGTGCCCCTTCCCCATATCTTCAGGAAATACCTATCAAGAAAAGCTGGCAGCAACAATATTTTTTCCTTTCTACCCCCCACCAGGCGTGTGTGAGCTTGGGATGAGATGTTTGGAATTCTTAGGCAATAAAATCTCCAAAAAATGCAAGCTTTTTTTTAAAACTTTTTTGCAAACCAAGAATTCAAGCTGTGCTTTCTTATCAGTAGTGTCTTTATTCAGGGATATAGCTGGATAAGGAGAGTCAGCATGGTGTAGTGTAGTCATTTGAGTGTTGGGTCCTAGAAACCAGGATTTGAATCCTCATTTGGCCATGGAAGCCCACTGGGTGACCTTGGGGAGTTCACACACTCTCAGCCTCAGGGAAGGCAAACCTTGCCAAGAAAATCCCATGTTAGGGTTGCCTTATGTTAGAAATGACTTAAAAGGGCACAACAGCAGCATCTACTGTATTGGGCAAGCTCAGGGCAGGATTTTATATGTCATAACCAGTATTTTGAATTGTGTGCAGAAATGGACCAGCAGCCAGTGAAGCTGTTACACAAGAGAGTTGGAGACTCCCTATAGCCATCACCTCTTAAAAATCTTGCTGCAGTTTCTCCTGTGTGTATTTGCCTTCAAGTCACAGACCTAAGTTTCATAGGGTTTTCTTAGGCAGGGGATGCCCAGAGGTGGTTTTGCTAGTTCCTTCCTCTGAATCTAGCCTGCAGCACCAGATATTGGTTGGTGATCTCCCACCCAGATACTAATCAGAACTTCCAAAATCAAATCTGATCCTTAGAGTATTTATGTCTTTTGAGGCATTTACTTCCTTAGGAAAAATTGAACTCCTGCATTTCATCCCTGATAGTTTTTGTCCTTGTAAAGTGCCCATGCTAAGGGAGTGTGTTCCACTGTCAAACAGCTTTTACCGTCAGGAAGTTCTTCCTAACACTGAGGTGGAATCCTTTTCCTGTAGCTTGCATCCATTGCTCCATGTCCTATTCTCTGGAGTAGCATCCATTGCTCCCTCCTCAATGTGACATCCCTTCAAATACTTAAACAGGGCTGTCATATCACCTCTTAACCATTTGGACACTGACTTCCAACTAGGACCAGAGTGGGCCTGGGCTTCGTCTCCCTGGTCCTTGGCAAATGCCTTGGGACATGTTTCTTGCTTTGTCAACTTCTTTGCAATTTGAATCCTGCCCACTCTGGGAAGGGAACTGCTGGCATTGACCGTTGGCATATTTTTTGTGTTGTGGTGGTGGTTTCCTGACCGAAGGGTGGGGAGGGTGATTGTATGGGTTGGTTTCTTCAGGAAAGACCCGCCCTGCCCCATAAACGTCCCTGCTGGGTGGTGCTGCTTTGACTTCCCTCTGCGCTTTCAGAGTGTGCGTTCCCTGGGGAACCAGAGCAGAAGCAATGTGGCATCTTGGCATAACAGTAGCCCTTTTCATCTCTGTTGTCCTTCTTCTAAGCTCGGTCCCACTGTCAGAACTGGCTTGGTGTAGTACAGGCAATCTTTCCCCTTTAAGGGCCGAGGGACTTCAGCTCCCAGAAGCCTCAGCCATGTTGGCCAATAGTCCCATGTTGGCCAATAGCTCTTGGGATTCTGGGAGCTGAAGTTCCTTGGCCCTTAAAGGGGAAAGGTTGCCTACCCCTAGTGTAGTAGAACAGCCCTCCGTATGTTTGAGACTGCAACTCCCATCACAGCTAACCATTGGCTGCTGTGGCAGGGCTCATGGGCATGATCATCAATGCAGTTGGAAGATGTTGCTTTGAGGAATGTTGGGAGAGAGGGCTGGAGGAAGGAAACAAGTTTGGATCCCCTCTTGGTCATGAAGTCCTCTGAATAGCCGTAGATCAGTCGCCATCTTATAATAATAATTTTTTTTTTATAACCCGCCTCTACCTGAAGGATCGAGGCAGATAACAATAATGAAATACAACAATACAGCTTTAAAAAAATCTTCAGTTTGTCTTCCTTGCAGGAACGTTTGGTGGTGTGGGAGAACCATGCATGCTGCTGTGAAATCATTGAAGGGAAGGCAGGGTATAAATGATGGGAAGTACATAAAGCATTCACTTGTATTGTTTTTGTTGTGTGCCTCACGTATTATCAATATGTGGCTGCAGGCAGCTCTGTTCAGAATTTGGAGATACTGCTTTGGTGCAAGGAAGGATAATTCTTAGAATCCCCCAGGCACCATGGCCTTTAGGGAGATTTATGGATTTTGTTATGATCCGTGGATAAGTCGAGGGTAAAATTTAGGAGCATGTAACAAAAGATGCAAAGGATGATGCAAAGGAAAATGATGCCAAAGAACTTAGAAAAGTCTGGCATGCATAACTGCTTGTGCTTGCACTAAAGGCTGAATAGATAAAAAAGTAGGGGGGGATCGATGTTTCTTTTTGGTGCTTTCAGGATGAACTAAGCTCTCGCCTTTTACTATTTTCAGAGAAAGGAGGATGGCTCCACGCATGTGTGTGTGTATATGAGTAGGCCCCTTTGTACTAAAATTTCTAGACTTATACATGAATATATACAGTAATCTTGCATGCTCCGGTTGCCAGGCGTGTGTTATCAAATCCATGGCTCTTGGGAGAGTCACCTGAGAAAAGTAATTACAAGTTTGAAACTGACCAGACGGAATGGCTTTGTATCTCTTAATTGTGACCCTTTCTTTGCAAAGTGCTCTCAGTGCAACAGCAGGAAATATTCCACAATGAGAAACATTGTGTTACTTCCTCTTTGCAAATTCCCCTGCCCTGGACTTAGTAGTAGCTCATTGAGTTTCCCTACCAACCAGGAGATTCCCTTTCTCTTTCCTTCCCTTTTCCTGTGTGTCACATCTGGTTTCTATAGGTGTGTAGACTTCTTCAGGAACCGGTTGTTAACTGGAAAGCACAGTATATGTTTTAAATCAAGAGTGGGTAACTCTGTGGTTCTCTGGAAAGCCAGTGTAGTGTAGTGGTTTGAGCATTGAAGCATAAGTCTGGAGATCAGGGTTCAAATTCTGGCTCAGCCATGTAGACACACTGGGTTTCACCATAACTTCTGTTGTTAGTACTGCTTCTACTATTATGTAGTTGTTGATGTTTGCCTTCAAGTTGCTTCCAACTTATGGCAATCCTAAGGCTCCTATCATGGGGCTTTCTTGGCAAGATTTGTTCAGAGTAGGTTTGACATTGCCATCCTCTGTAATACTGTATTACTGTATTATATAATGCTGTATTATAGTAAGAATAGTGATAACATTATGTTAGCATTATTGTGATACATTTTATCATACTATATAATACAATAATGTTGTTGTTGTTATTATTATTATGTAGATTTTACTTGTTGCTTTATTTTGCTTTTCCTGTTGTATAGAGTTACACAGCTCACTAAGTAATTCCCCCAAATCTTAAAGCCATTAAAGAAATGTCTCATGGAGGCACCAATATGTAGTGCAGATGGTCACATTTGTAAGCACATTGCCATGATGGCTAGCAACTTGAGCTTCTCTTTTCGTTTTGAATAAACACATCAGGAAGCTGTGTTGCCTGCTCAATCCTACATGTTGTTTTGATTCTCCTGCTCTTTCTTCCAGGCTGAGGCAGAAGTAGCATCCCTGAACCGCCGCATCCAACTAGTAGAGGAGGAGCTGGACCGGGCCCAGGAGCGCCTTGCTACAGCCTTGCAGAAGTTGGAAGAAGCTGAGAAAGCTGCAGATGAGAGTGAAAGGTGTGTGTCCCCTAAAGACAGGCAATGCCTTCCACATCTGGAAACCATGCCCTACAAATAGAGACTTAGGGAGCTGGGTATGTTTAGCCTGGACAAGAGACAGTTCAGAGGTGATATGATAACCCTGTTTAAGTATTTGAAGGGGTGTCATATTGAGGAGGGAGCAAGCTTGTTTACTGCTGCTCCAGAGAATAGGGCCCTGAACAATGGATGGATGTTACAGGAAAAGAAATTCCACCTAAACATTAGGAAGAACTTCCTGACAGTAAGAGCTGTTTGACAGGGAAGACATTCCCTGGAGAGTGGTGGAGCCTCCTTCTTTGGAGGTTTTCAAGAGGCTGGATGGCCCTCTGCCAGGGATGCTTTGATGGTGAGTTCCTGCATGGCAGAATGGGGTTGGACTGGATGGCCCTTGTGGTCTCTTCCAGCTCTGTGATTCTATAATTGTATGACCCATCAGAGGTTGGATAATTGTATGATCCAAAATGCTGCCAGGGCATTTTGGGACTTGACATGTAAACACTGGGAGGGTCAAGAGTTACCCATCCCTGATTTAAGCATTATTTATACTGAGCTGTGCATGGACTGTGTGATTTAACAAGGGGAGAGCAGTGTAATAAAGCCAGAATGGGGTAGAAGGCTCTGCTTCCCTCCTGTTGTCACAACAGGAGCAGAGCTTAGAAGTGTTACTTTTTTTGGACTACATTTCTCAGAATCCTAAGTCCGTATGCCCAGAAGCCATCTTGGCAGGGGATTCTGGGAAGCAGGAATGATGTCTTCATCTGCTAGGATGGCATTTACCATTGTTGTATGGGAGAGATAAGGGATCACATTGTGAAAGATTGAAGTCTGTGTCCCACCTGTGAGTTCAGCATACCATGTGAAGACATGGGAGAGAACCTTTTTAGCTGTGGCACCCCAGATGTGACATGCCCTATACTTGCAGGTCCAGTTAGCACAACACAGCCTCCTTTATTATTTATTTTTTTCAATGATTTATATCCTCCTTTTCTTCCACAATGGGATTCAAGGCAGGGTACAAAAGTTAAAAAATGATTGAATATTATTAGTGTTAAAACATAAGTTTAAAACACATAGTTAAAACTAGTAAAAAGCATTTGCAGCACACATCACAACAGAAGTAAAATTCATCCACTGAATTCCTGCCTAAATAAAAGTGTTTTCAGCTGCCTATGGAAAGAGAGTAGGGAGGGTGCACCAAATAAAAGCATAGCTATAGGTTTTTGTGGGTCTTTCAGGTTGTGAGGCCGTGTTCTAGAAGAATGGCCTCACAGCCCAAAAAACCCACAAAAACCTATGGATACCGTCCGTGAAAGCCTTCGACTTCACACAAAAGCATAGCTGTTTGCTAAAGTGTTTGGCCTGAGCTGGTTTGCTCCAAAATGCATATGCACATGATTTTGAACTGCTTTAACCTTTTAAGCCATGTTACATTGTAATATGTTTCATTTATTTGGTTGTTTATGGCATGTCTTTATCACAGCACAGAACCAAAGTGGCTGGCTTGCAACATATTAAAACAAAGCCCTGCTTAAAAAAAAATATCTATTCGTACAAAAGGTAAAATACCAAACAATCATTTTGTTGAAAACACAAAACATTTAAAAACATATTTGAAACATAATTAAAATTATAAAAGCATAGCACACCTTTTTCTACGATAGCAAGTTTGCACACAAAGTCTTGCTTAAATAAAAAGGTCTTTGCCTGTCAGTGGAAAGAAAGGAGAGGAGTTTAAGTGAACTTCCTGTGGAGGGGAGTTCCAAAGCATGAGAGTAACCACTGAGAAGTCTCTCCCCTGGCATCCTTGTGACGATGGTGATCTAGGTGATTTAAATTATTTTTATTTTAAATTATTTTGGTCTGTTTACTTGTATGCTGCCCTGAGATCTTACAATATAGGACAGGATATAAATATCGATTTTAATTTATATCCTGCTTTTCTTCTGGAATGAAACCCATGCTTACAAATGATAAATAAAATTATCCTTTTGTTAGATAGGCTGGTATCTGGCCTCAGGTTTCCACAGCTGAAATCTAACATCCTGACTGACTACGCTATTCCTTTCCAACTTATTAAGTAATGACTGTCAACGTATGCTAATAAGCTAGGAGTAATGTAAAAGCTTGAGAGCCAGTGTGGTATAGTGGTTTGAGTGTTGCATTACAACTGAAGACCAGGATTCAGTTTCCAGCTTGGCCATAAAACCCATTGGGTGACTTTGGGCAAATCACATTATCTCAGCCTCAGATGAAGGCAATGACAAACTTTCTCTGAACAAATCTTGCCAAGAAAACCCCTTAGAGTTGCCATACATCAAAAATGACTTGAAGGTACATGACAACAATGTAAACTGGGTAACTCCCCAAATTCTCCAGTAAGCATTTTGGGAATTGCTGTTCAAAGAAGTGAAATTTCCATGTTCTGACTTTTATTATATGTTGCTGACCACTGGGCTGCATGAAGTAGCTTGACCTAGCTGTCTGCAGTTTTGGACTGTGGCCCTCGGACAGGTATGTTGGATGGTGACAGTTCTGTCTTATCTCTCTCAAACAGGGGCATGAAGGTTATTGAGAACAGAGCCCTAAAAGATGAAGAGAAGATGGAACTGCAGGAGATCCAGCTCAAGGAGGCCAAGCACATTGCTGAAGAGGCTGACCGGAAATATGAGGAGGTGAGGAACTGTAACTGT
>CM034711.1:4143057-4164075 GCA_020142125.1 Phrynosoma platyrhinos
CCCCCCCCCCCAAAAAAAAAGCCCTTTCAGGTTAAGGGAGAAATAATTTTAATAGGAAGGACATTAGGGGCTCTTGTCCTGCCTTTCACACAAATTAGGTAAGAATGTATTATATTTTCTTTGTGTCCTGCTTTATTCTATTGGATGATTCTTAAAAACACACATGCTTATAACTTAAGGAGTAAGTCCTGTTGATTTCACACAAGCATGTCTAGGATAACACTGTTAAGATTTCCTGTTGTATGATACACCTTTAGCACACAAGTGCCTTCAGTATAGTGTAGGAAACAGAGGCATGGTAAAAGCCATACAATAATTCATTTGCAACAGCAGCAATTAGCATCATGGTTTAAATAGTTTAAAGACCAAGGAAGTCTCCTCATGTTGCAATGATCAAAATTGGAAGAGTTACTTTGAGGAGTGCAGCTCCCAGCATCCCTCTGCCAGCATATTCAATGACCCTTCTGGCTGGGGATTTTGTGTGTCCAAAAAGTGATTTGTCCAAGCTTTGGAAATGATGCTGGTGTAAGTCACACAAGAGAACTACCCTAGAGAGGTTGTCTAATTTGGTCGTCTTCATACACAAAATACAGCCAGGGAACATTCAGACCTGAACCTAATTTTAAAGCTTTTCATAACTCTTGAAGAGAGCAACCTGTCCCTCCTCAGCAACCTTTAAGTTGCCGCTGTCACTTAGAACTGGGAGATACGGCTATGGAAAAAAGAGAATGGCAAAAAACAAGCCCCCACAATCACTCTTGGTTAATGTGTTTGCCACTCTGTGAAGTTTCCAAGGACAGATTAAATGCCCACAAAGAGAATCCCTGTGCCACACAACTACATTGCCTACCAGGTGTTGGCATTTGGCAAGTGCCTGTAACCTGGATCTTTGGCAGCTAGCAAGCAATGGCTGGTCTCCTGAAGTTCACTGCAGTCTCTCTCTGATTCGTGGATTCACTCTTTTCTCTCTCTTTTTTCCTTTTTTCCTGTCCTTCCCTCCCACCCTTTGCCATCCATTCTTTCTTCACTACTTTCTTTCCAATCCCTGCAAACATTTGCAGCAAATGCTCAGAGCTGGAAGAGGAATTGAAGAATGTCACCAACAATCTCAAGTCACTTGAGGCTCAGGCTGAGAAGGTAGAGTACTTCTCTCCACTTCCAACCCCTCTTACCTGTTATGATGGAGTGGGAATCCTGCAGCCCTCCAAAAGTTACTGGACTACAGCTCCCAGGATTCCTCACCATGGGCTATCCAGCCAGAGCTGCTGGGACTTTGGAATCCAACAACTGCAGGAGGGCTACAAAATTCCCACCCATGTGTTCAAACATGTTTTCCTATGTTTCAGTGCTGGGATAGGAGATTTCTGAAGTCACTGGACTCAAATGATTATCAGCCCTGAATATTGGCCATACTGGCTGAAGCTGATGGGAACTGGAATCCAACAATGCTTGGAGGCACTAGGTTTTCCCACCTGGCTCTGATATCAAAGGCCTGTGCTGGTCTGTGACCGTAATAAAGATGAACTGAACTAGTATCAAAGGGGAAAGTACTGGGAAATGAAGCACCAGTATGGTATAGTGGTCTGTCCTGCCATGCTGAGGCAAAGTGCCAAATGGTGACCCCTCTGCCCTTCCACAAATAGAAGCCCACCAGTTGAACCTTGCATCAGTACTGGTGGCAGGACAGTGATTCCTCATCTCCACACCTAAAAACAGAGAAATAACATGACATAGTGGTTAGAGCACTGAACAAGGGTTCTGGGAGGTCAGGGTTCAAATTCCCACTCAGCCACAGAAACCCACTGGGAGCTGGACAAGCTGCACCCTCTCAGCTTGAGAAGAAGGCAGTGGCAAACCCCTTCTGAATAAATCTTGCCAAAAAAAACCTCCGTGACAGGTTGCCAGAAGTCAGACATGACAACAACAACTGGGAAATGACAAGTACTAGAAGGCCTTCTTAGTCTTCTGGTAAGCCCAGATGTTAAAATACTGCTGGCACTTCTGGTTGCAAATCTGCAGAGAGAATTCTTTCAGTGTTACAGAGGTGTAGGAAAGAGGGAGGTGTGGGCTGGCATGAAGAGAACCACTGCTAGGCCTCCTACATTCTTCCACCAGGCAGCCCAGCCTCTTGTACAAGTGGCTTGTGTATTTTACGGGTGGAGCTGGGAAATTTACTTGGCTCCTGTACTCATACTATGCTTTATCTTTATGGCACCGAGGGCAGTTTAACTTCACTCCCAGCCCTGTTGCTTAAAAGATCATGAACCCCTTGACTTAAACCATCTGTAGATTAAATGCAGTAGATGGTCTCCCAGAGGTTCAAAGACTAGGAGTTGACTTAGGGCCTTTGCAGACTGCCAGAAATAGTGCACATTAAATCGAGGCACTGCCCTGGCTCAGTGCTAGGGAATCATGGGAATTGTAATTTTTTTTCTGAGACATTGAGCCTTCTCTGTCAGAGAGCTCTGGTGCCACAATAAATTACAGTTCCCATGATTCCCTAGCACTGAGCCAGGGCAGTGCCTCAATTTAATGTGCACTATTTCTGGCAGTCTCAAAGGCCCTTAGAATCTCTCTGGGGTTTTTATCCTGCCCCTTTTGCTGAAAGAGTTCGAACAGCTTGCTTAGTCCCATTGAATAGCCTTGTGAGGTAGGTGAAATCGGAGAGTGTGGGTGCCTGATTCCCAAACTATCCTGATAGGTTTTGTGGCTGAGGAAGAAACTGAACTTGATTCTTCCCTCTTTAATAAGCACATTAATCCATAGATGGGAAATATGTAGCTCTTGAGACTGTTATCAGACTGTAACTCCTATCAGCCCTCACATTTTATATTGGCTAGGGTTGATGGGATTTGTAGACAGGTGACAACTGGAAAGCCACACTTACCCCACTAGTACTGAAAACATTAAACCAGCCTTCCTGACCATGTGATGAATGGTAACTCCATCACACCTTGTTGATTGGGGATGCTGGAGATGGTAGTCTTGAAATATATGGAATTCTGGGTTCAAGAAAGCAGCACTGTGCCTTAGCTGTTATGTAGCTCCTGGAATGAAGATTTTGGAACTGGCTTTCATAGTGGGCCATGGTGTGTTGGAGCGTGGTCTTTTATGCTCAGTCCTGAGTTTGTCTTCTCTCTTTCTCTCTCTCTCCAGTACTCTCAAAAAGAGGACAAATATGAAGAGGAGATCAAGATCTTGACTGACAAACTCAAGGAGGTAAGTGGGGCTACCAGGTCAAAAAGAGTTGGAGTGGTATTTCTTGGCCCTCTATATGATGAGCCCAAGGGTTGGATTCTTCTTGGCCCCACTGGTTTATTCATACTGCCAGCAGGGACAGTGGTGGCAAGATGAAGAAGGCCATGGGTGCAGGAAGCAGGTTTTTATTCATGACTGGCTATATTAGGTGATTTTAGCTATATTTGTATTAATCTTTGTAATCCACTTTGAGAGGATTGGGAATCCTCTCAAAGTGAGACAGTAATAATAAGAAGAAACAAATGAGACAGTAATAATAAGAAGAAACAGTTTAAAAACACACCAGTAGAAGAAAATGAAGCCCTTGACCAGTTAAATGATCCCTTCCACAGCAAGCAAGATCACTTTCTAAAGACCTTCCTGAATAAAGAAGGTATTTGCCTGTTGTTGGGAAGACAAGAAGGGTCCCTTGGTAGAGCATTCCACAACCATAGCATGGCTTAAAACAGGGACAGGGGAAAGTATGATGTGTGATCCCCTTTGTTTTGTACAAGTACCCAGAAGTGTGCCAGTTGGAGTCAAGTACAAAGGTGTAGCTTGAAGAAACGATCATTTCAGACTAAGGTCTGGGATGCCCCTAAGCATATATATTCCAAGCCTAGGATTTTCTTTCTTGATGCTGGTACTAAGCTTCATCCTTTCACAGAACAATCCATTCTTGGATCCTGCCCTTTCCAGATCTCTCTGTGGAGTTGAGAGCAGGGAGTTTTTTGGCCGTTGTTGCTGTTAAATACCTAGGAGATGTAGGTGATACCAGTAGATGCAACTATACATTCTCCTTGCCATGGCTTAAAGTCTGACACCTTACAGAGAGCCTTCTGCCATGAAGGGTGTATCACCACTGCCCTTGTCAAGCCTTGTCTTTTTTTCTTGACTCACCATTGCTCTTCCTTCTGATTCAGGCTGAGACCCGTGCTGAGTTTGCAGAGAGATCAGTAGCCAAACTGGAGAAGACCATTGATGACTTGGAAGGTAGGCTTGAGGAGCTGCAGGTAGTGGTGGTGGGGAACCAAACAATGTGTAGGGGAATCGGGGAACTGTTCTATTGTTACTGGTGCATTTTTTGTGTTGCTGTGCATTACTTTTGAGATCAGAGGCAGTATACTGGGGAATACAAGTGGGATGATGCTGTTGTGCTAGTATCTTGCATGTTGGCTTCCCATTGGGCCATCCACTCTTGGCCACCATGGGAAGAATATCCTGGCGATCTTTGATTGGATCTGGTAACGTTCCTTTTCTGTTCTTTTTATAGTAGTTAGGAATGGAATCTCCCTTTTCAGAAGCAATCTACCTCTAATTGTCAGTTGCCTAGGAACACAAGTATAAAAGTTCTGTTGTTCTCCTGTTCTGCTTTGAGAACTTCTTAGAGGTACTGATTGTGCATAGTGTGTACATGCTACTGGATTAGAAAGGCCTTGGGTCTGATCCAGCAGGATTCTTCTCATATTCTTATGAAGTGTGTGTGTGTGTGTGTGTGTTGTTTTCCTCTACAACAGCCAAAATCTGGCATACACAGGTATAGATTTAATCATAGAACCATAGAGTTGGATGTAAATTTGCCTATGTCACTTACACAGGTTTAATTTGGATGTATAATATTAGCGGCATATGAAAGTATCCAACTTACACTTGTGTATGCCTTTTTTGGTTTCTGTGGAGAAGGCACACACACACACGCATGCACACATCTGTTTGCCTATCTGTCAAAAGAACATGAGAAGTATCCTGCTGGATCAGACCTAAGGCCTTTCTAATCCAGTAGCATATAGAAAGTAGCCATCCTGACTGACATCACATAATTAGAATCCATAGAATCATAGAGTTGGAAGAGATCAGAATGGCAAACCCCTTCTGTGCAGGAATCCAAAATCCACAAAAGAGAGATACCTTTATTGGCCAACCGAGATGTAGAAGATACATTTACAAGCTTTTGAAGCTTCACTGACTTCTACATTGGTCAAAGATGTTAAAAATTGTACAGGAGAAGAAAAGTATCAGTGTTAGATTTACAGACCTACATTTGTCTCAGGGTAACTTACACCTTACACCTACAACAACAAAGTGAGTGGTGTGTGTCAATCTTTTTCCATGGCTAAAAGTTATGTTTGTCTCTAAAATAAAATAAATAAAATTATATATGGGTGCATAATACATTACAAAGTCTGAAAATAGCTTGGGAAGGGGAGGGGACATAGCTGTTCTGTCCAGTTTCTGTAAGTGCTGGTTCTCCCTCCTCTCTTCCAGTGGTATATGTTACTTAGAGGTGTAAGAAAGCTTTACCCAGATTTCATTTCTTTGGTTTACTTCTTCTCATATGTATTCTCTTTCCTGCACTGCCATAGGATACACACAGAGGCGCACAAAATTTCACCTCCTGGTTAAAAAATTAAATAAATCCTGGGAACTGTAATTAGATTTCCCTATGATCTTTATCTTTTCCCTCTCTTCTGCTACTCCTACCCCTAAGCCACAATTCTAGGAAAAGTAAATGGCTGTTAAACAAAGTTGAATTGGTTTTGCAGAATACATCCTTACCCCTTTGCCTTAATGCAGAAGCATCCATCTTTTCAGCGAGTCAGTACTAATTTTCACAGCCATTTTCTGCTTAACTTCTGTCAAGTCAGAAGACAAGAAGTGGGAGGGAGAGTGTAGGTAGAAACTGTCAGGCAATTTTCTTGTTGCAATATATGGTATGGGCTGGGTTTCCATTTCATTCCTTGGAGTTTCTCAGGTAAAACGTGCTTCAACCTGGATAAAAAATGAGCTGAGAATTACCTCCAGCCAAATGCTCTATTTTTAAAAGTGTAGACAAGTGTAGCATTTTTCTGAGTATGCAAAGGGCTGCTTATAAGGAAGGGATGAGCAACTGTGCTGGGGCTAGAGACCACTCCCCCAGAATAAGTTGCAATACCTCTTTTTTTAGCAGAGTCCCTTTCAAAATTGCACCCTGAAGTGAGCTTGCTTCCACTTGCCATTTTGAAAAGGACTCCAATGAAAACTGAAGTATCAGGGGACTGGTTCTTGGGAGTTGCATAAAAGGTGTGGGAGTTTTTGTGTATTTTAGAGGGATTTCTATTTCCTGAAACTGCCTGGAAGATCTTGTCTCTTGAAAAACCATAGCTTGGTGAAATTACATTTTTAGACTACAATTTGAAGTCACCTTGGCTGGTGATTTCCCCCTCCCCTCACTGCGGCCTTAGCTAACCGCCAAAGGGAAGGAAGAGGTGAGAAGAACTTTCTTTCTGTCAACTTCTCTATATTAACAACTAAGGTTACAAGTCTCCCAAGTTTTTGGGAGGTTTGGAGTCTCCCAAGTTTTTAAGCACGAACTCTTTGCAATCTGAAAATTCCACCAATTTTTTTTCCAGTTTTAAGCAGCTTTCCCTTCACTGAAAAGTGGAGTGGGGACACCATGTCCCTCCAGACCACACAAAGACCTCTGTAAAGCCTGGAAGCGATCTTTGAACTGCAACTCTCAGAATCCCCACCCAGCAGGGTTGCTGCCCTTGGTAGCTGGAAGACAGCAGGAGTTGTAGTTCAAAGAAGTAATTATCTCAGCTCTGCCAGTATACCTTTAAAACTCTTTAGTGTTGGGCCAGAGAGAGCCAGAAGGCACCATGTCCTTGTCCTTGTCACACTGAAGAATTTATTTCATTTTATTTATATCCTGCCTTTAGGAGGTGGTTTTCAGTATATGTTAAAGTAGAGCTAAAACAATATATGATACAAGCATTATGCTGTTTAAAAGCATTAAATAGACAATCCAGTTAAAACATTTGAATACAGAATCCTATTTCAAAGCTGCCTTGATTCATGTAGCAGAGCTGGGTGAGGTTTCCCTAGAGAGCCACGTCAGATGGCAAAGTTTCCTTACCCTCCACAGTTCCCAGCAGTAGTTGGAGAGGTGTAACTGTATAACAGCAGATTGCCCATTCCTCACCCCTTTCCCTTTGCTTAGCATCCAGAACTACAGTTGAGAATTTTCTCTATGGTTGGTCCTCCAGTGTTCATTGAATACCAATCTTCTTTACGCCTTGTGTATCTCTGAACATGCTCTTTCCTCCTTCCCGTCACTGACGTCTCCTGCTTTTGCATTCCCGGTCTACCTATCCATCCTTGTTTCTCCTGATCCCTTTTCTTTTAGACGAACTGTATGCCCAGAAACTGAAGTACAAAGCTATTAGTGAGGAATTGGACCACGCCCTCAATGACATGACTTCCATGTAAATACCCATGCATGGGCCAGCGGGGTGCTGCGGGGGCAAGGGTGGGCACAGCAGCTTGTGTGTTGGCCTCTGCTTTAGCGTGCCTTGTGTGCTGTGACACATTTGGGGGATGAATCAACAGTGCCCATGTTGTGTGACAGTTGGATTAGGTCAGCAACCCCACACCCGCAACTTGATGTCCTTTCCAGATGTTTTGGCTGACTGGTCCCACCACCCTGTTACCACACTGGCAGGAGATGATGGGAGTTGAATTCTTAAACATCCAGAGGGCACCAGATTGAAGGAGGCTTTCCACGCACCTTATTGATGGAAAAAGGATGGCCATGAATACAGTGGAGCTCCCAGTGTGTTTTTCCTCACAATTTTGTGTTGTTTGGATTTTCCTCATGTATAGCCAGATTCCCTGCCAGATCCCCCACCAGGATTAGCTTTGCAGTACTATCTCTCTTGCCATTTAGAGTGTGTGTGTATATTTGTCCATGTGTTTCTAGCAATCAGCTTCTCCCACCTATTTTGGTAGAAACATTGATATTTCTGCCATCTTAGCAAGGAAAAAGGCACAAGACACACAGGCAGGCAATTGGGATTTGGCCGCTTGACATAACTTCGGTTTGAACAGAACAACAACTAGCTGCCACTTAAACCTGAGACCCTGTAGATGCTATTATTCTCAGGGAATGCAGAACATGGAGTTGAATGTAGAGCTGAGCTTAAATAAAAACTTGTTTCTAGTCTTCACAGTTATAAAATAAAGATTTTAATATTTAATAGACAATAGCTGGTGTTACGTTAAGAAGTGTGTAAATGCATGGGCTTTGGTGGAGACTTCAGTATCATGTATTGCTTTGGTTTCTCTTGATTGCTAGCAAAGCCAGGATAAACTATATCATAACACAGGCTAGATGAAAAATTGTCTCAAGTTAATAAGTACAGTGGGTAAAGTCTTAGCTGTTCAAATCTGAACTTAGCCATAAAGTTTTATTACCTGATTTTGTTCCCCACCATTATTCCCATGTTTGAACACACAGGACAACTTGCAGTGCAATAAGCCAAAAAAGCAAAGATTACAGTGAATAAAAACCTAGTTTGTAAAAAGCGATTGCCAAAAGGAAAGTGGGTTAGCTAGATATGTTTTATTTGAACATATCTATATCCCATTCCTTCATCCCAAAACTCTCACTGAGCTGTTTGCAAGTATCAGGAGCAAGGGAGTCTTGGCCTGCTGACTTTCAGTCTAACTGTTACATCACAAGAAAAAAACCTGGGAGGGGGAGGAGGGAGGGGAAGCAAAACTTTAAATTCGTTGGTGGAAAAGGAAAGGTCAGAAGAGCCTGCCTGGGTGCAGCCCTCGAAAGGGCCCTGTCTTATGCCCTGACCAGTTGCACCTCTACTGTTGATGGATCATAAAACGATAAAGAGAGAGCCATAGAGATGCTGTGCTTTACATGCAAAGGTATTGGGTCCAATTTCCAGTATCACTGAATACAGAATTTTGGGGAGGCAGGCCTTTCTTTAACTAGGCCCTGAAGAGCCCATATAAAGTTGAAATAGATCCATGCTACTCAAAAGTCATTGTTTGTGGATTTGTACCAGTCCACAAGCAATTAGATCGTGGCATCTTGAAGGTTTCTAGGAAAGAAACAGTTGTAGTCGGGTGCATAGTGCTGGTTCCTGGCAAGGTGGAGGGGAAGCGGCCAATCCCCCCATGGTAGAGAATGAACCACTGGAATAAATGATACTGAGCTAGATGGATGAATGACCCACTTCAAAGAAGGCAGCTTGTATGGATATGAATTTTGGGGGGGGTATAGAAAGAGAACCCATAGGCCTTGCTTAATGCATATAGCAGTATGTGCTTGACACAGAGCTTGGAAAGGCTACTTGCTAGTATGACAGTTCCCAGAATCCCCCAGCTACAGTGGTTACTGGTTGTATTGATATATAGGATTCTGGGAGTCTAAAAATAGGTTTCCAGGGCCTAGCTTTGGCCATCTGGTTCAGTGGTCCCCAATATGTCCTTGGGCCTTCAGCTCTGAGAATCCCTGAGTATGGGCCTTCATGGCTTGGGTCTTCCAGAAGCTGGAATTCCTAGAATAGCTGGGGACCCACAGGTTCAGAATTCCTACTCTGGGTCAGCCTTCTCTCAAGTGGGTGCCCTCTGTTTGTATTACATTTCCCAGAACCCTTCACTTTTGGCCCTGCTGGGCTGGGGGCGGATGGGTGTCCGGGTTCCAAACATCTCTCAGGAACCCAAGTCTGGGAAGCATTTGCTAGTGCCCGCCTTTCCCCCACTCCACCTACCTGAACAGCCAAAAGCCTTCCACTGGCATCAGGGCACACCTTTTCCTGAATCATGGGTGGCACTGCCTCTCAGTTCCCTTTTTGTGTAGCTATATTTGGCTTCCCACCCCTACTCTATAGAAGGGCTCCACACCTTAAAACACACTGTGACTCTGCCAAACCGTTTTGCACCAGTGACATAGCCATGATGGTTTGGAAAATCAGTATGCAAAGGGATGAAGTCTACGAAAGCTCATGCTACCAGCTTTCTATCAGTCTCAACGGTGCTACAAGATCCCTTTGCATATTGTTTTGCACCAGGTTTGGTTGGCCATTGGCTTCCTGTCTTTGCAACAGCGTATGCATGCCCATTTCCACCTATGGGTGGTTTCTTCCCTTCCTCTTAAGCTGCTCTTGGCCAGCGGAGGGTTTTGTGTTTCGTTACAGGCATGAGGGGTGTGTGTGTTTGTATTTGATATAGGAAATTCCTCAGCCAGGAGTGTAATGCAGGCTAAAGTACTCTTGAGTATTGACATTTTAAAAAAGAGTGGCTTGATCATAACCAGCTGCTTCCCAAGCCTTGCTTTGGTTTGCTCTGTGGAGTTGACTTCAATTCATTCCTCCTTTTCCTTCCTCTAACTACGGAATGTGTCCTCTTCCTCCTTCTCAGCTTCTCTTTCCTCTTCCTTGCCTGCTTTGCGTTCCCTTCCTTCCAGTTTCTTTAAACTTTTGTTTCTCTCTTTTTCTCTTGCCTACAGATAAAATAGTGATTCCAAAGCTCCACTTAGTGGATCTTCCTGCAGCCTTTGGGGGGATCGTTTTTTTGGTCTCATCTTCTCCCCTCTTGTTTTCCTTGCTGCTCGCCCCTTCGCATTTGATCCCAAAGTTCCTGCTTTTTTGTCCCAGGCACCCCTCTGGTGGGGCATCTGTGGGAACAAGCATCCTCTCGGAAGGGGTGACCTCCCAAACCATCGGATTCTCCCCCGACAGCTACTTGTGGGCTTTCTCTCATAAACAAAGCAGTCTTTATGACATCCAACGTTCCAGACTTGGCTGGGGTGGGGTTGGGAGGGGGTTGGGTTTTCTTGTCTGCATAGCTGGTAGAGCCTTTCCTTGCCCCCTCGGCCGGCTTGCAGCAGGAGGTGGCAAGTGATGTAGCCAAGGTGTCTCTTGGAAAGTGGGGTGCTGCTGCGACTGTCTATCCTGTGTTGCTTTTACAGACAGATTCTGTGTAACTGTTGTAATGTCATATGTAATATAGACAACCATGCACTGAACCCTGGATTGCCTTTGATTTCCTCCTCTCTTCCCCCTGCCCCCAAAAAAGAAACAGCTTCAGTGTGAGGCCTTAGTATTGTGGGCAGTTACACTCCATTCATAGAATCATAGAGTTGGAAGAGACCACAAGGGCCATCCAGTCAATACACACGTTCCTCTCATTAGTGTTTACTACTAAGTAAATACTCAACAGCAACAACAACCACCAAGAACAAGATTTAAAGCGCAACCCCTCTATTCATCAACTTGAGGATAAGTCCCATTGAAACCATCTGGGGTTACTTCTGCACAGACCTGTATAGCATTATACTATGTAAAGCTCCTTTGAATCACTGGGGAAAAAGAGCATTCAGAAGTGAAATAGAGGAAAGACAGGCTGAGTGCATTCTCTCCCTCTTCCCTCCCTGCTATTTCTCTTTTACATACAACAAAGCAACAGCTTGAAATATCTAGAGTGCTTCATATATTTATGTATGCTCACTCCAGCCAGGATGGCCAGAGTGACTGGAAGTTGTCATCCAACACAACTGGAACACACAAGGTTGGGTGGGGAACCTCAGGCTGCGGGGCTGAATCTGTCTTTCTCTTGTTGTTCTTATATTTATATCACGCCTTCCTGCCAAAAATTGGGACTCAAGGTGGCTTGCCATTTAAAAAGAATAATACAGCTAAAAACATACCTAAAATGAACTTTAAAATGGAATTATTCACAGCATTAAAACAATTTAAACCTACACTTAAAAAAATTAAATGCAATTAAAAGATACAAAACCAACTTAAAAGAGTTAAGTTTACAGTTGAATTCAGTTTAAAACAATGCAATACTCTCAGAACTATTTGGTGTTTCCCATACTTTTGTATGGATTTTAGTCCCATGCGTTGCCTCTCATTAGTCTTCATTTACTGGAGATGAAAGTTTCCATCTAAACTAAATGGGTTTCTTAGCTCTGCTCCTTTTGCCTGTGGTCCTGTCCACCAGTGGAATGCGGCTCCTTGGAAATTACTCTGAAATTGAATTGGGCCCTTTGGTTGAAAGAGGTTCCCTGCTGTTGCATTAAAGTTACAGTGCTAATGGTGATCAGGTTGGGATGGAAAGAGTTCTTTGATGGGAGCAGGCTCTTTGAAATAAGGTCATAAAGCTCCAAACTGCATCACTAGAATCTTCTTTGTAGTTTAAGAACTTGGGGTAGCACAAGAGGGAGAGGAAGGGCTCTGTAAACCTGAACCCATACACAGAGCTGGGCAAAAAGCAATACACATACAAGTATTTTTTACAAGTATTTGTTATGTATGTGTATGTGTCTTCAAGTCACTTGTCAACTTAGCAATAGCAATAGCACAACCACATGAATTTAATGGGGTGTTCTTGAAGAAGGAATACTCAGAGATGGTTTTGCCAGTTTCTTCCTCTGAAATATAGCCTAAACAGCTCCTGGTATTCATTGGCAGTCTCTCATCCAAGTACTATCCAAGGATGACTTTGCTTAGCATCCAAGATCAGATGGGATCTGGTGCCTTTTAGGTTGTTTTGTTTTTTATATATATTATAAAAATATATATATAATATATATATATAAAATAAGAACTCCAGGTAACTCATGTAACTCATGTAAGTAACTGCTACAGAGCCAAACAAAACAGTCTGGATTGCATTTATCTCATACCTGGAGTTCTTATTCCAGTCTTCAGTCCTGAGAAATTTGAGGCAAAAAGTCTCTTGAAAATACTGAGTTTTTTCTTCTGTTGCTGCAAATCTTGGTTTGTCTACACACCTGGAAAGATCCCAGCATGTGCTTTCAGGCAGGATCAAGATGTCCCATCTCCCGTATCCCCAGTGCCATGTTAGCCACAATTTCTCATGGAAGAAACTTGCAGTGTGTATCTTGCACAACAAAGCTGTGCAGATGGGGAAGTGGCTTGAGTTATTGAAGTCTCTGCAAACAAGATGAGGGGGGCAAGAAATAGCCAGGTATTGGTGTGCTGCTACATCTCATACAACATAAACGTATAACAGCTGCAGTGCACTGCTGTCTGTTTAATGTTTCTGCTGCCCCTGGAAATATTTAATGATGGGTTTTTGGAAGAATGATTTCCCTCTTCAGAACATTATGACAGTCTAAATGCTCTTCTTTGCCTCAGCCCCATGATAGCTTTTTGGGAGTTTCTTAATCAGTTTTATAGGTGCTTTTCAACAAAACAAGTTAACAAGATTGGCTGGGGTGCTGGTAGTAGATATGCACAGTTGGTGGAAAAATAAGAAGCCATCAAACTAAACAAATAAAAACATCATTCCAGCACCTACTGGTCCTCAGTAGTCTGATGTGAAAAGAAACCTGGAGAAAACACCTGTGGATTTCCTTGGAAAATGTTCCATAGTTCTAAAGTCACCACTCACATTCCTGGCCTCCTTTAATGTTGGAATTTGGAGTGCGGCCTTGTACTGGGTCCTAAGATTTGATTTGTCAGTCTGGACTAGGTTATGTTTCCTCAGGATCTACCCTGCATTCACTCCTCTATGGTCATCAACATTCAGTTATGATTGGTGAGCAAACTGTGGCCCTCCAAAAATGTTTTTGTAATGGCGTGAACCTGACTAGGTTTTCTTGGCAAGATTTCTTTAGTGGAGGTTTGCCATTGCCTTCCTCTGAGGCTGAAAGCGTGTGACTTGCTCTAGGTCATCTGGAGGGTTTCCATGACTGTGCAGGGATTTGAACCCTGGTCTCCCAGATTCGAACTGTGGCACCACAGTGACTCTTCCACTCCAGCTTATAAAATGCCCAAAACTTTCTTAACTGAACACAAATTCAGAGTAGCTGCTCTCAAGCTTGCATTCCAGTAAAAAGGAAGGGAAGAGGAAATTAAATAAATTCAGGTCACTTTGAAGTTTTGCCTTTTTCATTTGTCCAGTCTGGACAAGTGGATCTCTGCCTTTACACATGTGCATTCCAACCCAGCAGTTCTTAGCCCTTGAATCAAGAAATAGACTTGCCATTGCCTTCCCCTGAGGCTGAGAGCGTGTGACTTGTCCCAGATCACCCAGTAGGCATCATGACAAAGCGGGTAATCAGACCCTAGTTTCCAGAGCCATAGTCCAAGGCTCAAACCACAATGCCACACTGTGAGACACTATTGGTTAAGCTTCAGGGGTTGCCCCAGTCTTTCAGAATGAAAACAAAACTATGTACTACTATTGTATTTTCCGGCGTATAAGACGACCCACGTATAAGACGACCCCCCATTTTTCCAGTCAAAATATAGAGTTTTAGCACCTCTATCCTCATTATCCTCATATCCGGCATATAAGACGACCCCCCCCACTTTAGCCACAGATTTTGCAGGTGAAAAAGTAGTCTTATACGCAGGAAAATAAGGTAGTTCATTAAAAAAAAACCCAACAGATTTCAGTTAGAATCAAGTGAAGGGCACACCTGGTTTTAAAGGAGAATTGTGCCCCTAGAAGAGCGAGTCTTCAATTTTCGGTGGGGAGCAATTAAAAAAATTAAAACAGGGCTGGGGGGGCATGTGATTCCCATATTGCCATGTTTTCAAAATAGCAATAAGGAATAGTGGAAATTAATGACATGAAGGGCTCCCAGC
This sequence comes from Phrynosoma platyrhinos, assembly GCA_020142125.1. Lineage (NCBI taxonomy): Eukaryota > Metazoa > Chordata > Lepidosauria > Squamata > Phrynosomatidae > Phrynosoma > Phrynosoma platyrhinos. The sequence goes on from CM034711.1 coordinate 4,157,697, forward strand.
TAGGAAGCGGTTGTAGCAAATTTGTTCTACCTAAATTCCAAAGAAAAATACAGTCAGCTCTCCGTTTTCGCAGCGGGATCCATTCCAGACACCCCCCCCCCTGCGAAAATGGAGATTCAGCAATATTCAAGCCCCATAAGCTTGAATGGGATGCGCCCCATTGATTTTCACGGAGGTTACTCCTCTGTGAATATGCAAAGTCCGTGAGAAAGGAGGGGTGCTTCTAATGATTTCAGTTAACATGGTCACGTGCACATTTGTTAAATGACATATGCACACATTTTTATTTTTTTAAAGATATCACACCCCAAAAATGTGGAATTGGTGTCTAGTTCAGTCTATAGAAAAGGAAAGGTTTTCTAACTCTCAGATGGGGAATATCCCTTGCAATAAGGGACACCTGGCATGGACGCTATGATTCCTACCCCTGGGTTAGATGGACAAAGCCATGGCTCTGAATAAGATATCTTCTTTCGTTCATGGATTGGTCTCTTCCTTTCTCCTGCCACATCGGCCTCATGTTGCTTTCAAGTATCTGGTGTAGGAAGAGCTAAGTCTGCATTCTGAGGCCATCTCTGTCTCAGCCTGACCTCACCCTACCAAAGAGCCACATGCACAGCCTTGTGCTCCAGGGAGGAAAGCCATTACAAATGTGGGTAGAACAGCGTTTTGAAGAATGGAATTATTCCAGTGCCTGAAGCCCAAACTCATGACTGCTTGGATTAGTGGGTTGGTCCAGTTAACCCTCTGGGAGATAGTCTTGCATATTTCTATGCAATTACTTTTCACCCTGACATCTCAGACGGATGAAAGTAGCACATCCACCAGATCCGACCTGAGAACCGCAAAGTTGTTTGGGATTTAACTCAAGCATGCTGCTCTTCCCCCTGCCCCATCCCAAAGTCTGCAGCATGGAGTGCCCTCCTGCACCAGAGTGTCCCAAAGATTGCTGAGAGAACTGTGTGCAAATATGAGAAGAGCTTTGAAGAGTCATATGTGATTGATTTGGCATATGCGCCTGGAGGATAAGCATAAGACAAAGTGGCCAAGACCACTCTGAGCAGAGAGGCAGGTGAAGGATGGGAGGACAGAAGGTTAACTGCAAAGGTACTAGGATTCAAGGCACCCTGATAAATTAAAGTAGGTTTTTCAGCTTTTCTCTAGATTACAGGTTATAGGAAACATAACATGGAGGATGTGAGAGTAGTTGTAGGTACTAGGTGTTGTGTTTTTGTACGTCCAGTCTTAGAGAGAAAGTGTGGCATAGTGATTTTAGTGTTGGACTGTGACTCTTGATTTCCAGCCTGGTCACGAAACCTACTGAGTGACTAGAAAGGCAATAGCAAACCCACTCTGAAGAAACTTGCAATAGGGTTGCCATAAGTTGGAAACAGCTTGACGGCACTCAACAACAACAATCTCCACTCTGCCTGCAAACATCTCTCTTCAACCTTGGAATTTGGCATCCTGCAAATTGGCACAACCTGTGAGCTGTTGCAGGCCAGTAGTAGGGGACCTCTTGCCAAAGGAGTGCCCCTTTATAAGGAGAGAGTATTGGTTGCAAAGAACCCTTTGTTCTGTCAGTGCTTTTGCACCTTTGCCTGGCTCTGTGTCCTTCCCTGGTTATGTTCAGCGACATTGTTCCTTCCAACAAAAGGCAAACGTTTAGAGCTTGAATCCTGTGCAACAAAAACAGCTGCAAGAGAACCTAAGAAACTGCCTATACTGAGCCAACCTTCCTGGGAACATGACACTGGCCACACTAACTGGCAGCGGCTCCTCACAGTCTTAAAAGTCTTTCTCAACCCGAAGTAGAGATGCCAGGGATTTTTACCTGTGTGTGTTCTTCATGAAAGTGGGTGCTTAGCCACTGAGTTAATAGCTGTTCTCCTAAAATAAATTAAAAGCCCAGTTTTCATGATTTTGAAAAAAAAGATTGATTTAAATGGAAAGTTGTCTTATAGTGAACTGGATCCGTTATCAACTCCCTCTGGTTTTAAATGTGAGTCTTTCCAAACCTTACATGGAGGTAGTGGGGATTGAACCTGGGATGTACTGCCTGGCTGCAACACCTACTCAGTTAAAATGGGATTTCATAAGAGTTTGGAACCTGGTGATATGGGTGGTAGAGCTTTACCAGCTGATGGATCTTTAAGGTCTTTCAGCTCATTCTGAGTAGGAAGTTTTCCCTAGCAAGCGGCACGAGAGGATGCTGTTGCAGAAGCTGAGAATTCAAACCTTGTCTGCAGCACTGGCTTTGGAGCACTTGGGAAAAGACCAAGCACCTACTTTGTTTGAAGAGGGGCCTCATCTCCTAGTTTTAAAGGATCCGAAGCTCCAGAGATGAGAAGACACCCATGTTTGTGACTACAGAAAGTGATAGCTTTGTGCTCTTCCTGCACTTCCTTAGTTTTGCCTTTCCCTCCTGAATTGGAAGGCCTGAGGCAAGCATGGTAACCGCCTATACAGTCAAGGAGAGCTTGGAATATATTTCTACCTGGAAATCAGGGCAGGGTAGATGATATTGGGCTAAACAGTTTGATTCTTCCAGGCTGTGGGGTGTGTGGTTTGCTGTGTCTTTCTCAGCTTGTGATTGCCTTGCCATCAGAGTTCCTTACTCACTTTTTGGACAAGAGAAGAGACCATTCTCTTCTTCCAAAAGAAAGAACATGTGAGCTTCTGGCTCTCTCTTTTTGTGCTATCCATGGGAGAGAGGTTCTACCCAAACTCTTGGGGCTGATGCAACCTGTCAGGATTGGGAATCCATCTCTCCGCTTGGCTCGTGTCCCTGCGAACATAAGTGTGTTCCCAGGTAGGCTGCAGTCTAACCTTGGTCCAAAGTAGGGCATTGCTCTCATGGCATCTCCTAACAGTAGTGATGGGGTAAGCAACCTCTTTCTGTCCTGTCCCCCTTCCCTTTCCACTCCATGCATCAGCATGCATTGCCAGGACTTATTCTTGTAAGCAGGTGCTGCCTTCATTTCTCTAACTGTTGTATAACATACTACTTCTTCCCTTCCATTTGGGTATATGTTATTCTTCTCTTCCCCCCCCCCCACTTTTTCTGTCAGCAAGACCCCTGTTTTTGGCCTGAAACCAGGTTGGGTTGGCATTTGTAATGGAAGCGGGAGGAGTCCCCCATCTTTGGTACTTAACTAACCTTCCCTTTTTTCTTTTTTTTTTTTTCTTTCCCTCTCTTTCTTTTTCTTTCTATCTCTCTCTCTCTTTTTCCCTCCCATATGTCCTCCTTCCTCTTTTCTCTTGCCGCTGCAGAGCGTCTGTACAGCCAGCTTGAGAAAAATCGTCTGCTCGCAAATGAGCTGAAGTTAACACTGCATGATCTATGTGACTGAGAACGGGGCTCTGCTAATCCTGGTGTTGTTGTTTTTTAAACCCCACTTATTCTAAGGCATTGGGGGCCAGCCTGATGCAGACTGAAAATCGGAGCATATATTATTTTTGAAGGCTGGCTAACATAGGGCACTCGCTACCATTTAATGGGAGCACTTGACGCTTATCCTCGCTGATGTTCTTGGGTTTTTCCCCTCTGCTTTTACAAACCAACCCCACACCACCACCACCGCCAGTGTTAACCACTGCCTATTCTCGGTGCTGTAGACCACTAGTGCTTGTAAAAGAACTTGGAACAAGTTCTTGTGAAAGAACGAGAAAAGAGCTTGTATAGTAGTTTTTAGGATCTATCTACAGTGTAGATAGAAGGCTGGAATAGCAGTGGCTGTTTTCTTTCTCAGTGGCAGGGGGGCTAGTTTAGATTTCTCTTCCCCATAGACAAATCACTGTAGCTGCTTCTATAGACTCCCTTTTGTGATCCTACTAAGCAATACCTTCTTTCCCTGGACTCTGCTGTTGTCTTCTTTTCCCTCCTGTAAAGCTTCTATTGCATGGATTTGGCTGATTTGTTATTTTTTAAAATATAAATATACATATATTAAATAGATATATGTTTGTCTTGTATCAATAAAACTACTGGCCCACTTTTAAATGTGCCTGGGGTGTCCTTTTCCATTTGTACTGTTCTTTGTGTTTAAAAAAAATGATGTCCAGTGGGCAGAAACATGGACTTGGTCTGCAGAGGAAGATTTGGTAGGTATCACTTGCTGAAATCAATGTCATCTGGACAGCCTTGCCACTACAGAACCAGCAGTCGGAACAATGTACATGAATCCGAAGCACTCCAGTGCAGTCATCTGTGTAGGAAGCATGGTCGTTTTATATTTATTTAAAATGGGCTTTCCCATTTTGGGATTCACCAGACTTGGTTTGAGAAGCAATTTTTCTCCTGCTTTGCTTTTTCATCCCACCATTTTAAGCCTGCTTCTGCATGGGGTTCTTAAAACTGGAATACCAAATCTATATTTGCCTGATAGATCAATTATTTCTGTGCATGCTTCTGTGCACAGATGACAAGATAGCATGTACACAGAGTAATGAGACACCGTTCGTGTGCTGCCATTGGTGTCTTAAGTGGATCATTCCCTCTCAGATGGTTTTCTTTCTATGGGGCTGTTGCTGTCCCTGGTATGGGTGGTGAGGGGTCTGTTAACCATCTTGTATACCTTCTGAGATGGGTGAAATAGCTTGAAGACTCTGGCAGGCTAAACTGTGTGCCTCTCCATGTATACACAGGTCTAAGATTCTGAGGTACCTTTCCTGCAAAGACAAGAAGTCCATTTAGGAACCCCAACTTAGAGTTAGGGGAAATTCTTTTTGGGGGCCACATACAGCCCCCAGGGTTGTTCCTCTGGCCCTCAGGTTTAAAAAAAAAGCTTTTGCCCTCAAATGCCTTCCAGGGAGCATGGGAGACATTTTGACATTTTTGTGTCCCTTCCCAGCCTTTTAGGCTTAGGAACAGCAATTTTCTAAAATGAGAAATGAATGGGCAGTGACTTCCTATCGCTTACTGTTGCTAAAATAATGGCCTATCCTGTACCCAGAGCCCTGAAAACATGACAAAATGCTCCATACTCCCCAGAGGGCATTTGGAAACCATTTTAATGGGGGGGGGGAGGAAATATGGCCCACGATGGGATGTTGTGGCTTAGTGGCTGAGACGCCAATTCTGATGACTGTAAGATCGGCAGGTTGGCATTTTGAGGCCCAAGTGCCTCATGATGGGGCGCTCCCATCACTAGTCCCATCTTCTGCCAACCTTGCAGTTTGGAAGCATGCAAATGCAAGTAGATTGATAGGTATCACTTTGGTGGGAAGGTAACAGCATTCTGTGCAGTCATGCTGGCCATATGACCACTTCAGACAACTAAGCTCTTTGGCTTAGTAATGGAGATGAGCACCAGCCCCTACAGTCGGTTATGACTAGACATTTATGTCCAAAGAAAACCTGTGCCTTTACCTGTGGCCCGCCCAGGTTTCCTGGGAGCTAATGCAACCCCCTAGTCTTACCCACATTTGCCAACCCCGATCATAGGGCAAGTTGGTTGGTTGGAATTACAGGAGAGAGGGGCAGAGTTTACCATGTAGCACAAAAGGCATCCCACTCCCGTAAAAGAAAATGTAAGATACATTACTATTGGAATCTCTTATCTCTCTAGTCCAGAAAACCAAAAATGTCCTGTTAGGTTTAGAATTATGATTTAAGGCTACCTGGGCTTTAAGATGAACAGTGTTTTCCTTTATGCTGCCAAGATAAATCCAAAAAGGTGAAATCCATAGCTGTTGTTATCATAGACGTCTTACCAGGTGGCCATGGGTTGCACACTGACATATGCTTTTAGTTAGAAGTAGGTTCTTCTGTGTTCACTGGTGCTTAGCGCTGGGTAAGTGTTTATTGGATTCTTTCTGAATCTGGTATTGTTCCCTTCCCTTCCACCACCACAAGACAAAGGTGTATAACATGAACAGGCAGCAGGAACCCAGCTTGTGGGGATTAGGATTGCCTGGGGTAGTGGAGGGGTGCTGATTTCAAAATTTGCGCTACTCCCAGGCATGTAGCATACACAGCTTTGGCTATCACGGTTTGGGATGGTCCGGCACCAGGTGCATCTGGGATTTCAGGATATATGACGGAGGAGGATGGGAGGACTGTGGTTTGGGGCCAACAGCCAGAATCCACATGGATTGAAAGTTGGAAGCTTTGGGGCTGGCTGCGCTGCTGTGGTGAACACTGCATTGCCAGGGAGTGCACCGTTTGAGAGGCAGAGGGAGGGATGGTGGAGTGTTGCTGAGTTAAGGATGGGCTCAAAGTGGGATGAGTATTGAGAAACCGTCTCCTTTTTTTCCTTCCAGATAAACTGAAATGCACCAAAGAGGAGCATCTCTGCACGCAACGAATGTTGGACCAGACCCTGCTTGACCTGAATGACATGTAAAAGGCCCTCCCTGCAGCCAGCCTCACATTCCC
>CM034711.1:4181798-4213436 GCA_020142125.1 Phrynosoma platyrhinos
TTTTTTCTTATCCTTTCACAGAAATGCTTATCTCTTGGCTTTCTTTATGCAACTGATTGCAGGTTTCACTGTACAACCTGGAAACAGGTGGATCCTAGAAGTGGAGCGAACCTACACCATCACAGTTGAAGTATTTGATAAATCGAGCACTAAAATATACCCATCTGATGTGAGTAGGGGTTAGTTGAGAAAGCAGCCAAGGGGAGCGCCCAACATCAACTTTCAGCATGATCCTCTGTGTGGTTTACTCAGAAGCAAGTCTCACTGAATTCTTTTAGATTCCCCATTGCTGCCCCAGAAAGGTCTACAAGATCAGGGCAAGTAGGATAGTACTCTCTTGATATTTTGTACTACAATGTCCATTTTCCCTGACAGTCACCCAACTATACTGCAGGGACCTGTTGGAGTTGTAATCCAAAACTTCTGGAGAGTACTGAGCTGCCTGTCCCTGGATAAGATTTTAAGCTCTGTGCTGTTTGTGAACCATCACAGAACAAACTCAATGCCAGCACTCTCCAATAGTGCTTGATTATGACAACTAGAATCATAACTGACTAGCACACTATCTGTGGCTAATGAGGTGGGTTGAATTAAGGAGTCCCTATCCAGGTTTTTATATTTGCAAAACATTATGGGTCCTAAAATTGGATGCAAGCACCGAAGAATTTGAAATATTTTCCCCCAGTCTTTCCAGCTTAGAATTCACTTGTTTGACTCCAGGGACACAATGATTCAATTCATTGGTGGCCTTTTGCTGTGCCTCCAACAAAGTGACTGAGTGACTCCCTGCTGAGCTTTCTCCCTTCTTCTGACAACATCCTCCCCACAACCCTTGATTTCCAGAATCTCCGAATAACTCACGAATTTCCTAAGAAGTATTTTGCAGAGTTGGAATCTTCAGCAAATGGATCCTATCACATTGTCCAGATTCTGAAGGATGGTGTCACTGTAATTAAAGCCACCCTGATATCTATACTCCTCCAGGTAAAAAGGGAGAAATCATTTTCACTAAAGTAACTACAGAATTTTCACTTCCTTGAGCTTTTGGTTTGCAAATAATAAATACATTTAGAATAATAATAAAATTAGAAATTAATAACATAAATGGTGGGACCTAAAAATAGGAATATAGGAGAAGTATGCCTCTCCTCTCCCTCCCCTCCCCTCCCCTCCCCTCCCCTCCTGTATTCAGAAACTGGTTGGATTGGGAATTGGGAATTTAATCTTATTTTAATCTTATTTTAACACTATCAGTGAGATATGATTCCCTTCTACCACCTCACTAGAGAGCCCTGTGCTTCTTTAAGGGATGCAGGACAAATTAGTCAACTTGTTCTCCAAGTGTGAAGAAGTCTCTCAGAGACTCAAGAGGAGTGGAGGGGTTGCCTCTGCTGTTCCCCAGTATCTGACACCTGTGCCAGTTGCCTTACTTTGCTTAATAGAACTATAGAATTGGAAGGGACCACAAGGACCATCCAGTGCAACCCCCCTACCGTTCAGGAAGACACAAACAAAACACTCCTGAAAGATGGCCTTCCAACCTCTGTTTCAAAACCTCCAAAGAAGGTGACTCCATCACATTCCAAGACAGTGTATTCCACTGTTGAACAGCTCTTCTTGTCAGGAAGTTCTTCCTAATGTTTAAGAGGAATCTCTTTTTCTGTAATTTGAACCTGTAATTCCGTGTCCTAGGCTCTGGAACAGCAGAAGACAAGTTTGCTCAGTCCTCAAGATGACATCCTTTCAAATATTTAAACAGGGCTATCATGTTGCCTCATAATAACAGGGTTGGCTCTGCCTGTGGTGTAAATGGGGTGTTTAAGGCTGAAAATTCAGGCTGTTTTTTCTTTTTTTCCTGCAGAGTGGCTCCGAGGATTTCTTAGTTTTCCCCATCAGCCATGAACAAGAAGTAAAGATCTTCCTTCCCATCATGTTGACGCCTTCCTTCTTGGCCTTCCCACACCATCCTCTGGATGTCTTATACCGCTATAGGGTTCAGGTGAAGTTAACCAAGGCCTGGAAAGTCAAATCCAGGAACAGCCTTTGTTTTCTGTATTATGCTTGCCTTGTGTTCCCTAAGCTTTTTAATTTTGTTGTCTTCCATTTAAAAATAGTACCCCTTTGCCTACCTACCTTTCTTCATTTTCAAGACTTCAGATAAAAAAAACTTCACTGTTTTTGATTCACAGACTGTTTTATAGTGTGTTCTCCCCTTCAGTTCTGTCCTCCCGTCTTTTCTTAGGTGGAAGGTGGCAGTGGTAATTTCACCTGGACCTCTTCCAACCAGACTGTGGCCACCATAACTGTGAAAGGAATGGTCACAGCTGGACAAATCGAGGGGCAAAGTGCCATCCAGGCCAGAGATGTACAGAATCCCTTCCATTTTGGAGAAATACAGGCAGGTTTACCGTCAAGCTTCTAGAATAGATGGTGTAAATTCCATTGTTTCCAGGGACAAAACCACTCTCCAGGGAACAGATTTTAACTATACTTTAGAAGAAACTTCTAAAGGGTAAGACCCATTTGGCAGTGTCTTGGGGAGGTAAGAGAATCTCCTTTGCTTGAATTATTTAAAAGCAGAGGCTGGATGGCCATTTCTTGGTGTGCTCTCATTACATCGTGCATTGTCCAGGAGCTTGAACTAGATGATTTTCAAGTTCCCTTTCAACTTTGTGACTCCTTCCACATAGGTATATGTGCTAAAGCTCTCCAAGATGGAGTTCCTACCATTCCACGCAGATACTGAGATTGGACAGACCTTGGAAGTTCCTCTCATGATGTATCACATTGAGAAGAATACAGGAGAGACTATTGGTTTCACTGACTGCTCCCTTTTACCCTTGGATGTCAACATGGACAAGCAAGGAGTATTTGCTTTGGATGAAGAGGGTGAGAGCATATCTCTCTTTCCCCCTCCCTCCCTCTCTCTCTCCCTCCCTCCCACCCACCCACCCACAAATATATTACATTAACTCCATTTCATCAATCCATCCATTAGTAGTCTAATGCAAAGCCACAATGGAGACTGTAGGTCTTTAGAAGATGCCTCAAGAAATGCCAGGTTTTATTCCTGTACAAACCAATTTTATTTTGGAGATTCATATGACATTTTCTTCATCTTGAAATATTTTTAGGGAGCTCCTGGAATTACCAAAAACTTATTATTTCTTCTCAAGTTGTTTTAAATTAACCATATGCTTTCTGAAATAAAGTAAAATGTATGTGTGTTTCTTCTCTGAAAGAGGCTTGCTTAGTAGGGTCTAGCAAGCATCAGAGGAGCAGTGCAGAGGCCATAGCTATAAAAGTTTAGGGAGTATAACACAGTGTAACTGTGTGTGTATATGTTGTGTATGTGTGTGTGTTTTTACTTAATTTATGTTGTGATTTTTGCCCAATATACAGACCCAAGGCAGCTCACAAGTTGTGTTAAAACAAATTACATTTGAAACAATGGATAGTACAGTTAAAAAAAATTAAACAGTTATACTTTATTTATATGCTTCTGACATGGGACTCAAAACTACTTACAACATGAGTTGAAACAGCTACAACAATATGTGATACAAAAGTTTAAAAAGCATTAAGCACTCAATCCAGTTAAAGCATTACTTTAAAAAACACCTTAAATACAGATTACATATAAAAACAGGACACCCACTACTCATGCTTCAATCCCAAACAGTTAAGGTTTGAAGCCCTTCTTGAATAAGAAGATCTTTGCTTGCAGGCAGAAAGAGAGCAGAGAGGAGGCCATTCAAGCTTCCCTTGGAAGGAACTTTCAAAGCCTAGGAGCAACTACTAAGAAAGCTGTCTCCTATGTCTTCACCAGGGAAGCCTGTGAGAGTGGTGGTTTGAATAGAAAGCACTCCTCCAGAGATTTTAAGATTCAGGCAGTGTCCCAGTTTGTTTTGGATAACAGCAGACTCATATAAGAAGATACAGGCTTTCAGATTGTGCAAAAGATATTGTACACCTTGCATGCAGAAGGTCCCAGCCTCTTTGCCATCTCCCATTAAAACAGTTTTAGTGCTGAGAGCCTGAAGCTTTCCATTTTGGCCTCCCCAGATTTCTGCCATCATGCATCCATGTTAAGAAAGAGCAGTTATATACTCTTCTTTTCTAGGTAAGCAAAAAGCTGGCCCAAACTTCTGCTCCAGCCTCTATCTAGCAGCAAAGTCTCTGGGACATACGTTGGTGACAGCCAGTACCACCATCTTCGAGGAATATTTTGAAACAAGTGCCACCTTTGCTGCTTATGAGCCTCTCAGGGTAAGGAGGATCTAATTCAGGGATGGGCAAATGTACAGCAGCCAGGGGTCAATCTTCTAACCCCCTATATCTCCATGTGCTGCCCCCCTTCTTTTTATCATTTCCCTGTCCAGAATGGCAACTAGAAATGATACTGCATCACTTTCTGTCACTATTTTTGAAGGGGAAACAGAGGGAAAAGAAGATATTTTAGAAGGGGTTGAGAAGGAAGCTTTGCATGTTTGCATGCATTTGGAAAGATTTTGAGTCAAATTTCAGGCATTTTTTGTCCAAACATCATGCCAATATTCTCTTTAAAAACTCAGGGGTTTCAGTGGACTGGTAGGAGGCTTTTGGGGCCACAGAAGTGGGACCTGGGGACCACATACAGCCAACGGGCTGCAGTTTCCCTGCCCCTGGTATAATCCTACCACCTGTTTCCATTTTCTTTTTTGAATTCCTTGCTCACAACCATATCATTGTACTAGCTTGCCAGATAGGGATGGAAATTAGGCTCTTTTTGTGTTACTTATTTGCAATATACATTCCTTTATATAATGGCCAGGCTGTGAATCCTGTGGAGGTGGCTTTGGTGACCTGGCATTCCATGAAGGAGATGCTGTTTGAAGGAGGACCTGGCCCATGGGTTTTGGAGCCATCTCGCTTCTTCTTGGAACTTCAAGTAGAGCACAAGAAAAAAGTCCATGTGGTGGAGGTTCGGTTACCCAGCAAGAGGAAGCAACGCCAGTACATTTACCAGGTCAAATGTCTGGAGCTGGGGGAACAGGTAGGAGGAAGGTGTGTCAGTACTCCTCCCCATGAGATATCTCACCTTTGTAAGAATCAAAGTGATTAATGAACATGAAAGGTTTGAAAGAATATAAAATCCTAGAGTTGGAAGAGACCCCAAGGGCCATCCAGTCCAATCCCCTGCCCTGCAGGAACTTGCAATCAAAGCATCCCTAACAAATGGCCACCCAGCCTCTGTTTAAAGACCTCCAAAGAAGGAGAGTCCACCACATTCCGAGGGAGTTTCTTCCACTGTTGAACCGCTCTTACAGTCAGGAAGTTCTTCCTAATGTTTAACTGGAATCTCTTTTCCTGTAGCTTGCATCCATTGCTCTGTGTCCTAATCTCTGGAGTAGCAGAAAACAAGTTTGCTCCATCTTCCATATGACATCCCTTCAAATATTTAAACATGGCTATCATATCAGCCCTTAACCTTCTCTTCCACACACTAAACATATCCAACTTCCTAAGCCACTCTTTATAGGGCATGGTTTCCAGATCTTTCACCATATTGGTGGCCCTCCTCTGGACATGCTCCAGCTTGTCAATATTCCTCTTGAATTATGGTGCTTAGAAGATGACCATATTGAAGAAGGCAGTTCTCTGACACCTACACTTTTAACTGACTTACTCTCCCTTCTAGCTTCACAAGGGCTCCAGAATGCAGGCCTCTTTACATTGTAATGGCTTTTTTAGCATACCACTACAAAATGAATTGATCCAGTGGGAAACCTCAAGATGCTTTTTAACTCGAGGCATAGCTGTTTCCCAAAAGCTGGTGGCTGACCCTCTTTTCTATTCCCTAAAGGTGTTCACTTTCCAAGTGGGCAATCATCCGGGTGTGCTGAACCCCAGTCCAGCTGTGGAGATGGTGCAGGTGAGGTTCATCTGTGCCCACCCTGCAAGCATGACTGTGGCACCCGTGTATGAGCAGGCAGCTGGTGCTCCACCTTGTCCCTTGCCTCAGCACCACAAGCAGCTGGTAAGTTTTGTGGAAAGATTGCAGAATGCTGACAAATTTGGCTTAATGGTTTATGAGTCTCATGAAACTGCGGGAACAATAACACAAATATATAAGATTATGAAATGATGGGTCTAGAATGCAAGATTAGAGGGACTGTAGTAGCGACTTAATTGGTTGAATCAATATGAAGCTGCATCATCTTTAGTCTGGCAGGGAAGAGAGGGCTTAATATTTATTTCACTGTTAGGAAAGCAGTAAGAGATAAAAATATAGAGTAGAAAATTTATATTAATTCTTTCATTATGTATAAAAACATGCTGTATGATCATCAAAGCACATTTTTAGCTGATTACAAGGGGTGTTTTTTTAAAAAGATAAACTAGATTAATGAATTAATGAATTAAAAATATCATCTTTATCAGTAATCCTGCATTGGATAGACACCTTTTCAAGTCTCAGATTTCTTTGCCTTGCAGATGTACTTTCTATCTTGGGGACTTTATTCCAAAAGGTGTGATACATTTCCATTGCATTTCACTAGACACTGTTAAACTTAGGCTTGGGGGGTGGGTTGGGGGACTTTGGGAATGCTTTCAGGTCCCTGTCTCCAGTCTGAGAAACACTGTTTTGGAACTAGCTTTGTTTGACCAGCACCGGCGGAAGTTTGACAACTTCTCTTCTTTGATCCTGGAATGGATATCAGCCAATGAAACTCTTGCTTACTTTAGTCGCAAAGGTTCTATGCAGATGGTACCAAAGGAAGACGGGACCGGGCAGACCAGGCTCCATGGTATGGCTTTATATCCTCAACAGTGGCATGTATCTCATCCATGTTTTTTATATATAGAGATACCCCGTGCGCAAGAATTGTATCTCCACTGTTCTTGTTTTTCTACTTAAGAAGAAAAAATTGAAAGACCAGAAAAAAAAAACAACCAGGAAATTTGGAAGGGGAAAATTCCCCCCCCCAACCATTCCCCCCCAAACTCCTTTTTTTCTAGAAAAATGGGGGGGGGGGAGATTATTATGAGTGAAATATTTAAGGCAAAATACTCCTATATGTACTTTCCACATTATTTCTAAAAACATTGTAGCAGACAGACTTTTAGGTAAGCCTGTGCATAGTATCTCACATAACTGCAATTCCTTGTCTTGGTTTCTTTTTCTCGTGTCCTTTTAAGCCGGGATTGAGTGTGTTATATTTGTTACACACTATGGAAGATTAGAGGAGACAAAATAGTTTTCTTTTTTACTAATGTTGATGTCTTCTTCTAATGTCTTCTAATGTCTTCTTCTTCTTCCTGCTCTTCATATTCTTGCAAATTGAGGAATTCCCTATTAGCTCAGTTGTTCCTTATCATTCAGGACATTGTAGTTTAATTTGTAGTTTCAAAAAATAAAGTAAATATGTACTTATTTTCTGAATTAAACTGTTATGTTAAGTTGTACATAATTTATTTAATATTTGGGAAGTAGCAGAATGATCTGTAACAGATGCTAATATTGCATCACCACCACCATCTATTTTTCAGGAATGTCCTGTTTTTCCCTGGGGGCAGGGAACATTTTTCCCTCATGGTTTTCAAAGTTTCTGGATATTTTCCACCTCTGCTTTATAAGGGCATTGCCTGGTTTTGTTTCAATGTCTGCCTCTTTCTTCCTTTTCCTTTCTTCCATCCAACGTTGTGTCTGTATTGATTGTTCCCAGGGCACCAGCTCCTAGAAGTCAGTCAGATCAAAGGGACCGTTTTGATTACAGTCAACTTTGTGAGATATTCTGAGAGAGGCAGCCCAAAAGTGAGTGTAGGGGAAGCTTTCTTAATGGGAAGATGTATCCAAGATTTGACAGTAGCTGATCTTCCAAGCAAAACTCCAGCAGCCCTCCAACTGGCCAAGAGGTCTAGATGGGAGAGACTACTTACTCTTATCACACTGAGTTCTATGGTCCTTTAACAAGCAGTCACTTGTGGGATAAAATTGCCCTTGCAGATGTGAATCAAAGGCACAGAAAGCAGGTTCTCACTGAGACAAAGAATTTTGCAGAGGGTGGGATGACAGGTACCCCTGGTGTTAACCTGCCTCATGAGAACAGTCCACGAGGCACTTTTCTCCATGGTTCTCCATCTGTGCACTTAGGAGGTCTCTAAGTCTCCCACCTCCGCAGCTGTGGAACTGATGCTGGTTGAAGATGTAACTGTGGTTCCAGATAATGTCACCATGTACAACCATCCAGATGTCATGGTAAGACCCAAGGATCCTGTTAAATCTAATGTTGATGCATAGAATGATCTGGCTCTTAAAGTTTTAAAGTCCTGGATTATGCTTGGAAAAGTGAGTGCTTGGACTCCAAATCCCACAGTCCCCCAGCCAATGTAAACAGTGGCTATGGGTGAGCCAGAAATTCTGTCAGGATATCAAGGTAGAATTTATTTCAGTCAAGCTTTTTTGCTTACAGGTGGAATTAACTCTTTAGAGAGGCCCTTGTGGGTTTAAGTCCCACCTGAATCGCCAAAACTTGTAGGAATTTATTTTAGCTGAGATTTTGTTTTCAGTGGTAGGTGGTTTAAGCTCTTTCCCACCATCTGAATTTTCTTCCAGTACAAATTACAAATGCAGTGGATTCAATCCAAACTAAGATCAGAGCAAACAGCCATCTAGTTTGGCCCTCTGATAAACTAAGACCAGAGTGGCTTTACTTTTGAGAGACAAACACTTTCACGCCATGTATGCCTGGGAGTTTCTGTTTTGTTTCATTGTTGATCTGGAATTTTTTTCAAAATTACTTTAATAATAATAATAATAATAATAATAATAATAATAAATTTTATTTATAACCCACCTCTCTGCATCGCAATTGAGGCGGGGAACAGCAATAATAAAAACATACATTTTAAAACATTCCTTATCCCAAATCCAACCCTCCCACCCCTTAAAACTAAATTAAACTATTAAAAAAATAGAATTCAATAAATTCTTTATTGTTATTATCTTCTGGTTCTCTTTGTCTAGGAAGTGTTTGCACTGGTGGAAGGGTCTGGCTACTTCCTGGTCAATAACAGTGGTGAGGAAATGGTAAACATTACCTACCTGGAGACAGAGAGCACCATCCAAGTGAGCATGTGTGAGAGGAATTGAAATTTAAAGTTCTTGCACAGACATCTCAGGATTGTACATCATCTATTTTCCCCCATATCTTAATTTGAGAACATGCTTTTGCACATACCAAGGCCATGCATGTTACAGTTAGGAGAGAGATAATGTTGTGACAGTGTGCAGAATTCTCTGTCCAAGAATTCAAGGTTATCTCAATCCTTGCTGGTGTTGTGGAAATATTTCTTTTTCAACAGGCTTTCAACCCTGTTGCTATTTACTTTGTTAAGTGCACTTTATTGGCTGGCTTCCTAGTTTCCCCCACACTGTAGTTACTATGGGGTGCTTTGTTAATGAATTTTGCAAAGGTAGAACATTCTTTAGTTTAATTTTGATCATTGTGTGATCCCAAGAACATAGGAAGAGCCCAGCTGGATGAGATCACAGGTCTAGATAATCCATCTGTCTATTCACATAGTAGCCTATGCACCTGACAGCAGGCGATAATAGCATCCCTGTGTTTCTGCTTCCCTGCAACTGAAATACAGAGACCTCAGAAGCCAGAGGAAATATATACACATCATAGTTTGTGGCTACAGATAACTCCCTGCTCCATTAATTTGTCCAGTCTTCTTTTTAAAATTTACAAGTTGGCAACCATCACCTTCCTTGTAAACTGCTTCAAGTACCTCTAAAGAGAGGGAGAGCAGGATATATTTCTAAACATAAAACAAAATGAAGCAGAACACTGGCTCCATTTCTTCCTATCAGCTATTGCTTGCTGTTGCTTTCCCTACAGGTCATTCCTGTAATCCCTGGTTCGTTGACCTTGGAGATCTATGATCTGTGCCTGGCCTTCCTGGGACCAGCTACAGCCTACCTCAGAGTATCTAATATGTATGAGTTAGAAGTAGACCTCATTGATAAGGTAAGAGGACCCTGGGCTAGCCAGCAATGTGTAAGAAAATGGGAGCTTGGCATTATTGTTCTTGTGTGCCTACAAGTTGTTTTCAATTTATGGCAAACCTGTCATGGGGTTTCTTTGGCAAGATTTGTTCAGAAGGGTTTGCTTTTGCCTTCCTCTGAGGCCAAGAGTGTGACTTGTCCAAAGTCATCCAGTGGATTTTCCATGGCTGAGTGGAGATTTGAACTCTGTCCTCCAGAATCATAGTTCCATACTCAATTTTCAAAGACATCCCACCTCAAATAGTGCTGGAATCAGTGGCTTTAGTGTCTTTCTGTTTGCCATTTCTTCCTTCTTCAAGCACCCTGAAACAATCCCATTAATTTTTGCAAGTGAGGGATGCATCTGAAAGGCATTTCCCATCTCTAAAAGGATTTATATTGCTTTACCACAGGAGTAGGCAACCTAAGGCCCGGGGGCTGGATGTGGCCCCCTGAGGCCTTTGGACCGGCCCCAGGCCGGTCCTGCTACCGCCACCGCCGCCCGCCATGATGATATTGATTATTGTTGTTATTACTTGTTCTTGGGGTTTTCTTGGCAAAATCTCCACAGGGGTTTTGCCATGGCTTTTCTGGGATGGAGAGAGAGTATGCATGCATATTTTTTAAAAAAAAAATATTTAAAAAAAATAAATTTTTATTTTTATTTATTTATTTATTTATTTGTTTTTGGTGCTTCGGCCCCCCAATTGTCTGAGGGACAGCAACCTGGCCCCCGGCTCAAAAAGGTTGCCTACCCCTGCTTTACCATTTTTAAAAAACACACACACATTGTATTAGGGAGGAACAGTGTAATATAAATACTGTCACAACATATAAATAACCCTCATAAATGAGAGTTTTTCCACAATGCCACTGTATGCATTGAGAAGATCCACACTGAACTGGCCTTATGGCTGGTAAAGCTAATTTTATTTCAGAAACCCTGGGAAGAGGGGAATGGTAGATAAAAGAAACAATCTCCAGTTTTCTCTTCCAGATTGAGATTGGCAAATCAGTGCTGGTTTCCGTGCGTGTCCTGGGACATCATCAGCATCCTTTCCGGAGTAAATACTTCCGCTACATGCAGCTCCAGCTGAAGGCAGCTTCTTCTATCGTTACACTTATGTAAGTCTTACACAGGAAATTCAACAATCAGCCCCACACTCACCTGCAGACCACTTCAGTGGTTTAACTTCTGCTTCTTGGAGTTTCTTTCCTTTTTCCTCCCAAATCATTTATGAGGGTATTTATATGTTATGACAGTATTTATATTACACTGTTCCTCCCTAATACAATGTGTTTTTTTAAAATGGTAAAACAATATAAATAGACAATAGTAGACATCAAAACTTCCAGCTGTCAAAATATTTAGGAAGGGCTCAGAAGTCTGTTTTGCTTTTTGTTTTTAATTTTTTCACTGCCCTTCTTAAAGCAAACTGTTGGAAGAGTTTATTTTTTCACAAAACTGATCCATGACTCTGGGAGCATTTGAAATTCCATTGAGCAATCTCTGGCATTGTCATAACTCAGAAACTGCTGAACAGAAACAAGTATGCAGTATTAAAAGATGTAAAAGATATAATTTTACATAACAAATTGACAAAGCTCTAATGTATCACAATAGAGACCATAAATAACCAATACATTTATTGAGACCAACAGTGAACAATATATATGGAACCAATCTTGCAAAGAGTCTGTAGGAACTGCCCAGCAGAAATACTTAATTGTGAAGGTGTCTTGGGGAGTCCACGAAATCTTAGAAAGTCATTAGTTTCCCTTGTTGAAAAGTTCCAAATTCCTGATTGCTGGATTTCCCAGTGAAAGATAAGAAGTGTGCATGAATCAATGACTGGGAATAGAGAACGAGAGACCCCAGGAAATTCTAGGCTCCATTTCATCTGCAGGAGATTTCTTATGCTACATCTTGTTACAATATAAAATATAAACATCTGTATAAATGAGTTTTGCCAATTTGTTTATGTAAAATTATACTTTTTACATCTTTTAATATTGCATACCTGTTTCTGTTCAGTAGTTTCTAGATTATTAGGTGTTACGATGGTTTTCTTTTGAATTGTCATAACTCACCCTCTGCAGTCCGAGAGTCAGAAATAGTCAGATGTCCAGGAATGTACAGCTTCTGATGGCAGTGGTCTCTCGCAGTCTGAGGAGCTGGAGGCTGAGGCAGAGAGGGGCCCTACTCCCCAGCATGAAGTGACAGATGCTGAAGACATGGTACCATCCTTTGCAGATCAGCAAAGATAAAAGGGTCCAAAACACACTGCAGAAATAATCCTGTTTGAGACTTCTTTAACTGCCCTGGCTCGGTGCTAGGGAATTCTGGGAACTGTAGAGACACTTGTGAGACATTTAGCTGTCTGTGTAAGAGAGCTCCTGTGCCACAGTAAACTACAATTCCCAGGATTCCCTAGCACTGAGCCAGGGCAGTTGAATCAGTCTCAAACTGGATTGTTTCTGCAGTATGTTTTGGACCAAGGGGTGAGTTCAAATCCCCACTCAGTAACAAAGCTTACTAGGTGACCCTGGGCCAGTCACTATTTTTTGGCCTGATCTGCTTTGAAAGATTCTTATGAGGCTAAAGTGGGAATAAGGAAAAACTGTGTACCCTACCTGGGGCTCCATGAAGAGGCAGCTGGGATAGAAGCAGTTATCTTAAATGTACCACACAGTGTAGAGAAGTTGAATGTTTCTAGCATGGTTGGCAGACTCATTCCCATGGATGCAAAGTCAAAGTTAGCCAAGGAATCTCTTGCTATTTATAGCTGATCTTTTGTGAGTTCTTTTGCCATTTACAGCTTTTCTACATTGTTCTGCCTGAGACAGTCACCATTCAGAAATGTGGGAAATAGAGTTTGGAAAATCTTTTCAGCTTCAGGTTACTGACCAGGTTGGACAATGGAATCATTGCAAATGTTTCTTGGCAGACTAATGGATGAAGTGAGTGACTATTCGGAAGTCTACATGCTCCGAGCCATGGCGGTGGGACAGACAACTTTAGTGGCCACAGCATGGAACAAAATGGGAGTCAGATTCACATCTGCACCACGGAAAGTGGAGGTACAGAATGTGCAGTCATTTGGCTTATTAGGGAATTGTTGCTCAATGTAAAGGCTTTTTTTAAAAACTGCTTGGAAGATATACAAGCTTTTGAAACCAAGGGAGAAGCCCATTATCACAAAGGGTTTAGATTTTAACAGCGGCAGAGAAACGTGCAGATCTTAGGGAATCATGTGCAGATCTTAGGGAAATCATTAATAATAATAATAACAATAATTAATAATAATAATAACAAATTTTATTTTTATACTGCCCATTGGTAGCCCAATCTGGGCGGTTTACAACATAAAAATAACATACAGCATAAAACAAACATTTTCCCTCCCCCCCTTAAAACATTATTAAACTACATTATAATTAAAACCGTTTAGCAATTTAAAACAAAAAATTAAGATTAATACAATACAATCGTAGTGACCCTTGTAACTTCTTTCAAGAGAACAGGGGTTCTAGAGGTTCTACTGAGGGGGGGGGGAAGCCCGAGGCCGGGATATTTAGTCTGAGTTGCAGTAGACAAAGAGTTTTAGTAGACAAAGAGGAGAGGTGTTATCTCTATCTCTGCACTCTGAGTTGTGGATAGTTGTGGGGAGAAGTTGTGCGTTGACCCTGCATGCAGTCTTTGAGGCTGAAAATATCATCAAAGAGACAAACCATTCAAAACTTTCCTCTGGCCATTTTGTATTTTAAACTAAAAAACCAGATTTGGACATATGGCTTGTTAAAAACATTAGATGTTATAGAAATGGACAAACTTACACAGTTGCTAAATGGAAAATCAACAGGAAAAGTAGAGAAGGAATAGGATCCTTTGTTAAAATTCTATAAGGAAATATGGAAGTAATAATGCTGTGATTAATAAAAACTCATACTTTCACAAATAATATATGATGTATGATATAATTGATAACAGAGAATGAAATAACCTCTGCAGGGAAAATGAGATAATTTTGGTGATAAATCTTATTTTATTAAGGTTGCATATTATGGGATAAGGTTATTGTTTTCCACAAAACAGAAGGTATAGAGAATGGTAGATTGAAACCAAACAATGACTTAGCATTACAGAAGTACAGTAGCATAAATAAAGAGAACCTACTGGAAGTTTAAAAAATGTATGATATTATATTTTGATATTTGAAATATGTATGATATTTTGTTTTGGTATCTGAAATCAACTTATATGATTCATTTTAAGAGAAGCTTTTGCAAAATGTTTCTTTTTTATGGAAATTTTTATGGAAGCTCAAACCACAGATGGCAAGCCTGTGCTTGGCATGGGCGCACTGTAAATGAAGTCATCTCATAGTCGAGTATATATATGGTATAGCACCAGTATTTAAGCTTCTCTAGACTAAACTGGAAGAGCTTTTACTTGAGCATCTTTCTGTTTTCATATTTTAAAGACTACATTAATTAATAAATCCAAACTTTGTTACTGCTGTTTTTGTTTTTGGGTTTTTTGTCCAGGTCTTCCCACCATTCAAACTCATTCCAGAGAAAATGATCCTCATTCCATATAACATGATGCAAGTGAGTGTCACGCAAGTGAAACCAAACTGTGGGTGATCGTGTTCTCTTTCCCTTCCTTTTTGCTTAGCAGAGACTTTGTTTTGTAGTGAGCTACTTCTGCTAGCATTGTAGACACAGACTGAGCCACATCAAACAATCCAGACCAATATCTTCCAGTGAAGGAGATTCCACCCAATCCTAGTCCTAGCCTTGTTTATGTTACATAGGCCTCTCTGGTGCCTCTTTCTTTCTTTCTTTCTTTCTTTCTTTCTTTCTTTCTTTCTTTCTTTCTTTCTTTCTTTCTTTCTTTCTTTCTTTCTTTCTTTCTTTCTTTCTTTCTTTCTTTCCTTCCTTCCTTTCTTTCCTTTCTTTCTCTCTCCCATCTTTTCTTTTCTTTCCTTTCTTTTTGCCTAACCAATCTCCTAAATCATTAATTTAGTATATCCAGTAACATGAAAAATCCACAGAACAGTTATGCCTTTATTGAGCCAACCCAAATGCACAATGTACATGTTGCAAGCTTTCAAAGCTCCACTGGCTTCTTCATCAGACAAGCTATTAAAAACTATACAGGAGGAAAACAAATTGAACATGTTAGTTATAGGCCTGCGATTTGCTGATTTTGTTCTTAGTTCAGATGGTATGAATTTGTAGACTGGCATCTCTTCCTTCTGGCCATGTGGCAACTGGGAGATTCTCAAATATTTAACATCTATTTGCAACACAAAAATATACTCCCTTTGTATTGCAAATGGATGTTAAATTTCCTGGACTTTGAGAATCTCCCAGTTGCCACATGGCCAGAAGGAGGAGGTGATGGAGAAGCCAGTGGAGGTTCGAAAGCTTGCAACATGTATATTGTGCATTTTGATTGATCCAAGAAAGGTATCACTGTTTGATAGATTTGCTATATGGCCAATACAGCTACCCCTGAATGTTTAACTGATTTATTATATAGATCAGGTAGTTTCTATGTTTGAAACCTTTTCATTTCCTCCTTTTGACACCTCTTCCTAACCTCCTTTTGCAGCTTTTCCTGAAAAGAGTTGATTACAACTCCCAGGATCCCCAGCCATGGTGGCTGGGAAGGATCAGAGTTGTAACCAACACATCTGAAGGGTGCAAAGTAGGAAAAGGCTGAACTAAAATGGCCACAGTCCCATGCAGTGATGCAGAGGTGGCTTCAATTAGATGTTCTGTCCGTGAGAAATGATGTGAAGGCTCAAGATTTCCACCTGTGAAGGAATGTAAGGTGGGACACTCTCTCCCATAGGAAAACAATATCTTTGATCCCAGTCAGCGGACAGGAGATTGTTTGCATCCAGACCACTTCCATTACTCTCTTCCTCCAACCTGCTTCTGTGTATGTTTTCCATCAAACTGCAGGTGATGTCCGAGGGTGGCCCACAACCACAGTCCCTCATTCACTTCTCCATCAGTAATCAAACTGTGGCCACTATCAATGGACTGGGACAGGTCACAGCCAAGGCTGTGGGCACAGCCATCATCCTAGGGACCATTCGGACTGTCAATGAAGACACAGGAAAAGTCATTGTCTTCTCACAGGTACTTTCTTCTATTCTGGTTGTTATTGGTGAATGCATGTTTTGTTGCAGGATAGTCCAGGTCCCAAAGCCTTGAACAGCTTTCATAGTTTGAGCCGTGAGAGCTAGTTCTGGCCTTCTCCTCCCTGCCACAGATGTCCCTGCTTGTATATGCCGCAGCCCCCAACAAAGCTATCTGTTGTTTATATATCCTGCTTTTAAGCTGAGACTCAAGGCAGCTTACAAGATATAGAAGTAATATGAGAAAAACAAGTGAAAACACACATACTTCTTTATAACTAGAATCCAAAGATATAGCTGTGTTAGTCTGTAGAATCAGTATGTACAGAGATCTTGTAGCACTTTTGAGACTAACTGAAATAAAAAAGTTGACAGCATGAGCTTTCATAGACTTCAGTCTACTTCCTCAGATGCATATAGCTTATAACTCATAACGTACCTTATAACTAGTAAGTAAATATTTTATGGTGGTCATAAAATAGACCAGTATATAAAAGCCGATAATGAATACAGTTACAAACATTTAGACACTTAAAAGATTGTAGCGAAGTAAAACAAGGTAAAATTACATATTGAATAATAAAAAAGCAACTCAAGATACACATTTAGCTAACAGAGGTGGAGCCCTTCTAACCTAGAAGGGAGCAGTACTTGATTATTGTACTAATCCTTGGTGCTAATCATTGCTCATCTCATTTTGATTGCTGCTAGCAAAATTTGACCACCTTTTATTTCATGGTAGGATTGTATCAGAAAGTAAAACCTGAACTGGCTCATTGTGTCCATTGTGGCATGGAATACTGGTGGAATAAGATCAGATTGTAGATCTCTATAGAACAAGCACTAAAGAAGCACACGTTCCACATGTTCACTTTGGCCAGAGTCACATGGGCATCGTACTTTATAGCTTTTTGTATGGTTTATCTTGTAACATAATGTTTAAGGAAGCATTAAGTGGTTTATAGAATTAAAATAATTTAAAACAGCCATTTAAAAAGCAAAGGATGAAAATAGTACTCCACATTTTAAAAAGCTTTTTTTCTTGTAAAGTGATCAGTTCCCAAGAGCCTTTTGGAATAAAAAAGGGTCTTCACCTGTTGAGGAAAGGATGGCAGGGAAACAGCCAGTCTAGCCTCCCTTGGAAGGAAAGGTGGCCTGGGAACCGCCAATAAAATGACCGTCTCTTGTGTTCCCACCAAACATGCCTTTGAGGGTGGCAGGATTAAGAGAAGAGCCTCTCCTGACACACTGCTCAGATAGTGTCAGAGGGGAAGATAGCCCTTGTAGGGCTTCATAAGTCATAACCAGCACTTTGAATTGTGCCTGGAAACAGAATGGCCAGTGGACCTGTGTGCAGTCTTGCCTCCTACAAGCTGTACCTTTTCTTCTGATCTCAAGCCTTTGTCTTCGTTCCTCAGGATCAAGTGGACTTGGAAGTTGTTCAGTTGAAAGCAATACGAATTCACGCTCCTGCCACCAGGCTCATAACAGGCACAAAGGTATCTAACACCTGATAGACTACGTAAAATGTACAAGAATACTAAAGACAGATGTTGGAAGTGTAGAGATGGAAAAGGTACTTTTTACCACATGTGGTGGTCATGTACAAAAGCTAAGAAGTATTGGGCTCAAATACACAAAATTATTAGAGAAATTTTGCAAATCAAACTGTGTAAAAAAGATGTGGTGGATGATAATCTGTAATCAAGATATGGGAAAGTATTGTTTCATATGATAACAGCTGCTAGAGTAACCTATGTTAAAAAATGGAAAGACAGAAATTTACCAGAGATGTCAGAATGGTTATGAAAGATTTATGATTATATGGAAAATTATACATTGACACAATTACTTAGAAATAAATATACAGAAAAGTTTGGAAGGGAATGGGCAGAAATAATAAATTATTTAAAGTCAACTCAATTCTGATGAATTATGTATAGAGAAGTAACTGTAAGGTAGAGAAGTTATATGTAATTATGAGCTCACATTTTTAAACTTTATCCATAGATGGGAGATACTAAGTAGGATTAGATAGAGGAAATTAGATATATTACGTAAGATTGAAATTAAAAAGGAAGTGAATCGTAAGAGTATGACCTGATCCTAGAGGATAGGAAGTATGTTTTCTGTTTATTGTATATAAGGTTTTGTTTGTCTTTTGTTGGTAAGGAATATTACATTTCGTTATTGATATGTTGTTAAATTTGTTATATGGTGGTTTATGTATGTCATTTTTGTAAATGCGTGTGTGTACACATATATATGTATTTCTTCTTCATGGTCTCTGTGAATCACACAAATGGGTTATATCTTGTGCCTGTGCAGCTAGCTTGGAAAGTTCTGGTATCACTGGGCAAAACTTCAGTTGCAACTTTTTGGTGACAGCTCCGTCCACCCCTATAAAGCCCCTAGCATTCCCGCTCTTTCTCCAGTTCCTGTCATCTGCCGCGTTAGTAGCTAGCAAGGAACTTAGCTCGCTAGAGTCGCTCTCTACTTTTGATTTTGACCTACAGCTTTTTGACTTCTTGTTCTGGTTTTTGACCTCTCTTTTCGGATTTTGGCTGTGTGATTGTTTGCAGATCGCTTGACCTTTGGACTGTTTCTTGACTTCATTTTTGCCTTACAGATAACAATTTTGTCTGACCAGGATGGCTTCCTTCAAGTGTTGCCTCAAATGCAACATGAAGATCCCCACAACTGATCGTCATGATCAGTGTGTGTTGTGTCTGGGCGAAGCCCACAATCCAAAAGCCTACCCCCTGTGCAAGGGGATGATGACCCAAGCCCTAAAAAATAGGGACTTGAAGCTCAAGGCTGCTTTCTGGGAGTAGGCCTTAAGACTGGTCTCTGCACCAGCCTCTGTCAGAACCCCAGCCATCTACCTCTGGTAAGGAGTCCCGTCGGGAGAAGGAGAAGTCCAAGGAGAAGTCCTCAAAGGACAAAAAGGCCAGCAGATCTGATAAAGATCGTGGCAATGGGGCTGGCACCAGATCTAATAAGGATCGGAGCAATGGGGCTGGCAAAAGAATGGCCTAGCACAAGCACTTGGAGACATCGGAGGGTGAGTCAGCTGGTCGTTCTTCTTCTAAAAGAGCCCGTTCTGTTCATTGGGCTCAATGCCGTGAAACTCCATCTCTCGGGCTTGAGGGCGATCAGGCTGCAATGGAGGAGAGGCCTTTACCACAAGATCCTCTCCTGGCTCAATACCCAGACCTCCAGTTTGATGCCCCTTTGGGCTGATATTACCTGCCTGTTGACCCTGACCAATTCTGGCGGGAATGGAAGCAGCAACTGGCGTCTCCAACTCGGTCAAAACCAGCTCCTCAGTTTCCATCTCGCCATGCGTCGCTTTTTGTACAAAGACTGCTTCCGAAATCCCCGGAGGACTCACCAACATCGAGTCACTCTGGACGGAGATTCTGATCACCTTCACTTGATTCCAACCTGGACAGACCTTCGAGTTCGATGCAACTGGTCACTTTGGCATTGTCGTCACCTTCAGACAATGTCAAATCTTTTACGGATCAGATTGTCCGAAATCGATGTGTCAGGGACCGATGATGAGGCTGTGGACTCTGCAGAGAGGAAGGTGCATGGCAAAGTTCCAACTCCACCTGCCATCGCTTACCTCCCCTCCTTAGAGAAAATTGCTAAGAGGTCTTGGGTACTGTCCACCTCCCGCAAGCTGCAAAACCTCTACCACATTGCTCCATCGGGACCGAGCTGGTTGTTTAGGCACCCAAAGCTGAATTCGGCCATTGTTAGGGATTTGTTAACTAATTGTCATGGTTTCTCCAGCAGAGCCATAGTTTGGGGAGACACTGGCAGAGAATTCTAAATATCTCATGAAACTACAAACCTACAGGATAGAATCATGTCAGTTAAAGTCAGATCAAAGTGTTGTAACTCAGTGAAATCTCTCTTTGCAGATGCCTGTTTATGTCATTGGACTGACCAACACTCTAACACCATTCTCCTTTGGGAATGCCAACCCAGCACTCACGTTCCACTGGGCAATGAGCAAACGGGACGTCCTGAACCTCCTTCCTAGACACTCAGAGGTAGGGAGCATTCCCTCGTAAATAATGCACTTGAACACTGGGTCAGCTATATCTTGACAACAAGGCTCTAAAGTCAGGGTCCATCACAAAGCTACATTGTTGAAATTCATTACTGAATTTGATAGTATAGAACTTGCATGGCAGGGGGTAGGACTGGATGGCCCTTGTGGTCTCTTCCAACTCTATGATTCTATGATTCTGTGGACTCAACTGAGTAGAGGGTAGCCTTTTCATATGAGAGTGCAATTTGTCCCACTCAGAGCTGTAAAAAGTTACTTTTTTGAATGACTGTTCCCTGAATCCTCAAGCCAGCTTGGCCCATATTGTCCCTCATAAGCACATGCCATAATAAATGTGTGAGTCTTCATGCCATTTTTCATTTTACCTTTTAAGGTATATTTTAAAAAGGAGAAAGATTTGCTGGCCAATTCAAAGATATAGCCGTGTTAGTCTGTAGAATTAGTATGTGGAGAGATCTTGTAGCACCTTTGAGACTAACTAAAGAAAGAATTTGGCAGCAGGAGCTTTCATAGACAGAAGTCTACTTCCTCTATATGCATCTGAGGAAGTAGACTGAAGTCTATGAAAGCTCATGCTGCCAACTTCTTTATTTCAGTTAGTCTCAAAGGTACTACAAGATTTCTCTACTTGCTGGCCAAGTTGGCTGAATTTTCTGGGTGAAATATCCTTCTCATTTTGTTTGGAGATGGAAAATGAGTAAGGTAAGATATGTCAGTTTTGAGAGAAAAGTTTTCTCACTTAGGGAGGCATATCTCCTGACACACCCACTGAAAGAGTAAGCTTTGGAACAACTAATGTAAGTCCTGCAGATGCCCTTCCAAAGATGCGTTTGGAGTGAATTCTCTTCAGAAGGAAAATTAAAGTTTTGCTCTAAGTATCCAATTATTCACCCTTCTCTACCAGGTTTCCCTGCAGATTGTTCCAGAAAGTAACTTTGCAATGGTCTTGCACACAAGGGCAGCTGGGAGAACAAGCATTCGAGTGACAGTGCGAACTTTGGACCCGTCTGCTGGGCAATTTGAAGGAAATGTTGCTGAGCTCTCAGATGAAGTGCAAATTTTAGTAAGTTCTGCCTGCCCCATCCCTGGCTTTGTCCAGTCTCTTTTCTTTTTATTCATCACATCTGCATTGTCGTCTTCATCCAAGGAGCTTTTGTGCAGGCCTTATTTTATCTTTATCACCACAACCCTATGAGGTAGCTTAGGCTGTGAGGACCCAGTGACCTTTATAACTGAGCAGGGATCAGAACCTACCTAGCTCTTTCTGGCTCATGCCCAGTGTTTTAGCCACAGATACACACACACACACTCACTCACTCACTCACACACTTCAGGGACCTGCTGGTATTTCTCTGTAATTTCCAAGGAGAGTTAGAAAGAGTGCAGGAATGGGAACAATGAGGTGGACTTCAAATTCAGACTGACTCCTAAATTAATTCCATTTGTCTCTCACCTTCTGCCCATTGCGGGGCTTGGGCCAACATCCAGTAAACTTCTAGGTGGCCTCCTATACATTGATCAGATACAGATCTGCTTAGCTTCAGCAAGATGGCTTCTTTATGTCAGACATTATGAGTCTCATCCCAAGAGAAGGGCAGGATATAAATAAAATAAGTAATAAAACTTCCAAGACCCCCATCTCCCTGTCATTCCAGGTGCCTTCCTTTATATTCCTATGTTTTTGTATGCTTTCAAGTCATTTCTGACTATGGCAACCCGGAGGTGATCCTATTACAGGCTTTCTTGGCAGAATTTCTTCAGAGGGGGGTTGCCCTTGAGTAGTGTCTTAGCCTAACACTCAAACCACTACACTGGCTCTTTACATCTCTATAGAGTTCTCTTTGTACCATAATATTCCATATGTCTTTGTTTCTGGCCCAGGTATTGGCGGCAGTTTTGGAATTTCCCCACTGTAATTGTGAAATGCAGTCTAAAGAGAATGGTGTGATTCTGAGCACACCTATTTGTGACTAAACCCCCATTGAACACAAGTGGCTCTTTATTTTTGAGAAAATCTGCATAAGATTGCTCTGTCAAGATCAGGCAGCATTTGCTTGACCCTCTTCCACACTGCCATTCTCTTCTACTTTTGAGCCCTGTCTTTTTAGATTGTAAGCCCGAGGTCAGGGAACTGTCTAACAATCAATAAGCAGCTATGAAAGCCTTTGTAGCTGAAGAGTGGGATATAAATACTCTAAATAAAATAAATAATAAATAATGATAGTAGTGGCCTGACATGGGGAGACATGGGCTTCTGTGCCATTGAATAGTCCAGAGCCACAACTGAGAAGGACCTTGGCTTGACTACTTAGGGAAACAAATTGCTAGACAAGTTGGAACATTGATTTGATCCAGCAGGACTTTTCCTTTATAGAAAAAAAAGGTGATCCTGATGAAATGTTCCTCTTGACAAAACTAACAACCTCATGAGCCCCTTGGCTTCTTCAAATATAGTCACTCCAGAAGTTGATTTTTTAAATCCAGAAATATATCCCTTCCCTTCCCTCCACCTGCAGGATCCTTACTCTTTTCTTACAGGTCTTCGATAAGCTCCAACTCTTCTGCCCAGAATGTCTTGCAGAGCAAATCCTGATGTCTATGAATTCAGAGCTCAAGCTCCTTACAAACAGGTACAGGAGGGAAGGTGGCAGAGAGAAGGAAAAATACTTAAGCTGTAACCAGAGGAAGTAGCTATGTGCCATTTTGCAGCAAAGACGAAGACTGGATAGCATAGCAGGCAGTTTGGAGGAGCATCAGGCATATCTGTCTGCTGTCATTTCCACCCTTGCTGTAAGGCAGCTGTCCATAATGCTGTGCCATCAAGATGCATTGGACTAAACCTCCTACCATTCCCTTCCCAGGTTGGGGGATGCTAGAAGGTGAAGTTCAGTACATTTGGAGAGCACTAGGTTAGGGAAGACTACCTTAAGGTTCTTCCATAGGTCACCTTAGCATCTGCTTAAGCTACAGCTTTTTCTGGTTTTGTTCCTTTTTTTGGCTGTAGCAGGCCATGATTCTGATGATACATGTTAATCCCTGCCAAGGCTGCTCAGTCCATAATGGTCCCTCACAGTTGGTCCTTAAAATGGGTAATTTTCCTGTGAAAGTCAGAACTTGGAGGAATGCCGTAGCCATTCCCTTTGTGCGTAGCCATTGAAGATGCTGCCACCTTCTGTGTTTTGTAGCCCGTGTTGCCTATATTAGGCCAATAAAAAACATTATTCAGCCTGCATGAACCAAAAGGAGGACAAGCTTACTCTTGTTTTTCTAACCTAGGGAGGGGTCAGCTTTTGTGAACACCCAGCTCTTGCAATGCTTCCCAAACTCCTCTGTCATTGAGGAAAGCAGACATGGCCTTCTCAAGGCAGGTACTGTGACAGGCACAGCAGTACTGGAGGTGACCTCTTTGGAAGCCTTTGGAGTCAACCAGACTATCATCACTGGAGTACGGGTAAGAGAGCCTGAAGGAAGAGGTGGTCATGTCCACAGCCAGTTTATGGGGCTAAGGGACTGAAGGTGCCTGATGAGGGTGGTTGGGGCTGCATTGTGGAAGAGCAAGTAGAGTGTCCTGTATAACTATATTGCTGAGAAGGAAAGAAGAGAGCAATATAAGGAATATGGCTTAGAAAGATTTAATAGTAATTAAGTGATTTATAGATTTAAGGCAGGGGTGGGGAAAATAAGAGTAGTGGACTGGTGCAAAAGAAGGACGTATCTAAATTGTGTTGGGATGGAAGCTTCCATCATCTCTTACCATTTGCTATTTGGCTAAGGTTAATGAGAGTTGCAATCCCAACAACATTTGGAGGGTCACATTTTTCCCCAGCCCTTCAGTGGGGCCTACGAATTAATACAGAGTTAATAGCAGAGAGTGCTGTTTGTTTCCAGTTCTAAAAGATCCTTGGAGTAACCTTTGCTAGCAGTGAAAATGCTCAAACAACCAAGTTGGGGGTGATTGACCAGGAAACCCAAGAAATTCCTTCCTTCTTTCCAGGTGGCTCCAGTGTCCTACCTGCAGATGAGCAGCACTCCCAAACTCTACACAGCCGACAGGATGCCTCTCCATGCTTTTCCCTTGGGCATGTCCCTAACTTTCACTGTTCAGTTCTATGACAGCATTGGTGAGAAGTTTCATGCACAGAGCACCCAGCTGTACCTGGGCTTGAACAGGTATTGTCCCATAAAAGCACTTCTGTGATGCTTTGTCACTCTCCAGGCTGTGGAAAGCCAGATGTGTTGTTTGGTAGCCCTTGAACAATTGGTTATGTGTGCCTTCCCGAGATGTATGCATGCCACTAACAATAGCTCTGCAGTCATTGTCATCAGTGTGTTCCTTCTGCATGTTTTGTTGCTGCTGTGTGACTTTAAGCCATTTCCAACTTATGGTGATCCTCTCACAAGGTTTTCTTAGTGACATTTGTTCTGAGAGGGTTTGCCTTTGTCTTCCTCTGAGGCTAAGAGAGTGCGGCTCACCCAACATGGGTGGGTTTCCATAGCCAAGTGGTGATTTGGTCTCCAGAGTCGTAGTCCAACACTTAAACCACAACACCACGCTGGCTGTCCAGCATGTGTAGGAGATGCATAACGTGTGAAGCAGCCTTTAGAGCAGACTATCCTGTTCCTTCATTGTGATGTGACAGTGGTCCTGGGTTCTTGAAAGTTTTGCCATCAGACCATGAGCAAGGGTTTGCCAAGCTGGTAAGGCTTCAAGTATAGACCAAGTGTATCTACCATATAAGGACAAGCCAATCTAAATATGGAGAAGCCCATCATCATGATCAGAAGGGTGTTATTTGGCCACAGTAACTATGAGGGTAATGATGATATGAAATCATTTGTGAAGAGAGGGAACTATCACAAATTAATCTGAGCCTATGCTGATCTCCTGGAAGCTCACAGAGTGGACAGTGCTGTTGGCCATGTTGGAGAATCTGTTAAGCTGGTGCCATCTTTAGGATCAACTTGATAAATCTTTAAAGATGTGAAGCCAAAGGCTTTCACAGCCAGCATCCATGGTTTTTTGTGGGTTTTTTGGGCTATGTGGCTGTGTTTATTCCTGACATTTTACCAGTATCTGTGGCTGTCATCTGACACCAACCACAGATGCTGGTGAAACGTCAGGAATAAGCTGTTCTAGAACATGGCCATATAGCCTGAAAACCCTACCAAAAAACCCCCAAACAATCTTTAAAGATGTTGCAAGCTCTTGTGTATCATAATGTTAGATAAAGCAAATACTCCTGGATACTGATTACTCCTAGTCAGAAAACTTTTATAAACAGGTTGATCTCACAATCAGTCGGCCAATTTAAGTATGCCATGCTTGTTGATTGTAACACAGATTAATGACCATGCATCTGTCTTCTGCATCATACATCAGCTCCATTACAATAGTTTCCAGTTGAGATAGTTCTGGAGTGAGCTGAAGCAATAATAATAATAATAATAATAATAATAATAATAATAAATTTTATTTATAACCCGCCTCTCTGCAACGCAATCGAGGCGGGGAACAGCAATAATAAAAACAGAACAATAAATAAACATATAGTAGCAGCAATGAATGTCTCTTACAAAAAGACACTGAAATATTGCAGTTAGCACTGTTGATCATCTTCAGAATTTGCTACTATAAAGAAGGGTGATTCAAGCTTCCATGCTGATTAGAGTTTAAATATCCTACACAGCAAAGATCTCAGTGCAAGAGAGAGGAGTACAGTGGGTCTTGACATCCGTGGGCTTGCCTTTGGTGGATTTGAGCTTCTTCAGATGGCAAGTCCCGTTTTTCTGAATGGAGGTCCTGTGTTTTTTCTTATCCACTGTGTGTGTGTGTGTTCAGAATGGATCCCTCATGGATATGAAGGGATGACTGTCTCTTCTTTTTGCATATTCCCTATTGGTGTGTGTGTGTGTGTGTGTCAATTTTTTAAATTCTGTTTTACAGAGATGACCTGCTGCTCATTCGACCAAGCAACAAGAATTACACTTACATTGCCCAAGCTGTGAACAGGGGTGTTACTCTGATAGGCATCTGGGATGAGAAACATCCAGGCATGGCAGACTATATCCCAGTCCCAGTGGAACATGCCATTGAGCCAAATGTCTCTGAGTCGCTTGTCATAGGGGATGTGGTGTGTTTCAGCACAGCCCTCGTCAACCAGGAAGGTCAGTGGGCAACTGTAATTTCTCCTATGTAACAGCAAGTGAAAGTGTTCCACTATCCTCTGAATGCAATGCATTCAGAAGGCTAAAGAAACAGGGACTTGAGGCTTGGTTGAGGAAAGATGGGCAGGAGTCCGTCTGTCCTTCCTTCCTTCCTTCCTTCCTTGTGGCTGCAGTTAAAAGACTCTGGGATACATAATGAAGGCAGCCTCTGGTTCACTGGCTGCTTTGCCTCAAGGACAGGACTGTAAATTAGGCCTTGGTTGCTTCTCTGGAACAAAAGAATCACCCCAAGACTATTTGCTGGAATGCTTCTCCCCCCCCCCCCACTTCTTTCTTTGTATTCAGTGACCCTCAAAATCACCTCCCTTGAATGATGAGGGGACAGTTTTAACAGAAAAACTACAGGCTGCATACTTCTGGTGTTTAAATGCACAATTTAAGTTTCCTGTTCTGTTAAATTAATCTGGAGTAATTGTCCTGATTCTGTATTCCCAATACTTGAAGCAGGTTAAAATCACCATTTTGCTCACAAGCATTCATTAAAAGGATGGGAGTAAAACATGCTGCACTTGAAATACTAGTAAATGTGAATCAGGGCTCACACACACACATGAGACAAATGTGTTGAGAGATTGCTGGACTAGGTAGTATTGGTTGCTGTAGTTCTCAATATTTTTAATTAACCAAATTATGTTTCTCAGACTCCTCCCCCAGCAAGTCTTGACACCAGCTGCATCATTTTATTCCCACCCTCAAGTGTTTGGGTGTTGTTGTTTTTAAATTCTAAGACAAAACAATACATTCTCTTCTCATTTCTCTCATTTTTGTTAATTTTGTTGAAATGGCAGTTTTGGACTAAAGCACTATAAGTCTAATTTTTTTTTCAATTCAGAGAACATTTGCCCTTCAACACATAGGAGTATCTCAGCATTATATATAATGTGTGTGTATAGATATACAATATATATATATATATATATATATATATATATATATATATATATATATATATATATATTGTGTGTGTATGTATAGATATACAGGCACACATGCATACACATATACATACATATAGTACATACCATAGGGAGTATCCTAGCACAGAAAGAAATCGCTGCAAATAGCTCCCAAAAGAATGGGACAAGTGGACACTGGGGCCTTTCACATTACACCAGTACTCAAGCTTTTTACCCCTGGGACCGCCTTAACATGTACATGCAGATGTCAACCCTCCCCTCGATGTAGTATATGAATAAAAATATTTTGTTTATGTAGAGTCCATATTTTCATTTGCATATTCATATTTTAACATTTTATAAGGAAATAACATTGTTCAAATTAGAACAGTTTAAGTACATTCAACATTTAACTCGACACATGTGTAAATGTTACACATAAAAAAGTTTGGGAGGAGCAGGAGACGGAGAGATCAGGGCCTCCAAGTCTTGCTTCCTCTCTTGAGCAACTCTCAAGCAGTTTGAGAACCACTACACTACACAATTATATCCCACTTTAACTGCCATGGCAACATCATGTGGAATCCTGGGATTTCTAGTTTAGGGAGGGGTGTTCCAATTCTCAGCTGGAGAGATCTAATGCTCCCCAAACTACAACTTTCCCCAACCAATCTCATAAGGTGTTCCCGTGGTGGTTAAAGTCGAATATAGTGGTATAATTTTGTAGTGTGAAAGGGCCCTCAGAATCAACAACTGGAAAACCCCAAGGAGTTGTATTGCAAGAACGCACATTTCTTCATACCAGTCTTTAAAAGCCCTAGGAACAGAGGAAGTGGTGTGTCAAAGGGTCACATTCAGGCATATGGGTGCCCATAGCGAGAAGGAATATTGCCAGACTGGGGAACCACTGGCCCATCTAGCATTGTTGGAGGATCTCAACACCATCAGACCAAGTCAGCATGGCCAGTGATTTTGGACAATAGCAGTTGTAGTCCAGCATCATCTCGAGGGCCAGAACATTCTCCAACCCTGGTCCAGAAGATGAAGTGGAGCTCTAGTTGGCCAGCACTAGATTCAGAGAGAGAGAGAGAGAATAAACTGGGATTAAGGCAGATTTCCCACATTCAAAGGTGTTCTCACTAACTTTAACATCCTCACAAACACACTATGAGGTTAGATTTCTTATTTTTAGATGAGGAACTGAGTCCGAGCGACAGATCCACAATCACCTAACCAGATAATCTGTGGAACCAGGTTTGAATTAAGTCTAGAATCCTGTCCACTGAACTGTGTAGAAAGAGAATGGGAAAGAGAATGGGAAAGTGACCTGTCCTCTCTTTTTAGGGGAGCCTGGAACATGGCAGGTCATGCCTGGTGACATCCTTGAAATGGACACAGTGAGTGGGGCATCATTTGCAAAGAGTACAGGGAAAACCACAGTCTTCTATGACATCCCTGGCATCGTGAAAACCTACAGAGAGGTAGGAGCCATGTGTGTTCTGCTATGAGGAGGGCCCAGGCTGCCAGACAGTTGCAGAGCTTGGAAAAGTTATTTTTAGGTGCAGCTCTCAGCATCCTCCCCCCTCCATCAATCTGGCTAGTGGGCATTTTGGCTAGCAGATTTTGGGGAGATAGAAAAATAATTTTAAAAACCCTGTTCCTAGCTCTGTTTTTTCCAGGAGGCAAAGGGACCAAAATAGTTTTGTTGTTTTGTTTTTAATGCCAACAATATATGGCAGGGTTGGTCCTAATGGGAGTTGCAGTCCAACCAGTTGGTCCTAATGGGAGTTGCAGTCCAGCAACATCAGGAGAACTACAGGATCTCCATTCATGAAGCAAGTCTCAAAAGAATTAAAGGGAAGGGGCATCCCACAAATATTCTGGGACTTATGAGAGTCCGCTGGGAGAAAAGACAGAATTGTATGATGGAAAGAGAGGCTTTTTGATACATCCATTCCATAGTATATTCCCTGGTGGTTAAAGTCGAATATAGTGCTATAATTTTGTAGTGTGAAAGGGCCCTCAGAGTTAACAACTGGAAAAATCCAAGGAGTTGTATTGCAAGAACACACGTTACTTCATACCAGTCTTTCAGCCTTAGGAACAGAGGAGGTGGTGTGTCAAAGGGTCACATTCAAGCATATGGGTGCCCATAGTGAGAAGGAATATTGCTGGACTGGGGAACAATTGGAGCTCTAGTTGGCCAGCACTGGATTCAGAGAGAGAGAGAGAGAGAGAGAGAGAGGAAGTAAACTGGGATTAAAGCAGATTTCTCACATTCAAGGGTGTTCTCACTAATTTGAACATCCTCACAAACAAATATTTTAATAGGATATTTGCCATTGCCTTATTTTTAGGGTGAGAGAGAATGACTTGCGCAAGGTCACTTAGTAGGTTTCCATGGCTCAGCAGGGATTCGAGTCCTGCTTTCCAGGAATCCTAGTCCAACACTCAAGCCTCTACACCACGCTGGCTCTCTTCTCTCTCTATACCTTCTAATATAATATTTAAATCCATACTGTTTGCGGTTGGAGCCAAATGCTGAAAGTTATTAGTTTACCCAATGGTATGCAGCATTTAACTGCAACAGTATAAAAATACAAACTCAGAAACACCAGCCTTTTCTTGCCTATACAAACAAAAGGGATAGGTGTCCACATCCAGTAAACCAGAAAGTAGCCACTTAAATGGGTTAAGTGAGCACATATCTCATTTTGTCCTCTTTTTGATAAGTAATAAACGGGATGGGGGGATTGGTTGGAGTGACTACAGGTCTGTATGTAGTTATATCTGCTGTTGCTTAGACATGAAAAATTAATGTTCTCTGTAGGAAACTAGCAGGTTCTGCCAAAATCTTTCTACATTTGATTGATTTGTCTTTTCCAGGTTGTTATCAGTGACAGCTCAAGACTAAGCCTTCTTGTTGGTCCCAAAAAGTACTTAACCAATGCCCCAAATGCTTCTGAATTCCGACTTTTTATGACCACAAGCAGCACAGCAATACTAAAAGGTAAAAGGTGCAGCTGCTCTCCTTTATATTTCATGCACACACCATTGTGAATTAGCTTCATTCTGGGAGGTACAAACATTCAACCTGAAAAACTGCCTGTCCATTTTATCTGAACTAGAGGCAGAGATGGTGCTTATGCCATTTGCCCAGCCTACATATTTATACCCCACTATTCAGAAATGCTCTCAGAGCAGCTAACAAATTGTTAATTTGAAAAAGTTAATTTGACATGCCCTCAGGCTTAAGATCTAAACAACATGACACAAAAGGAGAAGGGAATGGCACTGGGGAAGGGAATCAAGTCCAGCCTATACTGCCAGTTCTTTCCTTCCAAGGCCAGGGCAATGGCAATTGGGATGGGCTAGGTAGGCATGATGGAGCAGTACCTGCCTCTTCTCTTCCTCCAAGTCAGCTCACATCCTTCTTTGAAGAGACAAGGAGGGCATTTGACATCTACTTATCTTCAAAGGCAAACCCAAAATATTTGAAAAGCTGATCCCCCCCCCTTCCTATTTGTTGTTTTCAAGTCATCTATGATTTATGATGACCCTCTCCTAGGGTTTTCTTGACAAGATTTCTTCAGAGCATATTTATCGTTGCCTTATTTTTAAGCTGAGAGAGAATAACTTGCACAAGGTCACTTGGTAGGTTTCTATGGCTCAGCAGGGATTCAAGCCCTGCTTTCCAGGAGCCCTAGTACAACACTCAAACCTCTACACCAGTGATGGCGAACCTATGACACGTGTGTCATCAGTGACACGCATAGCTATTTCTGATGACACGCGGCTACTGAGGTGGCCGCATGCTGAGAAGGATGAAACATTTGCTGCTCCTGAGGATGAAACATTTTTGACTCGTGTCTTAGAGTTAAACTCTAACCCTTTGCAGACTGCCAGAAATAGTGCAAATTGAGTCCATTTTGAGGGTTAGGGTTACGGAATCATGGGAACTGTATTTTATTGTGACACCAGAGCTCTCTGACAGAGAAGGCTCAATGTCTCAGGGGAAAAAAACAATTCCCATGATTCCCTAGCACTAACCCTAACCCTTAAAGTGGACTCAATTTGCACTATTTCTGGCAGTTTGCAAAGGCCCTAAGACTTTAGTCTCAAATGTTTCATCCTCCCCTATTAGACACTCTGTGCCGGAGGTCTGTAGGCCAAAACAGCAGAAGTCCGGCACAAAGCATCTAGTTTTGGGACTTTGGGTGCAGAGGCACCACCAGCACGGGG
>CM034711.1:4213536-4229243 GCA_020142125.1 Phrynosoma platyrhinos
ATATACTGTAATATTGAAATCCATACTATTTGTATTACTAGTTTACCCAATGATATGCAGCATTTAACTGCAACAGTATAAAAATACAAACTCACAGAAACACCAGCCTTTTCTTGCCTCTCTCATGCTCTTTTCCTTTCAAGTAAATATGTTCTATGCCAAAAGTTTTCTATATATTGTTTTCTCTCTGTGAAAAGTAAATTTCTTCTGCTGATGTTAGTAGATGCACCCCTTACCCTCTGTTGCCCACCAAGGTGAAAACAGAAGCAGCAACCTATAATATTACACTGGGGGAACTATTCTGTTTTCAAGTTCCAGAGCTTAGTCTCCTCTCACTGACTTCCTCGCATCTTTCTGATTTAATAATGCAAGGATCCAGTTACTGTTTCTTGAAGAGAGGATGCAAACAGGGCTCATTAACTATCTGCAGGAAATATGTTCACTGGTTCAGTCTGCATGCATTGTCACCCATTTCTAACATCTCCCTTCCCACCTCACTCCTCTCTCCAGGCCTTTGCAGTTCTGCACAGCTCCACGCCATCACAGATCTACTTTCCCCAGAATCTCATCTGGACTGCCAAGTGGAGTTCAGTGAGACCATCCCAGACATTCCAGCACACAAGGTCTTTCACATCCAGTCTGCATTCTACACTGATAAAGGTGGGCCTTGCTTTTATTGGTATGGAGAGGGTAGTAATGGGAATAGTGTTCTTAGATAATGATATCAGGGGACTGTCTACACTTGGGAGAGAGTACCAATGGATTCCCATCTGCCCTGCATCTGCCTTATCCACAGCAGTTGTCTACACTATTGCTGTAGTCCGCCATCAGCTCCTACAGCCTCTGTTTTTCTGGGACAGAGGCTGCCATTTACCTTCTTTGTCCTGAATGATTCAAATAAAGTTTTGTCCGGTGTGTAAGGTACCCATTTCCTAATTGTGACCTCAAAGCAAGCTGGCAGAAGTGGCACTGAGGAGAGCAAAACCCAGTTCTTTGCCCAGAATGACATTTTCTCCTCGGCGCCACTCCAGGGGCCCTCAGTGTCCACATATGGCCCATGGGTCACACATTTCCCAATCTGTTCTAAAAGGCAAGAGGTTCTCCATATTTGATACACCTCCCTTGATTATACCTCCAAAGTATAATAATTGTCTGGTTTTCTTTCTTTCCAACCAAGGTCTCTATGCCTGCATAATTAAGGTGAAAGCCCAGACTCAAGATGACCTGCTGGCTCTGAGCACTGCTGAAGCCTCAGTGTATGTGACTGCCTCCTTCCTCAGCAAGCAGGACCAAGATAGAACCCAGACAATCTCGGTTCCCTTCTTGCCCGCATTCTACATCAACCAGTCCGAAGTTGTCTTCAGTAGCGAGCAGCTGATCAATGAAATCTTGGTGATGGGGTCAAGGGGAGTGATTGAAAATATAGAAGTAAGTAAAATGCTTGTGGGAGGCTGAGAATAGAATATACTCATGGGGAAAACTGTTATTTATTTTGCAAAAACTATAACCTCTATAGAAAAGATATCTGCTTAGATATCATAAGAGATATTACAAGC
Organism: Phrynosoma platyrhinos; assembly: GCA_020142125.1. Taxonomy (NCBI): domain Eukaryota; kingdom Metazoa; phylum Chordata; class Lepidosauria; order Squamata; family Phrynosomatidae; genus Phrynosoma; species Phrynosoma platyrhinos. Next base: position 4,215,093 of record CM034711.1, read on the forward strand.
AGAGGACCGGGAGTTGGCAGATTTGTTCCTTCCACAGATTGTACCATGGTTGAAAATACAGATGTTGTAGTTTTTCCATATAGGATGACCGGAAGTCTACTTTCAGTGTTGAAAACCAAGGAGCTGCAGTTCTCCTTTGTGAAGCAAAGGCTGTTCTTCAGTATAGAAAGGTCCAGGGGCCACTTGTGGCTTATTCCTCTCTGTCTCAGGCAACATTATATGACTGACAAGCCTACCTTTGGATGCAAAAGTATTTCCTAGTACTACATCGAGGTTGTGCTGCTTGCTAGCTCATAAGACCTTTACGATCTTTCGCTTTTCATTTGTCATTCTGTATTGAATATGTTTAGTGATAGATTTAGTTCTTACCCTTTCATTTTCTTGAGGTTGAAAGCAATTCCTGCTTTTCTTACTCCAGCTCAAGACCTGCTCAGATCATATCAAGGGCATTGGAGGGTGAGTGGGTAACCTAGTTCATGGCTAGCATACAGAAACCCCCAAATTCAATCCCTATTGTCTTCACTTTAAAAGCTCAGGCAGCAGGTGATGACCTCTCCAATACGTCTTTGAGTAGGTTGGCCAACATGTCACACTCTACTCGAGGCACACTTTAAAGAGTATTGGAGAGGTCATTACCTGCTGCCTGAGCATTTAAACTGAGGATAGCAGGGATTGAATTTGGGCATATCATCTAAGTTTCCCAATTTAGCAGTGACATACCCAATTAATCCTCTACTGTCCGATTTTGTGAGCTGCTTTTAAAATGTCCCACTTTCCCTCTCCCCTTTCCACTTTTTCTCCTTTATTCTCAAATTTACTGCTGCAAAATGAGTTTTAAAATGCAGAAGTGCTTTGCACTTGGTCTGTTCAGCAGAAAGAAGAGAAAGGAGAATTGCAGCTCCTTGGTTTCTTCACGAGGGATCTCTTTCCGAGTTAACTCAGGCAAAAGCAAATTGCTGCAGCCTCTCCTAGCTTGAGTTTTCTCCCTGATTTATAATCTTTGCCATCTTGGCCACCCAACTCACTTTTCCTCTGTGAGATGTTGGGAGGGTATATGGGAGACTGCACCAAGAATCCCATGTGGAGTAATATGAGTTTGTTTGCACCTAGAGACTGTATGAGTCGATTTCCCACACAGATCTGTGAAATGTTGAAGGATATGAGAGCAAGAGATTATGGGAGTTGCAGTTCTATAGCATCAAAAGGGGAACACATTCCTCCTTCCCATTACCACTCATGAAGATGCCTGCATTATTTCTAGAAGTTCAAATACAGCCGGCCCTCCATATTTGTGGCTTAGATTATTTGTGGTTTAGATTAATATGTCCTCTCTAGGCCCTCCAGCACATCTCTGCCAGAGATTGACTATAGAGTAGTGCTTGAGAATCTAGAACTTCCTAGAGAAAATACTTATCTAGGCATTTGTAGGTCCTCCAGCATGATTCTATGATCAACTTCTGGCAGATGTTGGCCATAGAGTTCCACTGAAGGACCTGGAGATTCCTAGATCTGTTCTTTCAGGTGAAAAGAAGTGATTTTTTTTTATTTGCATTTTTTTTCACATTCAAGGGAGTCCTTCACACCTGACCCCAGCGAATGTGGAGGGACCACACTATTTGTTTCCATCAATGAATATATCTTGCCAACAGAGGATAACATTTTATCTACTGAAATGCAGTAGATAAACTACTGAATCATAGAATTGGAAGACCCCATGGGTCACCCAGTCCAACTCCCCCTGTCATGCAGGAACTCTCAGTCAAAGCACCCCCGACAGATGGCTCCACCAATCTCCATTGAGGGAGTGTGTTCCACTGTCAAACAGCTCTCACTGTCAGTAAGTTCTTCCTAATGTTTAGGTGGAATCTTTTTCCTGTAGCTTGTATCCATTATTCTCTGGAGCATCAGAAAACAAGCTTAATATGACATTCCTTCAAACATATAAACAGGGCTATCGTATCATATCTTGCTGTATGACAGAGAAACAGGGCAAGCCCTCTGGATTGCATCACTCCTTGTGATTGTTTTTGCTAACCATTTGCTTTCCTCCAAGGCTCAGCCCAGCTCCCCTGTGATCAGGATGGAGCCACCCCTCCATCTTCCAGACATGCCTGGACTTGTCTTCCCCCTTTATGTGGTGAACCTGACCTCTCTCCACCAGATGGCAGCACCCACCTTTGTCAACTTCTCCTGCCTCTTAACAGGCCAGAGGGCGGCTGTGCTGGTGCGGGCTTTGCCAGAAAAGCATTTATTTGGTGAGCACAGTTAGCATCCCAAGGAAAACCGGGGTGGCATGTTTTTAACTGGATGACCGTAAATAAAATATAAGCCTAATAGGCCCAAAATGGGACTTTCCCATAGGAATCTGCCCTAGGCTGCTTGCAAAAGGTGCAAAGCGGGATTTTGCTCTCTATGGAGAGCAAAATCTTGCCTTGCACCCCTTTGCAAGCCACCTAGGGCAGATTTGTATGGGAAAGTCCCATTTGGGTGGGGCCTATTAGGCTTATATTTTATTGACAGTCATAGACCAATAAAAGAACATTCCATTTACAAAAGCTGAAGAGTTACATTCAGTTAAAAACAGTATAAAGTTACATAAAAACAGCTTAAAAGATAGGTTTGTATGTTGAGTATTGAAAGTTTTAAATAAACATAGTAAGAATGCCCTTCTGTGCCACCTGTGCTTTGGAGCTAGCCATAGTTTCTCATATTTTAATTTGAATGTTTGAAGTAAAAGTTAGTAATATAATTCTATTTTAATATACTATTTTGTATGCTTTTAATTGTACTTTGATGTTGTGAGTCACCCTGAGTCCGTTTCAGGAAAAGGGCCAGATATAAATAAATATAATAAATCCCAGAATCCTTGGCAAACAGGCTGACTGGGCGGGCAGTTATGAAAATTGCAGACCAATCCCTGCCCTCAACTGTGTGTTGCTGTGTTCCTTCATTTCCGACTTATGGTGACTCTATCACAGGATTTTCTTGGCAAATTTGTTCGGAGTGGGTTTGCCCTTCTTCCTTTGAGGCTTGAGAGTCTGTGACTTGCCAAGGTCCACCCAGTGGGTTTCCATGGCCGAGTAGGTATTCAAACCCTTGTGTCCAGAAAACATGCAGGGGCAGCTGTGCTGGCCATTTAGAAAATCCAAACAGTGATCTACTTTCTAGTGACCCATCCAATGTAATCAGACTTTTTCTTTTGGAATTACCTAGACCAGTGTGCAGAAGCAGGCCTTGTCAAGCAGCTCGTGGGCTCCTACCAGGTCCTCCTTTTCACCATCTTTGCTGTCCTGGCATCTACTATGGCCATTTTTCTAGGTAAGAGATTTGTAAAGGTAGGCAGCATTTGTTTTGGACGAACCAGCCATTTCAGAAAAGCAGTCAATAGTTACACTGGGCAGAGGACTTGCCTGTTAAATAAAGCCAAGTTGTAAACCAACAGCCCCCACCCACCCACTCCAGCAAAATACTGTAAAAACATGGTTGCTGACTAGAACTAACCATATTGCTGTGGTTGTCCTTGCAGCTTACAATGCCTTCTTGACCAGAGTGCAAACAGTCCCTGTTGTTTACGTTCCCACAACAGACACAATGCAGGCAGGTGAGTTAAGACAGTGACATGTTGCTTTGAATTAAATTTGAAGGGGGGGGGTACCTTAGAAGTAGTATTGGAGGAATGCTGGCAGAATCCACATCACCTGCAGCCCTCCCAATATTTATCAACTTCCAGTTCTTACGTACTTCCATTGTAGCCTATGCATGCTTATACAAGTTCTCTTGCTGCCATCAACAAGGCCCTTTGGATTAATTTAAGACAACAGTAAACATTTTTCAAACTGTTTTCTTTCCTTTCTCCCACCCCCATTTACTTCAGGATATCTCTCTCCTCCCCCAAGTGCTCAGCATCATTATTCCAGTGTAAAGAACAGGACCCAGACATGGCTTTGGAGTGTACGAAGATAACTATCACCCAAGGAAGTGCCTCTCTGGGCAATGTGGAAAGAGTAAACTGGTGAAGCATGTGGCAAGTGTCCTATTTAATTGGGAAGGACAGGTTAGGGACATCTGAACACTTGGCACTTCAAGTCTAAAGGTCTCTTGTAGCTGATTTGGACTGAGGGCAGAAGTCCTTTTGCAGGCAGGACTTCTTTCAAAGGCTGTTTTATTGCATACACAGTATAGTGGGCCAAAGATTTCTACATATACTAGGCTTCAAAAGAGAGAAACCACAAAGCCATAGCTTATCAGAGGGTAGCTCCTCTTACGCATAGCCATCCACAGCATACAAGGCCTATCTCAAACACACAAGCAACTCTCAGACTCAAAACATTGGTGAGAAGCTAACTTGTCTTTATATCCAAAATTTATTGAGTCAAATGGGTGAGGCTACAAGGACAGTAATAGCCACAGTTTAATCCTATCTGATAGGAGAAGCTGAAGACCTCAAAAATTATACAGCTGCAGCTTGCTTTTAGATGCTGGAATCCATCCATGCTCTTGAGATTTTCAACAACTACGCCAACAACTGTGCCTGTAGCCCCACCCGTCCTGGAGAACCATCTGCTTCGTTTAATGCTGCTTTCGCCTGAAGGAACATCCTGAAGAGAGAAAAAGGCAAAATAGTGGAAGATAGTGGCCTTGGCATAACAAAGCGACAGAATTCAAAGATATCAAAAATAGAATGCAAAGTCTGGAAAATCAGAACACAATGGGATCTTGCAGCACCTTTGAGATTCTTTGAAAGAAAGTTGGTGGCATAAACTTTTGTAGCCTTGTGCCTACTTCCTTGGATGAATTGGTTAAGTGGCAAGTCCAGCAATCTGTGTGTGAGGATGTTCGTAGGAATGAAAAACTTTGTGGGTATGGAAGTGAGGTAGGAAGTGATGAACTGGCCAAAAAAAGCCCCCAAGAGGCCCATGGTTTTCTGATGTGCTGGACTATCTTAAAAAAAACCCAGCCTCATGGGGGCTGGCTTGGCCAGTCCATCACACTATCTTTTTGACTCCCACACTGTGTCTCAACACTCATTTATATGGTTATCTAATAACCTTGGCTTTCGGCAATATCCTTACCTTTGTTCCCTAATGTCCATTGTTAAAACTTAATTTGTCACCCCATCTCCACACCCATAGTTTTGCATTCCTATGGACATTCTCACACACAGACAGCTATATAGATCTGTCCCTGGGCTTTCCACTTCACCAAATGTATCTGAGGAAGTAGGCTCAACTCTACAAAAGCACACCATACTACTCTTTCAGTTATTCTCAAAGATGCTGCAAGATCCCCTCAGCATAACAAAAAGTATTTTCCCATACCCAATTTATTAAAGAAAATATAGCAAGTATACAATCTTAAACATCTGGGTAAGAAAAATCTAAAGTTCTCCTTGGTTTAGTAAAAATGCCAATGGTAATGTCCTATAAAATCAAAACGAGTCACCCCTGCCACCATTCACCCAATAAGAACACCCTAAAACTCTCAGCCATTGCTCTCGTGCACAAGAAACTGATACACAAAATGTGAATATCAAACTTTATTTGGTCAGAAAAGGCTCTCAATATCTTGCGTTATAAAGCCTCACATAATAGCTTGTGAATGTGAACTAAGGGAAACACATGCACTCCAAAAAGCTGATAAAATCAACAACTTAGGGCCTTTACAGACTGCCAGAAATAATGCAGCTTGAGGCCACTTTAGTTATCCTGGCTCAGTGCTAAGGAATCACGGGAACTATTTTTTTCTGGGACATTGAGCCTTCCCTCAGAGTTCTGGTGCTACAATAAACTAAAGTTCCCATGATTCCTTAGCACTGAGCTAGGGCAGTTAAAGTGGCCTCAAGCTGCATTATTTCTGGCAATCTGTAAAGGCCCTTAGTTCCCTATTACAGACTCCACCTGCTTTAAGGAGTTTTATAGGCTGATTCTGCAGAATGAAGAAAAAGAGAAAAGACTTGGGTAACACATAGGAAGCAGGTGTAATTCCTCATTGCTTACAATCCTATGAAAGAAAAAGCATAACCTCTCACCTTCTGTCAACCGTGCTTTTCCACCAGTGGGCTGGCATAGCACAGTTGAGCAGCCAACACACAAAACCACTGTCTGAGCATGACTGAACACAGTTGTGATTTTGTAGCAACCTGGGAAGCAAGAAAGAAATATCAAATTAGGCATATTTCACAGTTTAAAATGGACAGAACACTGCTTTCGCCGCCCCAAATCTGGCAGTTTTCAGGCATGTTTACAAATCATCACTATATGCATGACACGCCCTCATTTTAGAGATTTCTGCTTCAAGTACATTATGTGGACTAGAACCCCCAGCTGGCACTTAACACATGTGAGAGGGCAATGGTTTAACTTCTTGTTTTTAACCCCAACTTTCTGTTTAAAATGCCATACAATAAAGTTGTGTTGTACATTATTGTACGTTCCTTGAAAAGAGTCAAAAAGAGCTCACAGATTAAACCCCAACTGGAATAAATTGGGTGTTTACGTTTGGCCTCCAAAAATGGAAAAGAGAGGAGAGGGCCTAATAAGAAGCTCAGGGAGAGGGCACTCTTAAAAATTGGTTGTACTGAAATGAAAGCAATCAATTTTCCAGGTAATTCTGGTCATAACCCATTTGCTACATGCCCAAGACAAAAAGGCCGACTCTCCTACATAAGCTCCCAACATCAGGTCACATGGCTGAGGAAATGGTTAAGTGACAAAGCCAGCACCACCCTCCAACCAGGCCTTCTGCCAAGCAAAGTTCAACGATCAATGTAGAATAACATTGTAAATTATGTAATTTACCCTCTTATCACAATTAAATACAGACACAGCCCATCCAGGATTTAAAATGGGATCATCTCATTTCCCTGCACAAAAGTATCAAAACCTTCCCCACACCTTAGTCCACCAAATCTCTACCTGGACACTTCACATCCATGAAGTAGGAGTTGGGACTCTGGACCAGGCGCTTCTTCTTATGCTTTCGCTTCTCCTCCTCAGGGGAGGGATGCAAGAGATCCTTTGCGAGCTGCAGGAATAGATAGGAAAGGATTGCATCAATCAGAGAACAAGAAATGTGTGTACCACAAACTACGATTAATCCTCAAAAATATTGCCAACATATTAAGGGGCAGTTCTGCTAGAAAGTGTGAACCTTCTTGAGAAAGAAAGCTCTGTGCTAAAAGGATGATTTCTTCCTTCAAATGCATCCCCAAACCCCTACCCTTCCCATTAAGCCTTCAGAGCCTGTGTGCCATAGTGGTTTGAGTGTTCAATGACGATGACTCTGGAAACTAGGGTTTGAATCCCAGCTTGACAAGTTACTCTCTCAGCTTCTGGGGAGGGCAACAGCAAACCTCCTGAAAAAAGAAATCTTGCCACAAAAAAGTGATAAAGTCACCATAATAGGGAAATGGCACAACAACAACCAGCTAAGACCTTGTAACATACTAAGAACCCATTTCTCTCCCTCCTCCTTTCCACTTCAACAATCAAGTTGCACTACAAGATCCACCAAATAATAATAATATAATAATAATATCCCGCCCCTCTGAGATCAATCAGGGCGGCTTACAACAATAAAATAATACATAGTATAAAACGAATCAAATTCCCTTCCCCCCCTTAAAACATTATTAAATCAATTCAAGTTAAAAAAAAAAAACCAAAGCAAAAATTTAGCTTCTCTTGCTAATAAAACTATTACATGCACCAATAAGCTGATACAAGTTGGAACCACCTATCCTAGAACTTTCCCAAGGCAGTAGGGTCAGTGCCCACACTGACTGGGGATTCTGGAAGGTGTAGTTCCCAAAGGGATTATCTAACCTAGGCAAATTAACACAAAGTCTAGCCTCAGTCAGGAAGAGTTAAATCCACAAGGCTGCAGTTCCGACTCACCAGACCTTCAAACCACTGTTGTGTGCCTTCAAGTCATTTTTGCTTTACCCTGACCCTATGGCCATATCCTAGTTTTATCTTTTTAAAATACTGTAAGAAAATTACTGTAATTTCAGTCCCATTTTGGGAGAAATGCTGGATAGAAATACCATATATGCATTTAAAAAAATCATGGGTTTTTCTTGGCATGATCTGTTGAGAGGAGATTTGCCAATGCTGGGCAACCTTCATCCTCCGCCACATTGGCAGCAACCAATAGTAAGATCAGAATCTGTTGGGGAGATTCAGGAAGGATTTTCCCAAACCGGATTTTTTTTTAAAATCATTCTCCCAAACCATCACTGAAGGGAGATGCAACACAGCTGCAGCATTAGGCATTGAGATCCTTCTTGTTATTGTTGTGTGCCTTTAAGTCACTCCGTTTCAGATTCCAAAGATACAGGCGTGTTAGTTGCAGAATCAATATGGAGAGAGAGATCTTGTAGCACATTTGAGACTCACTGAAAGAAAGAAGTTGGCAGCAGGAGCTTTCCTGGACTCAAGTCTACTTCCTCAGATGCATCAACGCACGAGAGGAGGTAGACTTTAGTTTAGGAAAGCTCATGCTGCCTACCTCTTTCTTTCAGCTAATAACAGAATGTAAATCTAGAGATTGTTCAGCACCTGTGAGACTAAATGCATCTGAGGAAGGAGTCTTTAGTCTAGGAAAGCTCATGCTGCCAACTTTGTTCATTCAGTGAGTCTCAAAGGTGCTACAAATTCTCTCTCTATATTGATTCTACTGACTTAACATGGTTATACCTTTGAATAATAATATGCATCTGAGGAAGCAGACTGAAGTCTAGGAAAACTCATGCTGCCAACTTCTTTTTTTCAGTCTCAAAGGTGCTACAAGATCACTCTCTCAGCCTCAAAGGATGACAACAGCAACCCTCCTCTCAACAAACCATGCCAAGAAAACCTCAGGGTAGAGGTTCGCCTATCATGAGATGGAAGAATCTATCCTGAGGTTTTCTTGGCAAGTTTCTCCAGAAGGGTGGTGGTGGTTGCCATGGCCATCTTCTGCGGCTGAGAGAGTGTGACCTGCCCAAGGTTACCCAGTGGGTTTCCATGATCCGAACCCTGGTCTCCAGAGCCAACGCTGAAAGCATGACACCAAATCCCAAGAAACTCCTGAGGGATGCCCCCGGGCTTCGCATCCACTCTCCTCAGGCCTTAAAGGCCTCCTCTTCTTCCCGAAAAGCCCAGGCGCTTCTCTGAGGGGAAAACGCGGACTCCTTCCCTGCCTTCCCCTTCCTTCCTCGCAAGGCAGTCCGCCATTTTGAGTCTCGCGTAGTCGACCCAGAGAGGCCCCATGGCGGAGGGCAGGAAGGCCGAGAGGAGGAAGGCTTCCCCGAGGCCGAGGCTCGGCTCCCTTCCCTCCGCCGGGGCTCGGAGCCAGGGGCCCGGGAGAGAAAGGCCTCCTCCAGGCGCCCAGGGCCGAAGAGGACTCACTCACAGGCATGTCCGCGTGCAGGAGGCAGCGACGGCCGAAAAGGAGCCAGACCGGAAGGAGAGGGCACTATATCCGCTGCGGGGTTTCCCGAGAGGGCGGAAGTCGGCCCGAGAGGCGGGGTCTCATCCATCGCGTCACGGGTTAGAGGGCCATCTTGAGGAGGGCGCTGCGGCGGCGGTAAGGGAGGCGAAGGCAGCCATCTTGGAAAGGTCTCCTTCGCGGCGTTATTAAGCTACCTCTCGGGCGCCATCTTGAGGAGGTGAGGGAGGAAAGCGCAGCCGTCTTGGGAAGGTCTCTTTTTTGGCGGGAAAAGAAGCGAAGCGGGCCGACATTTTGCGCGGCGGCCATTTTGGGAAGGGCGACTTCTGGGCCTTAGGGGTGCCATTTTGAGAGGGGTTTATGGAAACCAAACCAAAGGGGCAACGGAGGCGCTTCTCTCTCGTCGTTGAATATGTTTTTAGTGTTACATTTTGGGTTTATTCTATAGACCAAGGTTTCGAATCCAAACTCAGCCATGGAAACCCACTCAGTCACACTCTCTCACACTCTCTCAGAGGATGGCCATGGCAAACCCCTTCTGAATAAACTTACCAAAAAAAACCAACCCATGATAAGGTCGCCATTAAGTCAGAAACGACTTGAAGGCACACAACAAATTCTGATTTTTTACCACAAAACTCAGGAGGGAATTCGTGTCATGCAGCCCCGCTTTTATCTTTACAACAACGTGAGGTAGGCAGGGACTAGGCCTAAGTCAGCCTGTGAAGTTCATATCTGAGCTGGTGGGGATACTGGGACTTGAAGTGGGGATAATGGAACCTGAGTCCTATCTGGTGGGGATACTGGGAGCTGAATGGTATATCCAGCTGGTGGGCATACTGGGACTTGAGGTGGGGATACTGGGACCTAAGTCCAGTATTCATTTGGTGGGAATACTGGGACTTGAGGTGAGGATAGAGGGACGACCTGAATCCAGTGTTCAGATGGTAGGGATACTGGGACTTGAGGTGGGAATACTGGGACCCAAGTCCAGTATTCAGTTGGTGGGAATACTGGACTTGAGGTAGGGATCCTGGGACCTGAATCCAGTATCCAGCCAGTGGGGATACTAGGACCTGAATCCAGTATCTGGCTGGTGGGAATACTGGAACCTGAGTCTAGTATCCAGTTGGTGGGAATACTGGGACTTGCGGTGAGAGATACTGGGACCTGAGTCCAGTATTCAGCAGGTGGGGATACTGGGATTTGAGTCCAAGGCCTCAGTTTAGGCCTCATGCCCTATCAACTCCATTAAGGGTGGTGTGTTGGTTAGAAAGCTGGACATGACTAGAGAAATTTTGGTTCCTTTACTCAACCATGAAATATACTGAAGTCACTTTCTTATTTCTTTATTCTTAAATTTGATTTACATGCCACTTTTTGGACTTACATCCCAGCTTGGGCCAGTAATGGTGGGTGGGCCCATCAGGAGGTATATATACCTTTGGGGTATACAGTCTGCAAAGGGATCTTGCAGCACCTTTTGAGACTTCTCCAGTGTGTTTTGGACCCAAATTTCATGTTCCTCATGGATTGATTCTACTTTTAGCTAGGATTATTCTCCATCACAGCTGGACAGTAAAGAAAGCTGACAGAAGGAAAATCAACTCATTGGAGATGTGGTGCTGGAGAAGAGTGCTGAGGATACCATGGAAGACCAAAAAGACAAACAGATGGGTCTCGGATCAGACAAAGCCAGCAATCTCCTTAGAAGCCAAGATGATCAAACTGAGGCTGACATACTTTGATTGTATAATGAGAAGACATGAATCACTGGAAAAGACAATAATGCTAGGAAAGGTAAGAGGGTAGAAGAATACTAGATGGATGGACTCAATTGAGGGGGACATGGGCATAGGCTTGCAGGAACTAAGTAGAGAAAGATAGGGGTTAGAATCATAGACTCATAGAGTTGGACGAGACCCCAAGGGCCATCCAGTCTAACCCCTTCCATGCAGAAAGACAGAAAGATTTTTTTGATCCAAAAAATCAAAGCACCCCCGACAGATGGTTATCCAGCCTCTGTTTAAAGATCTCCAAGGAAGGAGACTCCACTATACTCTGAGGGAGTGTGTTCAACTGTCGAACTGCTCTTACTTTCAGGAAGTTCCTCCTAATGTTGAGGTGGAATCTCTTTTCCCAGGGGTAGGCAACCTTTTTGAGCTGGGGGCCGAGTTGCTGTCCCTCAGACAATTGGGGGGCCGAAGCACCAAAAATAAAAAAAATAAAAACATAAAAAATATTTTTAAAATATTTAAAAAAATTAAAAATATGCATGCACACTCTCTCAGCTCCAGAAAAGCCATGGCAAACCCCCTGTGGAGATTTTGCCAAGAAAACCCCAAGAACAAGTAATAACAACAATAATATCATTATGGTGGGTGGTGGCGGCGGCGGCAGGACCAGCCTGGGGCCGGTCCAAAAGCCTTGTGGGGCCACATCCGGCCCCCGAGCCTTAGGTTGCCTACCCCTGTCTTTTCCTGTAGCTTGCATCCATTGCTCTGTGTCCTATTCTCTGGAGCAGCAGAAAACAAGCTTCCTCCATCCTCAATATGACACCCCTTCACATATTTAAACAAGGCTATCCTATCACCTCTTAACGGTCTCTTCTCCAGACTAAGAGAACTGGATATGTTTAGCCTGGAGAAGAGACGGTTAAGAGGGGATATGATAGCCCTCTTTAATTATTTGAAGGGGTGTCATATTGAGGAGGGAGCTAGCTTGTTTTCTGCTGCTCCAGAGAAAGGCAAGGAGCAATGGATGCAAGCTCCAGGAAAAGAGATTCCACCTCAACATTAGGAGGAACTTCCTGACATTGAGAGCTGTTTGACACTGGAACACACTCCCTCGGAGAGTGGTGGAGTCTCCTTTGGAGTTCTTTAAATAAAGGCTGGATGGCCATCTATCAGGTATGCTTTTATTGGGAGTTCCTGCATGGCAGGGGGTTGGACTGAATGACCCTTGGGGTATCTTCCAACTCTATGATTCTATGATTCTACATCCCTAGCTCTCCTCATAGGGCATGGTCTCAAGACCCTTCACCATTTTATTCGCCCTCCTCTGGACATGGGTTCTTGGAGGTGTCTGACTCACAGGGTCGCCATGAGTCGAGGTCGACTCAAGGTCAGATAGCAATAACACTGTGTGGATGGTTGATAGAACAACCCTATACGTGCCTACTCAGCAATGAGACTTACTTTCAGTGGTAAATATGTGCAGGATGGCAGCTGAATTCATGTTTCATTTTTTTAATTAAAGTCCAAAAGTAGCCAATGACCAATACAGTTGGAAAGATGAACTCACAAAGTAACCCCCCAGTCTATTCCTTTCCCAATGGATCTGGTATCTAAAGATACTGTATATATTCATGTTTAAGTCTTCAAACTGTAGCTTAAAAATTGATCCAAAAAATTTGTGTCGACATCTACAAGTCAATGTAGTACTGTACTTTAACTCTTATTAAAAAAGGAACCATCGAAAAAGGAGAAAAGGAAAGGCAAGAGTACAATCTGTCCTGGAAGCACTGACCCCTCTTTACTATCTCATCCATCAAGACTTTAATGTGAGCGCAATCTGCTGGGATTTTGGAAGGTCTTTGGCATTGTTTTCCTTTGCTTCATCTTTTAGATCAGTGATTTCCAACCTTTGATCCTCCAAGTGTTCTGGACTTCAGCTCCCAGAATTCCTGACTATTGACCAGGCTGGCAGGGAGTTCTGTTAGCTAAAATCCAAAACACCTGGAGAACCAAAGTTTGGGAATCACTGCTTTTGATCCTTTGTTTCATGCTGTTAAATTTTACTTATCCAGGGGTCCATAATTTTGTCCCCAAAATCTATTCTCGATTTATACATGAGGCCGACTTACAGTTGAGTATATATGGTTTTTTGGTAAAAAAATTGATTAAAAATCAGTTTATCCTCATGTCAGTGTAAATATTGTGCTTTAACTCTTATTAAAAAAAAGAAACATCCCTTCTCTGAGTAGAGCGCCAAGAGGCAAGGGTTTAGTTTAGTCTGTCCTGGGAACACCTAAAAGAAGCATTCTATTCTTTGCCACAGCATCACTTCTGACCTTTTTGAATGCCTGGGCAAGAAAATGGTGATAGCGCTTCCCCTCAAAGGCGTGCCAAGAGGAATTGGGTTTTGAAGGATTTGAATAAGATGTTTGTGTGTGTTTGTCAGCTTTTCTGGGTTTTCATATTAAAGGCTATAGTCACTGCTAACATAGGTGGAATCCACACTGCAAAAATAATTGAGTTGATACTATTTTAACTGCCCTGGCTCAATGCTATGGAATTTTGGAAATTGTACTTTGTTGTGGCACCAGAGCTCTCTGAAAGGGAAGGCTACATGTTTCACAAAACTACAATTCCCTTTAAATGGAATTTAAAGAATTAATAGAGGAATTACGCTTTAAACAGACTAGTTTTAGGAAGAATATACATTTAAATGTTCTCACATAGGCAGAGTAGAAGCAACTAATATGAAGCTTTTGCTGTGTTTGTGGGAAATATCTAATTAAGAATAAGGAAAATATTAGAGAATCATCTCCAATTAACATGAAATATAAAGACGTGTATATAATACAGTATTGTCGAAATTATTTTGGTTTGTAGAATTTTGTTAAGATTATAGAGTTGTATGAGTTTGGTTTGTAGGGGCCTTATCAAACATTGGCCAGGAAGCGAATAGTAAGCGAAGACTTACCGAAGTAAGAAGAAA